>CM075858.1:70347541-70705041 GCA_037975125.1 Latrodectus hesperus
TGATTTAGATTTTAATGCATTGAAGTATCAATACACTGTTAAATTAATAATGTTATACTGAAGAATGTTGCACAAATAATAATATACATTAATTTTTTATGCTAAATAAACTTACCTCCAAAAGTTAAGGAACAACAGATTTTTTGAAGCTCACCATAAAAAAATAACAACATTAAAATGTATACTTTATGCAAAAGCATTAAATACGACTTTTTTTGAAGAAAAGTACAGGTACATAGATAGAAAGAAAAATAAGCAAACGCCAACCTTTTAAAATTACGTTAATAACTTTATTTGATTTTTAACTTTCAAATTCGTTAAGTAGGTTCCTGAAATATTTGAGAAAAGCACTTTACATGATTTGTTAAGGTGATGGGTGGTCGTTAAATGGAAAATAGTTTGACACAATCTGATTCTGAAAGGTTGATACCTAAATGTTTCTCGCAATGTGATCCAACGTTTTTCGTGTTAATATCAAACCAACGTTTCGGTTTTCAGTAGGAATATTTCAATCCAACCATGAGCTACAAAAAATTCAGAATATCATTATATAGATCAACCGAAAAAAGAAGTATTTCTTTACCGCAACTTGTTGCTATTTACTCCCTCCATAAATGAGAAGAGTATCTGCTAATACAGTGCAAAGGCGTCTTCACCATGCAAGTCTGTGAGCCACGAGACTAGTTGTGTGTGTGTCCTCAACGGATGATAGAAAAGGTCAGTTTATCTTGATAAAGAGACAACACGTTTTCTGGACTATACAAAGATTTGACAAATACAAAATAATCCAGATTCACATGGTCAAACGATTCAAGACGTATGCTCATCTGGAGGGAATTAAGCACCATATACCATTAATCTAATACTTTGGAAAGACAATGTTACCATTGGATTGAAATAATTATTTAGACAGGAATCTTCCTAGGTTGCCACACTGTCCTGCATGTATTCTACGGAGTAAATTTAAGTGGTATGAGATATCGGGAGGAAATCCTTGATACACATGTCCATCCGTATGACGGTGCAGTTGGCAATGATTTCATTCTGGTGAATGATAACGCTTGACCTCATTGTGCTGTAATTATTCAGGAATACCTGGACGTCTTTGTTTGTAGTGACTGGAGTGGTTAGATCAATCTCCAGACTTGAATCCTATAGAGTATCTGTGGGACTATCTTGGTAGATAGGTTGTTGCTTTAAGCCCTCCTCCAAGGTCTGTAGGATAGATGGGAAACTGTTTACTCCTTGTCTTGTCTGCTTCTCATTTCGATAATCGACAACTTAATTGACAGCATGGAAAGTCGATGTCGCAGATCCGATTCGATTTAGACGTGGACATATGTTTATTAAAACTCCTTTTTTATGTTTCCATGTTATATTTTCATATAAAAAACTGTAATAATTCATTTTTTCTAAAAGAAAACTATTCCTATAAGATTGCATTTTTTTGCTGTAAATCATTTCTTCATTTTTTTTATCTAAGCTTCTTCATGTTTTTTCCATGACATCCAATTTTGTTGTTTCTGCATTCATTTGCATTAGGCACAAAAAATCAGTTTTTTCTACATTTTTTGAAGGCCAGCGTAAGTATGATGAAATAATGGTACGGTGATGAAGTAAATATATAAATAAAATGTATAATCATCAGTTGAACATAAAATTCTCACTTCAATACAAATACGTCAAATACGTGCAAAAGAAGTTTTTTATTATAAATTAATTTGAATACTTAATGTGCGTATAAAATTTATGTTTATTTTCTCCAGTCTTAAGTAAAATTTTCAAAAATGATATCTTACTGTGAAAATTCTTATTGAAAATAAGAAAAAATTTTGTTTTGCAAATTTTTCACTTCCACAATTTTTTAAGTTAAGTTTAATATTCTTGGAGTTATATATAAAAATATTTTATAAAAACGTTAAAGAAAATATATAAAAATATTTGGAGATGATGTTGAGTTCTTGTGTAAGAATATATTATAAAATTTATAAAATAACTTTAATCACTTTCAAAATTTCAACATTTCATAGTTTTTCCTCAATTTCTTAGAATAAATCTTGTACACATTTTATGTCAATTGTAAAAGTGATGCGTTCATTGCATGAAAGGAAAACATTATAATTCATATTTGTCAATAGACATTAAAAAATATTTGAGATATAATAAGCAAACTTATGTTTAAAAATACATTAATTAAAAATATTTAATAGTTGTTTTTTGAAATTTTTAATAAGAAATTTATTTTTTATGAATTAAGTTTCATTTTGAAATGACATTTTTAAGTAAATTTTATTTAACGCTGATTGCTTATTAATTCTGCAATTCTGCGTACGGCATGGTGTAATTACTTTAAATAATGTAATATTATACACTCCAGTTGCCTCTGACTTATGTGAATAAATTTAGTACTTAAAAAAGAGAAATTTTATGTTATAAAATATACATAAATTTACAGAACAAAATGTCTTATTTATGCTGAAAAATTAAAGTAAAATTTTTGATTAGAAGAAACTATCAGATCTTAAAATGATTGGAAAATTACAATAAAAGGTTCTGTTAACTTATAGTAATTGCACATTTTTACAATGTAATTTTTCTTATTGATGATATTTACTAAGTCTCCAAATTATGCTTAAGTAAAATATTTCTTAATTGTAAAACTTATTTTTTTAATAATGCAGTTTGTAAAGTAATTAAAATTTAAAATTTTTGTTCCATGTACTTATGCAAAACATACTAATAATATCTAGCATTTAGATCTAAGTAATTATGCTAAAATCAACATTAACTTGAATTAGTAATTTTCATTTATAAATTTATGTTTGAGATTTTTGTAATGTATTTACAGAAATTTTTTTTCATAATGCAAACTCTTCAATTTGCAGTTATAATATTTTTGGAGTTATTTCTAAGTGCTTTTAAGTATTTTTCATTTAAAACAAATAGAATACTGTTTTATTAAAAAATAAAGTTTATTGATAGCCAGTCTAAATTATCTGCTTAGACTGGCTTAGTTCAATTGACATTGAAACATTGATTAATTCAGATTTAAAAACCATCTTCTAAAAATCTTTATTAAGATTATAATAAGTAATATGCTCAATTCTTCTTGCTGCATTTCATTATCATTTTTCCTATACATATCAGCTGTATTCCTCATAATAAAATCTGCAATGGAGCAAGAGTCAGTTATTTTTTAACTACAAATTCTTCGGTAAATCAGATTTATGTGTTCCTTATGAAAAATATCATCATTTTGAGAACATATTTTCAAATACAAAATATGTCTTATATCGTAAAATTAATCCCATAGATCACTATTATGTAAATCATTTAAATATTTCTTTATTAATTTATTTGCTTATTTAAGATTTCCAAATGTAAAAATTAAATAATATCTTCGTAATTATATCTGGAGAATGGATGTCTGGGAAAGAGAATAATAGTACAAGAAACAAATTATTTTGAATACATTCTCAGTAATATTTATTAATTTTTTTAAACTTAAATTTTTTAAACTTAATAAAATGTTTTTTTATTTATGTCAATATTTAAACTGCATTTTCATTAAAAACTTTATAACTATAAAAAATTAATAACTTTTATTATTATTTTAGCTGGAAAAGCATTTAGAGCAACATTGGAGGAAGCTCCAATGTTCCAACTACCTCCAATCATTACCAATGTTGATTAGAACCATGTGTGATTTACTGCAATTAATTTTAATTTGTTAAATTTATAACTGTTGAGATATTAAGCAACCTTACAAAAATTTTAATATTTCTATATTTGTAAATGATAATAAAGACAACTGATGATTTATGATCATTTTAGAACAATCTACCCTATTTCGAATTAGTTCATTTACACATATATGCAAGCCAAATGTGTGACTAGTAATAACAACTTCATAGTAATTGATAATAACTTGCGAAGAGGAATATCATTCATCAATGAATACTGAAGTTAAATTATTTGCATTGAAGACTGGCTAAAATTATTCCTCTATTTGCCTCGATATATTCCGAGCGTGCCCTAAATTGATAACAAATGATTGTTTTATTTATCGATCTAAAAACAAAACATTTTTTTTAAAAAATTCAATTTGTGTATTTTTACTTTTTAAATAATTGAATTAATGTCATGAGTTTTCAAAAAAAATAATCAGTTGATTTAAATTGCATAAAATATGTATTTAATGTTTGATATAAAATTGTATCACACACTGCGTAGTCATAGTAAATTGATAAAACTTGTGCATTTGAAAGAACACACAGGAAAAGATAATATTAAACAAAGATTTATGGTCCATGGATATTGTAAGGAACTCTCACGAATTTCATGACAATAATCATGACATTAATTGACTACTGAATATAAATGAAGATTAATTGACTATTGAATATTATAGAGGTATTTATGATTACCCAGGATGCACATTATTCTGGAAAAACCTTTCATTGATAGAGGACCACATTTAAAAGTTGCAATGGAGGAAAATTCTCAAGCACCCACCTTGACAAACCTATATTCATATCATGTTCGCTCGTTGTTTCAGAACATAGACATTGAATAGTGTCTTGCATTTTGTACACTGAGAAGCATTTTGTTAATATTACATTATCGTGTGTGTTATCAAATTGCTATAGAGGTTAAAACGTCATTTTATCTTAGAAAATAAATATATCATACTAATCAGTAGCTAAATTGATAAAAAAATGTCCAACTCTGATTTATTCGTCGATTTCTAGTCATTTTGGCTTGTCTTTATAATACATACATAATTATTTGCAATTCAATGAGTATATCTTAGTGTGTACATGAAACTCATGATTCAAAACAGAAAACTTTATAGTGAAACTGTTGAATTATATACTTTGCAATGATGAATAATTCTGTAAGTTTATTAGTTGTATTTGCAATGTTAAGTAATTTATAATTCTAATTTTAACATTACTATATTTTAAACTTGTGAAATTTATAAATACAAAATGTAATTTCTTTGAGGATTTTTGTTAAGTTTTTAAGATTACCAGCATGTCATATCTGAAGCATGGTGAATTAAAAACCTAGAAGATAGTAAATAAAAGGAGATATAAAATAATAACTTACATTAAAACTTTTATAATTTTAAATGTAATAGGATTAAATGTCATTTAGATAGATGTATTGTATACATTATGTGATTTAATATCTAAGAAATTGTCTTTAGAAAACACTTTATAAATTAAAAATATAAATATCCATTTGCATGAAGAGTAGTTTTCACCGTTTTTTGTTAAAATCAAATAATGGAAACCATATTAGACGTATATATTCATGAAATTACTAATCTTAAATTTATTTATTATTTTATATTTAAAATTATCAACAAGTCATACATTTAGAATATTCTATTTAATAACAAAGTGTTGAATAATTAAAAATATTTATAGTGTGTAATATTTCAATAAATTTGAAAACTATTTTTTATTAGTTTTATATTTGATTAAACATATATTTATTGCTTGCGATAAGAATAATTTTATAATTTTGACTGAAAATTATTTTAACTGAAATAATTTTCTTATATATATATATATATATATATATATATATATATATATATATATATATATATATATATATATATATATATATATATATATATATATATATATATATATGTATATATATATAAATATATATATATATATATTCAATATAAGTTTTGAGATTAAATTTTCTAAAATTTTCAGAGACCTTCAAATAGAGAATGTTAAACTTCAACAGATACTCGAAAGTAATAAAAGCCAGAAAGAAGGATTTTGCATCCCCATTTTTCTAAATCTTCTACCTTCAAATATAAATTCAAAGACATTACTTTGATCCATTCCACAAACTGTAATCTGAAATTCGTTGAAAACATTTTATAGGAACTCATATATATATGTATATATATATATATATATATATATATATATATATATATATATATATATATATATATATATATATATATATATATATATATATATATATATATATATATATATATATATATATATATATATATATATATATATATATATATATATATATATATATATATATATATATATATATATATATATATATATATATATATATATATATATCAATAAAAGATTCATAATTTATCTATACAGAATAACATAAATTTTTGAGTAGATTGCTTCTACGCAAGGTCCTTTATCTGTTGCATTTTGATGTTTAATAAATCATAAATTAAAAAAAGATACTAACACACAAACTGACAGATTTCATACTTAGAATACTGTTTTTATAGTTAAAATGTTTTCGTAAAATATATGAAATTGATTTTTTATATCATTTCTTTTGTACAAATTGCAGGCAATTTTTATTTCTAATTTTAGTATTCTTTCATCATCTGGACGTGTGATTTGTTTTCACATGTGTTTCTCTTTTTGTTTTTTTCCTGATAACTTATTCAACGTATATATGTATATATATTGCCTATTTTCAATACTAAATTAATTGCAGCTTTATGTATTTATATATATATATATATATATATATATATATATATATATATATATATATATATATATATATATATATATATATATATATATATATATATATATATATGTATATATACAGTATGTCCACAAAAGTCCCTTGCCACCCTCTTAACTTCGGAACGGCTGTTACTACATTTATAAAAGTCGTGTCTAGGTACAGTAAAGTAGCCATGTACTACTGAATGAAACAGACTACTGCGCTATTTTGTTGAAAACTGCGGAGTTAGCATCCCTATCTCGAAAACGGAACGATATAGAGAGAAAAAGTGATTGTCAAAGTTGTAGAGCATCCTCGATGTAGTACGAAAGATACCTTGTATGCATTTATGTGAAGAATACAACGATTAAAACGCGCATTTGTTGTTTTGTGCTGTGACGTGACAAGACGATCTAAGAAAGAAAAAAAGCAAATAGTTATAACAATATACTTTATTTAAGATGTTCAAACTTCTCACCGTCAGCTGCAATGCATATTTGGATCCTCGCTTGAAGATCACAATGCACACGTTGGGATACGAGACCGTAATGTGTCGTTTAAGATCCTGCAATTTTTGTAGAGGAGTCGCATACACCTACTGTTTCAAGTATCCCCACAGGAAAAAGTTCAGTGGAGTCAGATGAGGAGAACGTGGAGGCCACTCTTTGAAACTACCATATCCTAGTATTTGGTTGCCAAATTCTTTGACGAAATACTGCTTCACTGGAGATTTCTTGTGAGCAGGCGCGCCGTGATGTTTAAACCATAGATTCTTAAGATTAAACAACGGCAGGTTCTCCACAAATCGGGTATTACCTTCTGTTGCAATTGTAAAATATTATGCCTATCAGCTTGTTATTGTAAATTGTGCACCAAACATTCATAGCATACCGCATTTGATGTCGAACGTCGACGAAACATTTAGGATTTTCCAGCGCCCAGTAATAGGTGCTTTGCCTGTTGTGCATGCCATTTCGTAAAAAGCATGCCTCATCCGTCCACATTATACTTGCCAAGAATGTTCGCTCGACCTGTATCTGATTCATGACTAAGTTGCACCATGCATAGCGTCATTCGGCATCCCTGTCCACTAAAACCTGTTCAGGCGTTGGTCGGTATGGATGAGCACCTGACTCGCTTAGGATTTTCCAAACCTGACTTTTTGAGAGACCACAGCGTTGACTGATCTCTCTTACTCTGCATTTCGGATATGCGAGGGCATATGCTAATACCTCATCCAGTTGAATTTGCCGTTCTACCTCAGTTTGTCTGCCAAATAAAGGTCGACTAGTAACCCAACTTGTCTCCCTTAAATGTTTTACAACAGTTAGGATGGTTTGATGAGAAGGATGCGGGACTGCAGAGAAACGTTGGCAGTACAACCTTGCTGCTGATCGTCCCTGCGTCGACAGTCACAATACAGTAAAACCATCTCACAATACTCAGCTTTGGAATACTCAGCTATGACTATTAGCATCAACATACTACAGCCCCAAGAAGATGTGTCTTTTATAGCTGTCTCAGGTGAACAGGCTGACGTTTCTTACGTATTTATATACTGCATACAAACTATTAGAGTTATTTTTAATATTTCCGTTCTTCCCATTTCGAAATAAAAGTGAAAAATGTAATCACGAAAAGATTTTTTGTTTTTTCAATTACGCACATGTACGATGTGCCACGTAACAGCACGAAACAAGAAATGCGCGTATTTACCGTTGTATTCTTCTCATTAATGCCTACAAGGTATTTTTCGTACTAAATCGAGGATGCTCTACAACTTTGTAAGCCACTTTTTTTACCCACCTCGTTCCTTTTTCGACATATAATATCCACAGTTTTCCTCTAGGTAACGCGGTAAGTGGTTTCATTCATAGCGCGTGGCTACTTCACTATACCTAGACACAACTTTTATGAATATAGCTGCAGCCGTTCCGAAGTTAAAAGAGTGGCAAGGGATTTTAGTGGATATACTGTATATATATATATATATATATATATATATATATATATATATATATATATATATATATATATATATATATATATATATATATATATATATATATATATATATATATATATATATATATATATATATATATATATAACTGACCCAGCCACGCGTTGCAGTGGCTGAGTTTTTATAATACATTGAATCAATTTTTTACTAATTCTTGGGTATAATCAAATTAATATTTTCTAAAAAAATTTATAGGTTCATTCATATGAAATTAAAAATAAAACGTTTCGCAAAAATTTAAAAGTAATAGGTAAAGTATCGAAATTTTGAAATTAAGTACAAACCAACATATACTTTCTGAATTTACATTTTATTCATCTTATATTAAATTATAGTTTGTAATCAGTGACTTAACTCTTATAAAATATGCTATATAAATTAAAAATATCTAAAAATAAATTGTTATAAATGAGGTAGATAACATTGACATCGAACTATTATTTTTTCAATTTTAAATTATTAAAATTAAAATTATCTAAGTACTACTTTGTGTACAACATTCCTGGTTAACCTGTCTTTCTCTCATACGAAGAGGTTTGATGGTTTTCCTACACGTGAGCAGGCAACATATTGCTGTCCATGTGAGAAACATGTGTTTTCCAAATGCAAACCACAAATAGACATTGTTTGGCCTTCACATTTATTTATGGTCTTCGCAAAAGCTAAACAAATCGGAAATTGGAGCCTTTTAAACGGTATTGGAGATTCTGACGCTATCAGTGGAATACGTGGAAACAGGACGATATCTCCTTTAAATTTTTCCGTCAAAATTGTTGCTTAGAAAATATTTTCTGTCATTTCTTTTATGACTAAGCATGTACCGTTACATAATTGAGGTGGGTTTAAATTACGTTGAAGAATAATTGGTGAACCAATTTTCAATTGAAGATTATGTGGTGGCATTCCTGACATATCCAGAGAATTCAAAAATTCAGTTGGAAAGTTTACGGCTTCGTTTTCATCAATAACTGTGTCGATTGATTTAAGAGACATCAAATCACCGGGCAACATCTGTTGTATATTGAAGTTAATTTCGTTCGCATCAAAGTTTCTTGCTGCCAAAATAGCACGATTACAGAGCCAATTATCAAATTATAAAAGAAAAATAAAAAATAAAAGTCCATAAAGAAATACTTACATGTTTTTGAGGTGGTATGAAAATTAGTAGAGAAAATCAGTAATAAATAAAATTTTATTTTACTATTTATAATATTAAAAATATTCAAATTGAACACTACACAATAATAACACAATACAAAGTATAATTATAAAAATGATTCACGAAAAATTGTTACAGTATGATTATACATCATGATAATATATGTAAATTCTATATTCAACCACGCGCTTGCGCTCGCACGCTAATTTACTCTGGGAGATATTATAATCTAGAAAAATAAACACCTCGCCATCTGCCGAATACCTGTGCAACTTAGATGCTAAATCACCAACTATTTGGAATTTACAGAGCAAACTGATAAATAAACACTAATATCGTATAATAAATATTGAGATCAATAATTAAGAGATAAAAACTATTCTATCTTTTAAGTTGAGTTATATTATAAATGGTTACAAAATTTTATCAAAATCGGTTCAGTAGTTTCGGAGTTTATCGCGAACAAACATCATGACACACGAAATTTTTATGTATATACAATTGCTGACCCAGCCACGCTTTGCTGTGGCTGAGTAATTATAATACATTGAATGAATTTTTTACTAACTCTTTGGTACATTCAAATTAATATTTTCTAAAAAAATTAAAATAGGTTCATTCTTATGAGATTAAAAATAAAAAGTTTTACTAAAAATTTTAAAGTAATAGGTAAAGTATCGAAATTTTGAAATTAAGCATAAATCAACATATACTTTCTGAATTTACATTTTATTCATCTTATATTAAATTATAGTTTGTAATCAGTGACTTACTCTTACAAAATATACTATATAAATTAAAAACATCTAAAAATAAATTGTTATAAATGAGGTAGATAACATTGACATAGAACTATTATTTTTTCAATTTTAAATTATTAAAACTAAAAAATTTTTCCGCGGCATTATACTGAAATAAAAAAAATTAAAAGAATTTATCATTTGAATAAATAAATTAGATCAAAATGTACTGCTGAATAAATTAATAATTATCAAATTATAAAATAAAAATAAATAAAAGGCTATCGAGAAATACTTACATGTTTTCGAGGTGGTATGAAAATTAGTAGAGAAAAACAGTAATAAATAAAAATTTATTTTACTATTTATAATATTAAAAATATTCAAACTGAAGAACACTGCACAATAATAACACAATTCAAAGTATAATTATGAAAATGATTCACGAAAAATTGTTATAGTATGATTATACATCATGAAAATATATGTAAATTCTATATTTAACCACGCGCTTGCGCGCTCACGTTAATTTTCTCGAAGATGGTATAATCTAGAAAAATAAACACGTCGCCATCTGCCGAATACCTGTGCAACTTAGATGCTAAACCGCCACCTATTAGGAACTTACAAAACTAACCAATAAATAAACACTAATGTCGTATAATAAATATTGAGATCAATATAATTAAGAGATAAAAACTATTCTATCTTTTAAGTTGGACCATATTATAAATGATTACAAAATTTTATCAAAATCCGTTCAGTAGTTTCGGAGTTTATCGGGAACATACATCGTAACACGAAATTTTTATTCATATATATATATATATATATATATATATATATATATATATATATATATATATATATATATATATATATAAAATATTATTTTTAGGATCAAATATATAGGATTTTTAGGATAGGTGATGATAGGTGATCAAAAAATAGGTTTTATGATGGGACAGAGAACTATGTTAATCTTTAAATTTCTCTCTACCTGGAAAATTTCTTTTGTTACCGAATCTCAAAGCCCTTTTTTTGAACTCTAACCACAATTCTGATACAAGGATTTGGAATAATATCCTTAAATCTCCATAAATTTTCATGTGATGCCAACGCTTCCTTTTAATTATTAAATATTGAATTAACTACAATTATTTTAGAACGAAAGGACCTTTAAAATAATCTGGAAAAATTTAAATATTTATGTTTATAAAAATGTTAATTAAAAATTTTGTTAATCAATTTAAATGTCCATAGATTAAAGAAAATGCATTTTTCGTGTCTTATTCAACGCTTGTTGTTATAGTTCCTGACTAGTTTAAAAATATCTTGTAACGGAAATTATTACTGAAATTGAAAAAATGATTTTTTAATCTAGTCATTTATTTATGAATTTAAAAAGATTTTTATTTTTAATTTTTTTTATGATTGTGTGTGAAATTTCTTGAAGCGCCTTCATTTAATATGAAACTGTATGGGGAAACTATTCTTTAAACGAAGATAAAACATATTAGTTGCTTTGTGTTTGTTTCTAATTACGTTTTTCGTATTGATCACAAGAAATATGTTTTTCAAAAAATATATTATTCCTTATCTAAGCAAATTATATTTACTAAATGTATTATTTCAAATATCAATTGTGCTCAAAATATAAAAGATAATGCTTACGTTAAAATCATTTTGTTAGATATAAATATAACTAAATGTTGTTGTATTTTTATCTAAACAATTAAAAATAATAAGAATAATTAGATAGTGAGTTAAACAATGGTTATACTAATATTATTAAAAAAATTGATATAAAAACACTGATTTTTTTAGATATATCATATTTTTGTATATCAAATTATTTTACTTTTCTCATCGAACTTAATTAAATTTGAAGTGATTATTTTAAAAGAGAAAAGAAAACGTGTAATAGTAAGAATATGACGGGGGTTCGATTCCTGGTTCAGACGTGGATGTTCCTTTCCTTCTCTGTATTTGTTTTCCTTTATGCCTTCAATTTCGGGGTGAAAATAGCATACCCACTGGTTGCTTCACTGTAAAAAATACCATTAACTTTGTAGCAATGAATAGGTATACCCTACAGACAGCCGGGCATTAGAAACAAATATAAGCATACATCAGATTGTTGCTAGCGCTGGTTAATATGTCTTCAAATTATTTATGACCCACACATTGCTTTAAAACAATAAAGTAATGTTTTAGAAACTCAAGAAAATTAAATTAGTTTTTGATTTTTTTCAGCCTATACTAATAATATTTTTATTTACATTATAATGCTTTTTCTGTTTTATGTAATTTCTAATCTGCATTAAAATGGGTTTACTAAATCGTCACTTTATTATCCTTAAAGGAAAAAATAATAAGTAAAACTTACACACTCATTAGAAAATTTTATTGCAGTTGAAGTTATCTTAACTATGCAGGGAAAAATTGAATACGTATATTATTATAATGCAAATAGAAACGATAATTTCGCTTACATTGGGGGTAGTTTCATTACTTTTATTAATAAATAAATTTTTTTGAAAGACACTTGTGTGCCGAAGAATATGTTTTATCATTGAGCTTATTCATTTTTATATCATAATATAAAATGATTTTTAGTAGAATACGTTTTTAGAAAATTGTTTATTTAAACTCAATATGAACCAGTAAGCATTTACCTGAATTCCAATTATAAATTCTTGGAAAATTAAATTCAAAACAATTTTTTCTTAAATTTAGCAGTTCATGATTTTGAAATATGTTTTATTATCAAAACAATCCTTCTATGGACGCTATAAATATATTTTAAATTATATATATATATATATATATATATATATATATATATATATATATATATATATATATATATATATATATATATATATATATATATATATATATATATATATAATACATCATATTTTATAATTTAATATCAAATGCATACAATATATGATTTTTTTACATAAGACTTCCTTTCTGTTCTATATAAATTTACTTTTTGAATGTTAAATTGGAATATTTTACATTTTCTTCCTAGATAAAATATTTGAAATATACAAGCATACATGATAGAAATTTTTTAAAAAGAAGAACGAAAATATAATTTGCGAATAAAATCAACTTTTGCTTCCAATCTATCATATGAATATAGTATCTAGTTCTTTACTATATTTTCAAAATGCAGTTTAAAATAAAAATAAAATTGTTGAAATTTTCATAAATGAAAGCAAAATACTGAAAATCAAATGTTTTCAGAAATGTTATTTTTAATACACTATATACGAATATCAACTCCAATTCAATCATGTTTTGTTTGAAAAGAATTTATTACAAATGTTATGAAAAGAATTATTGATGAATTATAAATAAGTACAAGGTATTTATTCCTCTATTTAAAAAAAACTATCATTTTTATCGTATATTAATATTTTAAACAAGTATTCCACATTCATGAAAATATTTTACTTGGATAAACGTTTATATTTGTGGGAAAAGGTATTCAGTAAGTTATTTATTTTATGAGTTCAAGAATCCCAATTTTAGTATCATAAGGAAAATCATTATTTTCTCATATAGAGTTATATTTGTAATATTTAATATTGATTTGCATATTTTTTGAATAATTTTTATTTTATTTTTGGAAACATTTTGGAAAAATATTCACTGAAGTAAGTTATTTCATTAATTTAAAATTTACACATTAAACACTTGTGACAGTAAAGATATAATTAACTGTTTATAGATGGCCACTGAATTAAAGCAAATGTTTTATTATGAAAGAAATGTTTTATATATTTGCATGCTTATACTTTTAGAAAAAATCAGTCGTTAATTTATTCATTCCCCTTATAACCAATACATACATGTTTCTTTTAGTAAAGAGCAGTAAAATTAAATACGAAAGTTTTATATAATTTTTGAAACAGTTAAGTAACTTTTAACTTATATTTCTTATGAAAATATTTTCACAAGTTAATTATTTTATTAATTTAAAATTTCCATATCAGTTATTAATGACATGAAAGAGATAGTTGTTTTGTACTGAATGTGAAATATTTCATTTAGATTTATATTCATTTTCTTAAAGAATAAATGAGTAATAAATTTCTTTACTTCAAAATTCATAAATTATTTATCATTGGCAATTAAGAATCAATACATTGTATTCTTAGAAAAAAAAACACTAAATTAAATGAAAATAATTTTGTATTTTTTAAAAGCTATCTACTTTTTATGCATATTTCTTAGATAAAAGTAAATGAAAATAATTTAATTAGCTTAAAATTAAGACAAGTTAAACATTCAATATTTTTAACATATAATGGAAATTATTTTCTAGGTTGAATACTAGTGTTTAGCATTATAAATTATGATAGTAAGTTATGTGTAAAATTAATACTATGTATTTTTTGAATTATTGATATAAAATTCTTATTAAAAGCTCATTCTATTAAAATAGATAATTAAACGTAAATTTATCTAAAATAAGCGATATACAAATACTTATACACAGGATAATTATATTTAACCAATTATATTTATTTTAAGAATAGAAGGTGATACAGAAATCGATACTGACTAGTAATTGGTCTTTTTAAGCACACATAAACGATTATTTAACTATAACCTATAGATTAGATTATTTTCTAACCACAGAAACATGTTTCATGAAATATGAATTAAATATACGAAGTATTAAACTAACAATCAAACTATTACCCTATTATTATTTAGCTGGAATTATTTAATTATTTAATTAACTGTATAAATGACTTATGTAGATGGAATTCAAATATATCGGAAAAAAAGACTGAAAAAGAAAATGCAGCCAAATTTTTAAGCAATTTATTTATAAAAGCAATTTAAGATAAAACAAAGTATGGTTTCTTTGTGTAATATTTACACCCCAAACTAATTTATTTTGTTTATCTTATCTCAGCGAAAATTAAAATAAAGACAAATCTTTTTGAAACTTAAAATTAATTAAGTTGTCATTGTCAGAGTTATGAGAGTGAGCTGCACTCAATGTTTCTGAATATACATGAAGCTTAGGACTGATGGCAACATTGATGCTAAAAGATAACATTTTGACGTTTGAAATAATTTGATGGCTTTTTAAAACGACCTGACATCTCTTTTGTGCAACTTTTTTCTTAGCTTTAAAATTTATAAGGCGTTATAATTCAGTTCACATTAAATATCTAACCATAGTCTAATTTTACTTTTATTTAGAAATCGTATAATAAGAATATATTATACCAGAAATATATAAAAATGATTTTAAATGTATAAATAATAATAGCAATAAAATTAATTATAAAATTATTGTTAGCAAAATTTGAAAAGAAAATTTTATTTTTTTAGATTATATCTTAATTTCTGTAATTTTAATATTTTTTCAGATTATAAAAATTAATTAATTTAATACTATTGTTAATCACAAGATAATGATTTATATGTACTTACGACTTACATATATTTATTGCATGTAAATGTCCAGTTACCTAACTTTCAGGTATTTAAACTGATTTTGATCTTAAGTTAAATAATAAAAATTTATACTTTGAAATAAATTATCGATAATTTTTTTCATGTTTGATTACTTTAATTTAAAGATGGAGATTTTCATTTCATTATTTTAATAATCTGATATTTAAAGGATGATTCTGTTTTATCTTCCGTATTTGAATGTGTTCACATATTTGAATAGTATTTGACTCCTAATCGAATATTTTTTTATTAAATCTTTTTAAATATAAACATAATGAAATTATAAAATATGTTTAAGTTGCACAATACTTAATTAATTGCTACTAAAAATAATTTATTTAAATTAAACTCATTGATTCCGCATGTAAATTATTAAAAATAATTACTCAGTGATTTATTTTTGATAATTCCGTTATTTATGTTTGTAATTCTTTAAAATTTAAAACTTTCTAACAAATGTAAGATAGATACACACGGCACACACACACGCACACACACACACACACACACACACACACACACATATATATATATATATATATATATATATATATATATATATATATATATATATATATATATATATATATATATATATATATATATATATATATATATATATATATATAAGCTTAATTTTGTTCAGAAAAATATTGCAGACCATATTGATAATCCATCGAAAGATATGTTTGGTTGGGAAATATTAAAAGTGGATACCACATTAATTATGTCAGAAAAATTTGGTCGATTCATCATATGCCTATCTCTTCTTGTTTAGAACAAAATTGAGCCCTTGAACCGGGTGATAATTGTGTATAAAAACTGGATTACCTATGAAAAAATATATATTTCGGCGAAAACCTACCATTTCCAACTCTAAAACAAATTTGGCTCCGAATAAGGGAACGTTGTATATATGATAAGACATTTGACAACCAATACGTTATGAACATTAAACATTGATCGAGAAACTCAATTCGGAAATGTATTGTCAGCAACAAGATAACTTAAAGGGAATAGTCCAAGAAAAGAGGTCGGTTATGTTCCAAGTAAGAGCAATTTAAGAAAGAAGCCAAGAAAAGAGTTTAATAGAAAACTGCAGAACTAAGCTGAGAAATTCTATCCCATACTAGTCACTCTCCAAACATCACTTGTTTCTGTCCTTGCAAAATTTTTGCAGAGCAAAAATTTCAAGAATGAAGAAAATATCAGACAATCACTCGTTTAATTTTTGGCCTCTAGAGATCAGAAATTCTTTTTTTAAAATGGGATATATAAATTGCAATCACGCTGGCAAGAAGTCATAAATAGTGATGATAATTATATTATTCAATAAAGTTTATTCAAATAATGAAAAATTTATTCTTTTGTTTTATTCTAAGAACGGCCAGAAGTTTCCAGTACACCTTTCCGATACATATTATTGCGTATAAATTGGAAATAATACTTCAATTAATCATTATTCAAGAATTATCATCTTTTTCATAGCCCAAAACCTAATTCTTAAGTATTTAGAAAATAATATTCTTTGTAGTTCTAAAAGTAATTTGTTAATCACTTATTTCATTGAAATTTGTGATGAATACAGTTTATCATTATGAGTTTAAATGAACTTTAATTCATTTTATTTCTATCAAGTATATATTAATACCAATCTTTATTTTCTTGCAATGATAATAAAATTCTTGACAATGAAGGAAAATATTTATTTAATTTTTTTTCAGTTACAAATAAATAACTCATAATATTTTCCAAGTATAATTTATTCACTTATTTATATTTTGCCCTCTGAGCGTGTAAGTGGATTAATTTAATTAAATATTTGAAGCTTCATGTTCAGGTTTATAAAGTGAACTTTAATTTTATAAAAATGCATGTAACAGTATAAAATAAAGTTTTCTTATTTAGGCTGCATTTCATATACATAAACATTATGCACAGAAACAAATATTTTATATAATCATGTAAATAATTTTTAGTGTATACAAAATTTATAAGAAACGTGTAGCATGGAAACCTTGCATAATATATTACTTCTCTGAATACAAAATATTTTGTATTTATACAAAGAACGTATATTGTAAATTATGTTTTGAAGGCTAAAGTAATTTGTAGTTACAATACAACCTACTATTCTTCATTTCATAATTTTAATTTGAATATATTTTCATCGTGCAAAAATTATTCTAAAAGAGGTATGGAATAAAATAATTCTCTTACGCAAAATCCAGTTTAAGAATAGTATGTAAAAATCACATTTTAGAAAAGGAAATTTTCTACTGCATAATTTATGTATCTAAAGTAAATATTAAATGCATCATTATCTATTTTTTAATTTTTATTTATTCGAAAGAGTGAGAAAATTTTAATTTATTTGTTACATACATCATAAAGAACAGAAATTGAGGAAAGAGATGTATATTTATTTATTTATAATTTAAGTTTACAAAATTACATAAAAACAAATGGTTCTGTAAACTACAAATAATATATAATGTTTGAAAAACAACACAAAAATATATGAACACGTTAACGAAATTTATATAAGATAATTTGATTTATATTTTTATGTGAGTTTTTCGAAAATCCTCTTTAAAAGTTCCAACTCAAATAAAATATTTTTGACATATGCTAAATAGGAAGAAACTTTTTTCGCAAAACCTATTTCCTCTGAATTCAGATGCAATTCATTTTTCGAAAATAATTCAATGATATATGTATATAGGCCACTCAAGTATATATCCCTGTTCTTTAGATGCTATAACAAATATTTTAAAATTCATACAAAAAAATAAAGAGAATGATATTTTTTCCATTTTACGTATTCTTCCATTTTACACTTAAATGTACTTTTCAGGAAGACTTCTTTCAGAGTAGTTTGACTTTCTGATTATGTAAATCGCATCTGCCAGGATCAGAAAGAAGCAATATTTTACCTACTCAGCTTTTATTTTTGGTAAAATATCATAAAAATGTTGAATGCAGGATAAGGATACACTGAAGTAAAAAGAGAGAAAACATTTTTATGTATATAAGTGCATTAAGATATTTCAGAGACTGCAACAGTTATTTCAGTAAGAAATCATTAGTGTCGATTAAGTTGAGGTACATAAATAATAATTAATTTTTTTAAATAAATATGAATATTGAAGAAAAATGAGTGTGAATGATTACATAAATCCAAGATATAAATTACATTTCTTAGATTCTTAAATCATAATTGTTGTAGTAATAAATTGTTTCATATATATATATATATATATATATATATATATATATATATATATATATATATATATATATATATATATATATATATATATATATATATATATATATATATATATATATATATCCATCATCTCCTATAATTACATAAATTATAGGATGATAGAGTCCAAATTATACAAAAACATGAATATTTTCTTTTCTTTGTAAGATTCAAATAATTTCGTTGAAACAAATAATAAAATAAATTGGGAAAAATTTATAAATAAATAAATGTTTGAAATTGGAAGCACGAAAATGAATATATTGCCAGAAGATTTTGTAAATATTAAAATTATTTTTTTCAATATTATTAGTTTAACGCAGGTATTTATGGACTTATTTTCAGTACGACAGTATTTTTGCTTTTAATTTGATAAAAGTAAGCAGATAATAATATAATTACATGCTAAAAAATCTAACGTAATTACTTCTAATTTCTCTTAACTAATTTATATCAACATAGGAATAAGGAGAGTCACGAGTGAAAGCAACTACGGAGATCTTTCGATTCTATCTGACAACCGTAGCTTAAGTCAAAATCTAAAATTAGGCCCACATAGGAAATAAAATCAATCTCTTATGTGGCCCAACTATAAGTGCTATACTATCCTACAAAAAGTATAGTTCATCTCTCACCAGTACAATGTAATTTTTAATGGATTCCATTTGATGTTAATGTCTACAGAAATGAATTATCCGACACTTTTTCTAGAAGAACTAGAACAACCTGTCCCTTTCACCTCAGAGCTCACATGTTTAGAGTTATTCTCGAGGCAAAAAAAAAATGAAAAATAGTTAATACCTCCGTCTTAGAACTAGTATAAAGAAAATAAAAACCAGGAGTTACCTTATCTTTCCCTTGACAGGCAGACAAACAAATGTTTGTCCCGACTTGCTTTTTGATACTTGAAAGGTCTCACATATTCTAGAAATAGGAAGAAATTTCTTCTTTGCATTCTTACCGGCCCTAAATGCCGGCAAGAACTAGCATCACCTCAGCACATTTTAGACTGCCTTGGGCTGAACTGGTAGGATATCAACAATTGTCCACTTCTTGTATCGGACTTCATCAAAATCAATGATTTCACTGATCGGGTCTGACTCGGTAAAAGCAAATGGGAGATTAGAAGCAACAACAACAATTTCTAATTCCTTTCTCAAATATTCTTGTTAACCAAGAGGCATTTTATTCAAGCATTAAAGTAATACTTATATGATTTCAATAATCTTTTGTTTAAAAAATGCTTTATTTAAAAATGTTGTACCGTCCTTAAAGAAATGTTTTAGCTTATAATCTTTTAAATATTATAAAATTGTTAACATTTAAAAACAAAATATTGTGCATTTAAATTCTTATTAGGTTATTCAATGACTTAATTATCATGTGGTACAGTGTAAATTATTATTTAATTTCTTTCTTTATAATTTTCCTATAATAAAGTTCCTTCATTTGAAACTAGAGTTTAACTTAAAGAATTTTATTTAGATATAATAATTATATTAATTAGCATGAATTGAATAATAGCAACGCAATTAAAAATTTCGAATGATGTATTCATGTGAGTATTGTTACAGACTAAATAATTTATGTAAAAGTATGATGCGGATATCAGTTATATAGCTATATTATATTAAAGAGTAGCATACATGGTTTCACCATTTAGCACATATCTAAGAATAGATCAAACAAAACTATTCATATTGAAAAACTGAGAAATTTTAATTTTATCTATATTATTCATGAATACATTACAAGGGCAATGTACAAGTATTTGTAATTAAATTGATATATTTTGATATTTCTACTGGCAGTTCTTGAAAGAATATATATTAATTAATGAAAAGTAAATTAAGGAAACGTTTAAGCTTAAAAAAAGAACAAAGTAAAATTATACAAAAAATTATAAATTAAATGGGTTTATAATTTTAAGGGAAATTAAATGCATCTCATACATAAGATTTAGTTCACCTTTATGATACTTCAATAAGTACTTAAATTCTTATATTACGAAATTTAGTAAGTTTTTTACTAATACAAATCTAATAGCATTTTTCTATACAGTGGTTTAAAATAATTAAATAATTTTGAATTTAAATTCCACTAATATAATTAAACATTTTGTGAAAATAATAACACCGTCAAATTGGAATTTAATGCATGATGAGTACTTTAGAGTATTTCTATATATATATTGAAACTTTATTCTATAAAGTACCGGTAGATAAGGAAACTATATTTCAAAACTTTACTTAAATATAGAGAATTAGAGTATTGTGATATGTAAAAGGAAAGAAGGAAATGAGATATGTAAAGAAAATCTTAAAAATGCCAACATGTGGATATTTCTCACGAGAAAATGGAGTTTCGAACCTATATTTTAAAGTTTTTCAAAGAAAAAAATCTTCAAATAACCTTCATTATTCCTTAAGCAGTCTATAATTTAAAGTTTCTTTGCATTTTCTTACATCGGAATATTTCCAAGAACTTTAAATATTCAGCTGGTATAGGTTTTTCTTTTTCTAAAACCACTTGCAATTTTTTTTATTTTGATTTTACGAGTAAAAAAATCAATCACAGCTCATTTGAATGAAGGTTTTTGTTATATAAATAAAATAATGTATTTTTATAATAAATTATCTCCCTTTTCTGATATCCAGGCAATATTTTAAATTTTTTATTAAAAACTGTAGTATGCTACTTATAAACTCATTCACTTTATTTTCTTGCTGACATAAATCTCTCTCTCTCTCTTTTGAATTATTTAGTAGGTGCTTAAGTATGTTAGCAGTAATTTTGTTTTAATTTTTAGGAAGATTTTTGCTAGCAGCAACATGAAAAAATTTTTTTCATAATTATTTATCAAATTTAATTGAGAGATTAAAAATTTTTGTTATAAAAGGAGCCGAATAATTTCTCCTCAAGAATGAAATAATGGACTCCCGACATTAGTTGAAATTAAATTACATGAAAGCAAAGATGAATTATAATATTACCTAAAATTCGATGCAATATAGTAAATAATGAACACTTTTAAAATTAATTATGTGTAAATTTGCGGCTGCATGTTCTAGTATGTGTGACAAAAGATAAAAGAAATTTGAATTCAGTTTTTGGTAGATTCAGCTGATCTGGTTATGAATTTTTGTTGGTAGTTTTTTCTCAATTATTAAATTAAATCAAATAAGAATTAAGTGTAAAATTGCTTATTTTTCTTCATGTAAAAAATTCAAGCTTAATAAATCAGTATTCTACTTTGATATTAATTTTTTATTGCGATTATTTTATTTCTAAGATTTGTAGTATTTTATAAAATTGAAGAAAATGTTGATAATCAATATATAGTTCTCAACATTATGTTTTGTGTTCAAGCAAAACTTAGAAAGTTAGCTAGAGAACTGACAAGCCCTAAAAAGAAAATTGTTTTTCTAAACAAGTGTTCAACATAAATTTTGATTTAAGCATTTTATAACTCATGACTTCAGTTTTGAAATATGAATCATCATTAGAGATATTAATTATCAGTTCTTAAATAAAAAAACTAATTAAAATTATTCAACAGGTAAACATTATCTTGATATATTAAACTTTATTAAAAAAAAAAAAGATAATCATAAAAAAATAAGATCACATCAAAATAAAAGATACAAAAACATTTCTCGGAGGGATAACATCCTGAAAGATGTTTTTGAAAATTTACTAGCTCTATCATCCTAAGCCAAAAAATTTCATGCTTGTAATAAGTGTGATCAAGAAATTATTCATGGATTGGCGCTATAATTGCAATGGTACTTGCCGAAGATCATACAAAAACAAATTCTTGACCAAAACTTCAAAGAACAAGATTTTTCCATCAGAGGTTGATGCTACTGAAAAATAAATGAACCATTTTTTGCAATTATAACAATGACGTTCCTACAAAAAATTACTTATCCAAAACTTCAAATGCAACGATGCTGTAAAGAAGCTCTTCATAAAGTACCCATTGTTTTTGTGGAAACAACGAGTAGATAACTTTAAAATATTAGTTAATCAAAATCTGAAACAGAAGTTTCCTCTCTACATAGATGATACATCGAGGATTTTCTTATGAGCTTCTCGACGCCCTCAATAGTGAGAACTGCATTAACAGTGAGAAGAATATTTTGAGTACTACACCCAAACATGAAAAATATATTTTTTTATGCAAAAATCAATGTTTTTTTCAGAATATGACACATTATTTCCAATGTAAGAAAGCTTGATTGTTCACCAAAATTCCAATAAATGTCAAATTTTCAATAAATGATGATAGCGTGAGACATTTCACTTCATAGAAAACCTTAACATGGTTAATCTGGCCAATTATTAACGAGAATTCGAAATTTTTCATCAAATGATTCTGTTGCGATAACAAAAATATGTTTTTAGTACAATTTAAACCACAGATTTTCCTAAATTTAAGGAACCACATATTTTACACTTAGTCATTATGTTTTATTTCTTTCACAAAATCACAAGTAATTTTGTTTGTCAAAAAGGAAAAAAAGGAATATATAAATATACTGGAATATTGAGATGAAACCTTTTTAAAATTCCAGATATAAACATTTTATGATTTTTCATATTTTTAACAGATATTTTATATTTGAATTAAACTATGAGCATTTTTTTTTAATTTCTGAAATGAATGTTTATTTTCTACAGCTTAAGAAAGTTTCTGTCGTTCACACTGTCATATAAAAAACAGTTTATTCAGGTATCAATACTTACATTTTAGATGAAGGATGAATTAATTTTGTCAATAAGTTGTAGTTAAATATTATGCAATTTATCTTTGATTATAAATTTATTAGATATTATATTTTATGGAAATGTGGAATTTATCTTTATTTGAAATATACATAACGTGTAGGTTTCTTCATTATTAATTACAAATATAAAAATGATCCTTATGTAATTGCAAACAAATTTTAAACAATTTTTTTTTTAAATAATGAAAATTTAAGCAATTTTGCATCAGATATACTAATAATCTTCGCTTAATTGCAAACAAATTTTAAACAATTTTTATTAAAATTATAAAAATTAAAACAATTTTGCTTTCAAAATATCAAGTTTTATAGAGCCATTGAACTACTTAATGGTTATAAAAAAATTAATGTGATTTTATTAAATTATATATATATATATATATATATATTTCAATGGAATCCTTCTTCAACACTCACCTTTTTAGAACACCAGTCTATAGTTAATTCTGAAGTTTCGAAAGGGTGGAGAATTCCTCCCTGCCATCATTGGTATGCGGGCAAAGAGCCTGGCTCTTCATTCGTCCTCAATTGTGACAGAGCTTCTAGAAACGCAATTTCCAGACTAAAGGTCTCACGTATTTCGAAGGCAGAAAAATCTTTGAAGTCTGCTCTAAATGTGAAACTGAGCAGGCTTCTTCTAATCACATCCTGGACTGTTTGGGACTTTCCAGGAAGGATATATATTCATCCACTTTTCTGGCCCTCGATTTCCTTAGGGTGAACGGTCTGATGGACCTTGTCTGATTTAGTCAGACATTTGGAGGATAAGCCACATCCAATGTTAGTTTGATAAATTTAGTGTAAACCATAGAAAATGTATGCCAGTAAATAGTTTTACAAATCTGTATTTGTATATATGTATACATACATACATACATATATATATATATATATATATATATATATATATATATATATATATATATATATATATATATATATATATATAACTAAAGTTTAAAAATTAAAATTATTAATAAAAAATATTTTTTTGTAAAATGCATAATAGTATTAACAAGTCGGTGTACATCTTTAAGAAAATATTGCATAATGTTTAACACTTACATTTTTCGTCATTTTCGTTAAGTTTTTAAATAAACAGCGTTTATCTGATACCAGCCAGTAAAGATTTACACAATAGTTTACAAAAATATCTTGATAAGAAAAGTTTAGTAATTAATTCAAAAGTGGGGAAAATTCAAAGCCTCTTTGAGATAAGGATTTACTTTGAAAGATTAATTAAACTGTAATTAGCTTAAACTGCTTTTAAAGAAATTTTATACCTGCCTCATTGTTGATTTTATGTACCTATACGCTTAACATGCTTTAATTATTGAGTTGCATTCCATGCAACTAAAAAAATGTTCGTAAAAATTAATTTAATTAAAATGTTTAAATGTAAAATTGTATTTCTTTATTATTTAAAATTTTAAAATGTTAAATTATAAACTTAGTGACAAAGGATTTGCTTCTTAATTTTGTTACAAACGTGTAAACAAGATTTAGTCTCACAATAATTGTATTTTCATTTTATATGTATTAAACATTCTTCCAGAATTTCTAAGCACAACATTTAATATAATTTTACTATTAGGATTTTCTTTTTTTAATTTTATAAAATTCTTTCGGTTCGCATTTTTTTTTAGTTTTTACTTTAAAAAATCAAATACTTAAAACTCCACTAGAAATGTTTTTAATTTAGAATTTTGGCTTAAAATGGCAATAAAAAATATAAGTAACATTTTTGCATTTAGTATTACAACAAAATTATTTTCTCAGAATATTTAAGATAATTTTCTTTTCAATTTCTTCATATTTTGCAATTAGTTTATTAGCATCACTACAGAACTTAATGTATAAAAATATTTCTAATTATGTATTGAATTAAAATTTGTATTTCACTTATCCGTCATATAAAAAATGCATTCAAAATAAAAATTCGATTCTTCATTCATAAAAAAATATAATGTATTTTATCATATTTGTTTTTATATATAATGTTTAAATTTTTATGCTTAAAACTGCCTGACTCATCTAAAAATAAAAAAATATGTTTAATCATAAACTAATATAATAATAAAACATATATTTTAAAATAATAGAACGCCTATTACCTTAACAATTAAATTACGAACATTTTGCGAAATATTTTTCGATTATTCAATCTAAATTTCTTATTGTGAGTTCATCAACAAAATGCTCCATGTATTAAAGAAATCATCATATCAAATAATTAATTTCTTAAAGTAATAATTTATGTGGTTTTTTCGTTATCAATTACTAAAAATTAGCATAGTTAGTTGTAAAGCAATCTCTCCAAAATTTCCACAAGACTTAATAAGTCTAAGGTATTCTATGGCATTCATAATCGTGAATAATAAAATAAAACAAAAAAATCATGTAATTATTAAATAAAAAATCAATTTCAACAAATTAAATTAATATAATTTTTATTCATAGTATTACAATCCAATATAACATTACTTTTTTTTACAGATAAACAAGCAATAGTTTTAAACACAATTGTATTTATAACGATAAATCAAATTAAATCTTTATTTAAGTTTTAAAAGTTTTGTCTTGTACAAGCATGTGTATCCTTCTTTACTGTGCATGCATAGAAAGGACACATTATATGTTACAAATTACTTTATCAAAATTAATAAAATTTTATTTTATATAAGCAAGGATTATAAATAATTCTAGCATTGTTTTTCATTTAATTATATACAATACAATATATTCAAAACAATATTTTTAGAATATTTGTAACTATTTTCCGTTTATCTGCATTAATATCTTAGCTTTTATTTAATTGTAAATTGTTTGAATTTAAAACCGAACATATTGCTCTTACAACATATCTCATTAAATGAAATTTTTGAAAATATTTCCTTATAAAACTCTATAAATATATTCTTTCTGACTCAGGATTTTAAGATAAGTTATATTCTCACATATCGTGTTGATATTTAAAGTGGTGATAATCCAATTTAAACTGAATGTTCCAACATAGTTAATTTTGGTGTGAAAAAGTGACAATTGAACACACACGCACAATCAAAAAACAAAAGTAATAGTTAGTTAGAAATATTAACTTGTTATGTTGTCCTAAAATTATTATAAGATTGACATTATTATTTCACATTCCGGGATAATTGTTTAAAATGGTATTAAGTACAACTATTCGGCACAAAGTAAAAACAAAATAATGGCATTTCTTAGAGTAAGGCACTTAATGTGTATTAATGATTAAAAAACCGGAAACAAGAAATGAGTATTAATATTTGAATTGATACACTAAGAGGTATCATTCTACTTGGGGGATATTACCAACAAGACTTATTTTATGCGACTCAACTTCAATTAGCTCATTCGGCGGATATTTCGCTGGATTGCTATACCTTCTGATTCCAGAACGATGAACTTTAATAAGCCGCAACTTTCAACTTCCTCGCGGCCCCTTGAAATGATATAAACTATAACCTTAATCACAATTATAAAATATTTTGTGAGTAATGTAAAAAATAGCTTTAAGCAAGATAACATTTTATTTTTTTAAAAGTATACCTTTTTGGAAATTTTATTATATGGGATCAGCTACACATTTGACTAAATCTGTTATACACACACACAAATTTCAACACACTGATCATAATCATTAGTAAAGTATTTATTGATTCTTTTATTTTTTATAAATGTGCAGAGAATTAGAATTATTTTTAGCTGAGCATAAAAAAAAGAATTATTTGCTTTGCCTCTCAGAATTTTTTATCATATAAATGAAATCTTAATTTTTATATTTTGAAAAATTCATACATTGAATAAATATTGTTGCAAATGTTTTTAGTCAAATGCAAGCGTCATGTAAAAGTCCAATTTTACTGGAAATGTGTTTTAGATTCTATTTAATTTCAAATGTTATGATATTATTTTTATTTATTAATTACAGTTGAAAAAAGTATAATTAAACGTTTTATAAAAAGTAGTTTTGAATGTGCAACAATATTTATTCAATGTATAACTTCAATTAAAGTACATTTAATAAATAGCTTCAATTAAAATGCATAATCAGTTTGTAATAATTCTAAAAATATATAAACATGTATCCCTATTAAATTATCAAATTCCTTCAATGTAAAATTAGAATTTTGGTCTTTACATATATATAAATATATATATATATATATATATATATATATATATATATATATATATATATATATATATATATATATATATATATCGATTTTTCCATAATATTTTGGATCAAAATATATACATATAAAGTATATATTTTCTATTTTTAAAAAAGTAATCTTTTACTTCATTGAAAGCAGCAAATATATAATAAAGAAATGTCGATTCTATAATATTAAGAAATCTAGAAACAATTTTGTAAAACTCATCTCTAAGTCCAAACAGTACTTGTTCATAAAGATTGTTTTTTAAGTTGCTCTCATATAATATTATTTATATTTTGTCAAATTTGAGTGAAACACGTTATCTAAAATAAAAGTATTTAGTGAAACAGTTAACTATGACTATATTGTTGAAAGAATAATCCTATCTCATGCTCATAAAAATGTTAAGTCTATGACTATCATAGTTTTAGAAATTCCATCTACTTTCAGCAAACTAAAGAATAATTGATTAGTTTAATATAATAAGAGAGATAAATATAAATGTGCAGTTGTAATTGATAATTGTTAAACATTTATTTTAATTATTAAGAATACTTTTGTAATATTTTTCTTGTGTGCATATAAATATTTACATTATGCCAACCTTATAACATTCTTATAGTTTAACGCAATTTGTATTTTCTATCATTCATCATTCTCTTTCTGATTATAAATGTATTCCAGAAAATATAGCATTGAAATCGAAATATGAATTAGTTTTTAAAAAAGTGAGCAGATTCTAATGGAAATCCAATGTCCGTGAAAGAAGAATTCTTTGCAGAGATAATAAATCTTTCTTTTTTGACATGTTGTCGATGTTTTCATCTTTTTTTCTAGTTTGTGTTTAAAATTTAAATAATGGAATTTTTTAAGAGGTTAAAATTCTTTTCTTTAAGATTTGTGTGAAATGCATATTTGATAAATTATATATTATGAATTTAGTTTTAAATTTAACGTAGAGAAATTCCTGCCAACTTCTCAATGACTCTTGCAAAAGAAGATACTTTTATAGAATATTGCGTTTTTATATTCGAATAATGTAACTTAAAAATGGCAAATCAAAAAAATAGTCTTCACTCATTTTATTTGATAAATACTATTAAGTTATAAGTAAAAAATCTAAATAATGAATTATTTTAAAATTTTTAATCTTTTTTTTTAAATATCGTGTCTGTTGAATCAATGACATCATAGCACTTTTAGATTCACACAGTTATAAACAGAACTGTAAAACTAATTATCAGAAATATTAATATTATATGCTTTAGTATTCAAAAAATCTGTTTGCATCATTGAAATATTTTGGCTGTCTTTTTTACAATATGGATTTCGTTTCAAATGTAGATTTTGCTAATTTAAAATTGTTTTCAAATAAATTCATAACCTGTCATTTTTGAAGAAAATTTGAATTTTAATTCAAAATTTTAGAATTATATTATTTCCAGAAGCATTATCAAAATAAAACGGATTAAATAATCAACTGCTTATAGGCAAAAACGATTTATTTTCTATCTGGCATTTTTATTGCAATCTAATTTTTATTTATTGACTATAGTATTTAGAATTATTTTGATTTATTTCACACCTAAAGTAATTTTAATTTAAATTGTTGCTTATTTTGTCACGCTTATTAAATTCTTGAAATTCCTGATTCACTGCAATTTATCACCCAGACCTTGTTATTGTTGTTGGCTCTAATCCCAGATGATGTAGTTAAGCTACACTATCTCCATAATACCAAAAATATCCAGAGGGTCCAAAAATAAAATCGGATCCCTTAAAATCTTATAAACTGTAAAATTTAGTCAAATAAGAATATAATCGGGGGAAGCTTGAAGAGCAACACACCAATGACACTCTGAAAAGAGCCTCTCGCTCTGGTGAAATGTAAGAGATTTGATATGGCCGCTCAGAAAGAGTGAGAGAGTCGTCTGCAGCTATATCTCTTTAAATTGAGATTGTGGCACCAACGAGGCGTTTTGAAACTTTGTTGTACACATAAGGAATTATATAGATATGCACATTTGTACATAGGTACTCCATATGCAGATTATATTTTTAATAATTTACATCTTACTATATTTTTACAAAATAAATTATTAAACATATTTATAAAACATGAATGGATGTTTTGAGAATTTAAAAATAAATCCTTGACTAAAAATGAAATGCATGTCCTTTATCAGCAACAAAGATTGATGCTAAATATATATTGTAATTAATTAATTGTTACATAATATTTGTTATGTAATCAAAATCAAAAATATATTATATTATAAATATTTATTATAAAAATGGTTATGATGTAAATTTTACAAATCACTGTTACATACATATAAAAACAAATGTCTTCCGCAGTAATATTGAAATGCTTCTCTTAGTTTATGTTACCAATCATCTGATTGAAGCTAAGACTATTATAAAGAGAAATATGACACTTTATCTCAATTTTGAACTCATAACTTTGAAAATATTTCTCATAAGCACTCCTTTTTTATTGAGAATTGAATAACACATGCAAAAATGCTTATAGATTTGCAGAATGAGAGCAATTTTACCTTTTTTCAAGAAAGTCAAACTTGTTTTACATTTTGGTTTATTGTAAAATTCACATGAAATTTAAAATTTTCAAATGTTTTACTTTTAATCACAAATAAATATTTTCATCATCAATTCTAGTTCCACGCATGATTTTTGACGGTATAATATTATTTGAAGTTTCCTTCCAGGTAAATTTCTTTCCAGAAATGTTTGCTTTAAATATGCCAATATTTTCATCTAGACAATATTCATATTTCTTTTTATGTCTACCACTTAATCTTCAACAAGAATGAATTGCCTTAAAGAATCTTAATGCTTTTAATTGTGAACTCATTTTTCAACAATTATCTGCTTATCTCATATCCTTCGTCTTCTCTTTTATAGTTTTTTACATATTTAAGAGTTAAGTGTTTCATGCCTTGAATTAATTACAGCTCTGCAATATTACCTTTTCAATAGCAAATAGTTATCAGCTTTATAAAATATGCTAGACCTTCTCACATCAAATTTGAAAAATTGATGTATATCAATGTTTTTTTCCACTTCGTTGGAATTGTGTGCTGCCTTGTATAGAATAAGCACTTCAATATAAAATACTATTATAATGAAGTAAGAAATGTAGTATTCAACGTGAAAATCAATGAAATAAAGGAAAAAGTGATGATAAAATTAAGGTATTCCTATAATTTAATATTATTTTATAAACAAACCTTGAAAAAGCAGAGTTACCCGCACATGCGTGGGCATAAGCTAATCGGGTTCTGATTACACTGTCAAAATCAGAATTAATTATATTTTGGGGAATGTGCTAGAATAAAAAATTCGTGTAAAAATGCATAAATGAATCATGTTAGTTAAAACGCGTGCAAAAAATTAAGAATTTGTTCGATGAACCTAACTTTTCACATGTGTGTGTACCTAATTTCTACTCTTATTCAAATAGCTTAAATTGCTTGTTCAAAGTTGTTGATATACTCTTATTCAAAGATTCATAAGTAAATTAAAATATTTATCAAAAATAATCCTTACAATAAGAAATACTTTGTTATATGTATATAACAAAATACTTTTAATAGTAACGTATTTTAATGTATAGCCTGCTGTACTGTAAAATAATAAAATATATGTTAATAAATAAAAATATGCTAAAGAAAAAAGTAACGAAATTTTCATCTGGTCATATTTTACTCGATAGAAATTCTAATTACAAATCCTGCTTATCCAAATAATTATTCAGTCAAATACATAAATGATTAATACTTAAACTTTCAATGCATTTCCTGCCTTTAATTAATACTTAATGTCACTTCAAAAAGTGCACTTGAAATATTAGAAATATTTAATTAGAATAATTTAATTAGTAGAGATCCTAATTTTTCTGCAATTAGTCATATTACAGTCCTTTAAAATTTACATTTAAATTAATTAAATTTATGTCAATGTTTTTGGCAAAAAATATGTTTTGAATCTTCAAATACAAACTTAACGTTAATTCAAAAAACAATTCAATTTTTATCCAACTCTTGTTACAATACTTTTTTTGAAGAATATTGTTCACTTCTCAAATCAATGAAATTTTTTCCCACGTTTGTTGGAAAGAACATTTCCTATTTTGGAGAACCGACCAAAATAAGAAACCAAATAAAGTAAGGAGATAAACTACTTGACTCGTGTACAAAAGAAATATACTCGATTCTTTTGTTGTTATCTAAGGAAAACAAATTTGCAGCAAATGGAATAAGAGAAAATGGACTTTATATTCTTCTGTGCCATTATGTTAAGAGAAATCAGAGTTCACCAAGAATGAGTTTTTCAAATAGTTTTAAAATTCTATTTTCTGGAAAATGCTTTTGTAATCACAAAAATATTACAAATATACTTGATAATAAAGGGGAATATTTTTAATATTATGAAACAAGTATATGAGTATTATAAAATGTAACATACTCTGTTTAGTTACTTATTTCTTAAATATAAATGCATTTTATTTAATGAAAGTATTAATAAGGAAATACCATCAATAGCCACAAATTAACTTCTAAATATTTTAATGTTTGAATATAGTTAGCATTCAACAAATTGAATCTGTTTAATAAATATTTGTTATATTTTAAAGGAATAGACTTTATAATAATGACTTTCTATGACATATGGTGCAAGTGAAACTTTATAGTAAAAACTTTATAGTATGACATGTTGGGGCAATTGCATTAGAAGATAAGGTATCGAAAAAAAATCTTTAAGAAACTCAAGTATTCATATCAATATCAATTCGACACATTTAAACTCTGAACATATAATTGTTCTCTGTTCTGCCTGAAATCCGGAAAAAAATGTCTGTTCGAGTTGCTTAGTAAAGTGAAATAAATATAATAAGTATCATACAACAAGTTTCATATCCAAGCAAGTATATTACAACAAAACATCATTTAACTCCTATGAAGAAGAAAGACTAATACGATACACTCAACATTTTACGTGAGTCAGCCCACAGCTAAAAAGTGAACTTGTGTCAGGTCTAGTGAGCAAGGTGGTCCTTCATTTTTACAGTAATGGCTGATTAGTCGTTATATACCTTCATGCTCATTAAGAACTACATAACAGGAGATGCTATATGAGGTAACTACAAAATTTGCTTGGATTTTACTGTGTAAAAGAGATTACGTTCCAATAAGCCCCGCTTACTTAAGTGACTTTGGGGGTGTTATTTTGATAGTTTAGCAGATTCATAGTTTAGATTTGTAGTTTGGTAGATTGGGATAACCCGAATACCTAGAACAAGTATTTCCAAAACAGCATTGCTAGTTGTTTTTTGCAAGTAGTCTTTATGAGTAAATAAATTTGTCTAGGAATGATGGAAAAATTAGTAAAGGAAAGCTCGCAGATGGGACTCTACTCATCATTAAAGACACAAGATGTCTTGTTTGGTATAGAAAAAAATGATTACAGGTAATGATTTGATTAAGGACTGATTTCATTGGAAAGTAAAATTCAGCAAAATATTCCCCATTGCGAGTCGTCTTATGCTGACATAAGCTCTGACTTCCTGTGCCGTTAAATATCTAAATGTTCAAAAACACGACGCCTGCTATTTGTCCATAGCATTTGGTATGAGTATTCACAACAATAGCTTGCGAATAGCTAATGAGCTGCTGAGTTTAGGAGATACTAGTTCCGAATACTCAAAATTAAACAATCTGACATTTACTAAAACTCGCTTAAAATATGCAGGCTTTCCTTGATAGAAACATATTATTGGTGGAATGATGCTTCTATACTTTCAATAATTAGTAGCACATAATTACTACTTGATCATGTGACGGTAATTTATTTCATTCTCATACATAAACCATTAGTATATTTCATCGTTGTATTTAAGCTTCCCACATCAAAGTGACCCAAAGTTATGTGAACAGTATATCAATCATCAGTATTTAAAATTATAGTAAGAATTATTTATCTCTTTTGAATTAAAATTATATTTGTCTATTTAGTATAAACCAGTTAAATAATTTATTAGTCTACAATTTCAATGATATTATGATTTTATGCATGTTTTTTTATAAATACACTTCAAAAATAACATTTAGTTTGAATTTACTTAATAAAATCATGTAGCAAAGTTTTAAAGTTAATTACAATTTTTAGCATCTTTTGAACAACCAAGAGGAAAATAATTTGATTCGATTTTTACTTTTGTTCCTTTACTTTTTTGCTTAAATATTCCATGCAAAGAAATAAATCTAGAGATGAACTGATCAACACATTCAAAAAGTTTAAACAAATCCCGTATTCTAATATATCTCGAAAATTCTGTTGAAAACAAATATAGAAAAACTTTGGATTTATATTGAAATATTTTGAAATCTAAAATAAGAAAATATCATTATAGAGTTCTTTGAAAGAAAAAGATCTTGAAAACATAAAAGTAGAATAAAAATACATAAAATGGTGGAATGGCCTCTTTCCAAGAATACGCCGTACTAAAATATCACCGCATAAACGCAAAATGTAAGAGCTTCAGCCCCGATATCATCTGAGGGCTTGGACAATATGGTCCACTTTATAGTTCAAGAAAAATTCTGATATCTGAATATCTTCGCCTCGGTTGTAAAAGTTAGAAATATTGGTGTTCACGAGTTTCTAGAAAAGGAAATATATTTATCATATATGTGTGTAAGTTTAAGATTTAAATTTAATAAGTTAACTATTTTATGTTCAATTCAGGGATGTGAAATAAATTTTCGTTTGAATTGCCATTTTCACAACAGTGCATCAATTTATTCCTGGAATATATATTTATAAGAATAGCTTATAATGTTTATGTTTGTGTTAAAATTAATAATGAATTAATTTTAATACACACACACATAGATATATATATATATATATACATATATATATATATATAAGCACTGCGAAAATCTTTAGCACAATTACTGCTAATTTCAATGTATCAAATACATTCTATTAATATAGTATTCATATTAAAAGAAAATTTTACACCTGGTATTATATTTGATTGAAATTTAGTAATGTAAATATGTGGTAATTCACTCGGTTAAAGAAATCTGCATATTATAAACTTAAGAAATTGGTTATTATAATTCAATGTTTTTGTATTTAAATCTGTTATTTCTTTTTCAGGTATTGATATGGAAACAACTTTTAAAGATGCGCACTGAAGCAGTTTTTTGTTGAAGATTTGGTTATTTCTCCGTTTGGTTGAACATATATTTCTTTTTAAATTTTCAGAATATTTAACCGAATCATGTTTAACCGAATCAAACCTTAAGTTAATAATAGCAAATAAAAGATAAATTTTATTCTTGATTTAATCAACAGCTTGAAGCAAGACTCAAAAATTTATAAATTGGATCATTTTACAATTTTACAATTTTTACAATTTATGAACGCAAATATTAATGTTTAACAAATTTTTATGTATTAATTTGCTTAAAGTAATATTTTCTTTTCTTTAAACGTTATACATTTTTAAAGAACAAATCATGGAAATATTAATAACCTTTATCCACTGCCTGTAGCTACCATCATAATTCACATTTATTTATTTATTCACAAACATTTTAAAAATATTATTCATAAAATGGACATACAAACACTTATTTGCATAAAATTATGTGGAAAATAAAAGAACTGAAAATAAAAAACACTCGTAAGCTGTAGAAATGAAAAATGTTTTATTTGAACTGTAAGTGAAACGATAGTACACACAATGATTTTTGATTACTCTTTGAAATAAAATATTTAAGCATTTGTTGGTTATATACAAAATCTAAATATTTAAATGTGCATGTTTTACACCAAAAATTATATTAATGCATGGTAATTATGTTACAGATATTACATGTATGAAGATGTATTTAGCAACAAATTAAATATGTGGATACCTAATTTCTTATAAAATATATTGTACAATATATCTCTTTTCAAATTTTAAAATATATTTCGTGCATATAAGAATTTTCATAACTAACTAGGAACAAAGTACATAACTTTTGAACTAGGTTAAATTTAAAAATTTATATTTTCATTGCATGCAATAAGTTTTAAAAATTATAAATGTTTATAAAATTCTACCTTCAAAAATTGCGGAAAATAAAGAAGAAAATGAAAGGAAATATATTTTTAGAAGTTAGAGAAGTTTCTATAAGAATCGTTCAAAACTTTTGTTTTCTAAATAATGTATTTTCATATAATTTTTAATAAAAATATACTGTTGATAAAATTTGGACAAATATGTTACCTTCAAACAAAACTTTAAAGGAGTTTTAATCTTCAACATCAAGAAAATTAATTGTTCTATAAGTTGGTACTCTTAAATTATGATATCTCAAAGACAAACTGTGGCTCAGTGAGATTACTCTTGATGAAGGAAAAATCTCATCTTGGGTATTCTGGCTATTTTACTCAAACACTCCTACTTATGACTCTTGAAAATAACTATTCTTGGCAACATATTTTCAGAACATGAAAATGTAACACAAAAACATTCCCTCTGGAATTATTAATGGAGACAATTTTCGATGAATGTATTTCTGTAAATTTTATACGTCGTATACTTTATGAAGATGCCACACTTATACTTAGTATCTTCAATATGTCATTGAACTAGTTTATCGTATGCTGCACAACATTATTCATGTGAGCAATAATTTGACATTCCAGACTGAATACTCATTGACCATTTCAAAAGAAACCAACAATCCCAATCCGATTGTGAACTGTAAAAAGGGCTCATGATATTTAGACTCAGGGTGTGTGTTCGGAGACATTTTTACTTATGGAAGGAAATTGACAGGAGATAGGACACACCATTCATATCGGTACTGCATGAGTTGCGGTGCCGAGGTATCCAAAAGGCGCGGGGAGCAGGCCAGCTTCAGCGGTGGCATCAGAGCCGCCATCAACCGGCGCCTCTCTAGGCCCGCAGTCTATGACAGCCCGGAGACGAGCAAAACCAGTGAATTGCAGCTTGCCGATTGCCAAAGAGTAAGTATTCCTTTGTCTCTGATTTATTAATTAAATAAATTATTTATATATAAAATATCCAAAAATGATCCACTAGATGGCGCTACAGTAATGTATATCATGTAATCCAAAACAAGTTTTGTTATAAATTACCCATACATAACGAGTTGTTTATGTGTATGCAAAGTGATCTACGAGATTGTACTAATGTATTATATCTGACATACTCAAAAACATTTTTTGCGATAAATTGTTATACACATATGGGTTACCTTCAAAATAATCCATAAGATCGTCCATCCTAATGCATATAATATAATCAAAAATTATTTGCGCAGTAAATTATCTACAGACAGATGGTATATTTCCAAAATGATCCCCAAAATAATGTGATTGTTGCGTACGTGGTGAAAAAAACAAATTTCGTAATAAATTTTCTATAGTCTTGTTTCTAAAGTGATTCACAAGAGGATACTGCTTGTAAGGGATGATGCGATCATATAAAATGACCTAGCTGTATATTATTTAATTATAAACTCCTCATAAAAGTGGTACATAAGCTAGTTCTACTCAAAACAGGGAGATACAATGATAAAAATAATTTCGTAGTCAATTTCTTTCGTATCAGAGGAATTTCAAAATTAATGCACTACTCTCTAAGGAAATAAAAATAAATTATATTATGTTTTATTCCAAAAGTAATTAAAAGGATTATGATATTACTAATTGATTGAAGGAATTAAAAACTTTTAAGTGAAAAGTTCTCCAAACAGGAAGCCATTTCAATTTTGTTACATAATATAACAGGATAAAACATATTGGATGAATGATACATTCATAAACACTGTTTCGTAGCAAATGATTTATATCTAAACGTTATTTATAATTTTTTTTATTTATTGTTAGTTATTTAATAGTTTTTTAACGAATTAAAATATAATGCTCAAACTGAAGCTTTTAAAATGTACGCTCCAATCATAAAAGTAGTTTTTCATAATAAATAAGCTGTCAATACATAAATCATTATAAATTCTAAAGGTTATTGATCAGAAACAATAATAGTGTTTCTGATGAAGAAAACGTTTAAGATGTTTCTAAGCGATGGGTCTTCAGATGGTACCTGGGTGGGGTAGCAAAGGGAAAATATAAGAACATCTTTTCCTAAAGAGTCAGATCATGTTCAGCACCTGGATAATTGACATGAGTACTCATGTCAATTATCCAGGCGTAATATACGTTTGGAAAATAATTAACTTATTGAAATAAATTTTCTCAACTAGACCAAATAGATAAAAAATAGGGAATGACCCGACTTCAACAAATAGATGCACTTAAGGAATCAGTTATTTACCAAAACAAGGAAGCGTAGCAAATTTGCTGCTAGACGAGTTAGATGGATATTGGTGTTCAAAAGGCCTCAAATTTCTATACCTATCACATAACAAATCATGATGATATTGATGAAATAGGTAATACAATCATAAAAACATTTCAATATAACTTATCTAAATATAATTATTTCATGAAATATACCACTTTAAGACATATAAAACAAGCATCAAAATAATTTTGCCAAGCATATTAGAAAACTAAACTAGCATGCAATTTTTGTTATTAAAAATAGAATACTGAATCATTTAATACGTCTTCTTAGTATTCTAAAAATTGAATTTGGTACATGCTTCATTTATCACCAGGAATTCGCACAGCTGTTTTATTTTTTAAAAAAATATTTTACATTTGATTGCTCACAAAGATATTTTGCATTTACGAAATGTTTCTTGAAAAGTTTAATATAGTAATTTATTTAAATTTTTGATAACTATAATTAAGAGGAATTTTTACTATTTTGATATTCAATGCCTTTTGCCTTATGTCTAAATGGGGATTTTTTTTTTTAATGCTTTATATCAAAATTTTGTGTGGCTTGTCAAAACAAAAAGATGCAAATCTAGTCAAAGACAAGTAAGTATCACTTGACTGCAAACTTTTTAAATACCTGATGTAAGATACCATCAAGATACCTTCAGATTATCATTTGCTTCTGCCAAAATACAATGTCTTGAATTCCATACATTTCCTCATTTTTGACTTAGTAGGAATATAATTTGATTCTGTCATTGTGCCAAAAATAAAATATTTTACAGTAGTCGTAATCAAAACGTTTGGTGGAGGTAGGTATTAACTAATAATTCTATTATGATGAATTAATTTTTGATATAATGTAATACATTTTGAATATAAAGTCATTTCTGAAATCCCTAATACACATTCATCTCTCTAAAAAAGACGTACAGGCACTTATTGCTATACTTAAAAAATATTCATTATACACATACCCTTACTCCATTTAAAAGTTTTTTAAAAAAAAATAGAAATACATAAAATCATTAATTAACGAAATTCTTCTTTGGCTTGTTTTTTGTAGTAAGAAAAACAATACTTTTTCCAAAATTTTAGTAATAGTAAATTTTATATTTATCTATGTTTGCTGAAAATTCTTTCACACGTAGAAAATTTATCCAAGAAAATTCTCATTTATTTTTTAATTATTTTTAATTATTTCTCAATTATTTTTTAATTAATCAAGTAAATGATTAAGTAATTTTGGTTATTGAAGACAGTAGAAATTATTTAAACAAAAAAATTAAAAAATTAAGTATATTTCTTAGAAATTTATCTGATATACAATCGAAATTAGAAATTCTTCTAATAAAATTTTTTAACGTTAATTAATATTATTTTATAAGAAAAGAAACCCTCCTTTTTCAAATTAAAATTTAGGATAATAAAATTTAAAATTTAGCTAAAGTAATAACACTTAAATAAAAATATTTCAAAGGAAAAATTCCTTCTAATCTATAAAATCATTTCGTTAAACTGATCGCCTACATGTGTGTGTGTGTGTCTGTGTGTGTCAATAAAATTTCCAGCTTAGATCAGTGATTCCCTACCGGTGATTCGCGAACCCTTGGGGGTTTTCAGCGTTTGCAAAGAGGGTTCATGAAAATAATATTGGGATGGTAGATTTTTTAAAACATCATTAAAATCAAAAGAAAAAAAACAGAAAAATTTAAGAACACACCCACTGTAAAACAGATTGTTCGCTGACTGTTTGTTAAGAAATATAAAATAAATTTCAATATATTCATTTCTTTTTTCCTTATTTGTTTTTCAAAATTACTTGTCATCTGAATGATGTCATCTAATGAAAAATGAATATCATATTATATATCAACAATTTTATACATAATAATTTATTTCTCTTATTCAAATAATCAAATAATATTCTCATTTTATTCAAAACATTTATTTATATTTAAAACATTTTATCAATGTGATTAGTATCATGTTCTGCTTTATATTTAAAATCATTGCAGCAGTCTTCCATTTTATGTAATATTTTTTACAATAAAATTGGTTTTAAATATCAAATTAAGGCAGTTTACTACAGATTTTAGAATTGGATACTTATTCACAACCGTAAAATGGGAGAGTAGTGTTGTATTAACCGACGTTCATACATAGGCTTAGCACTTGTAAAGCTTGAGTGATAGTGATACTGTCACTCAAGTTCTCGTGTGAACGATTTCATAATTATTACTATAGCTTATTTTTATTATGGATCGATGGTCATTTAGAAACAAGACATGATAATCGGGATGTTAGTACTAAAAGCTGTAGTGAGGTACCATTTCACAATACGAAAAACTAAGGTAATGATGATAGAAAAGGGAAAATATGACAACGACTATCTACAATTGGGCTTTCATTTTACTGAAGATGAGTCGGATACTAAGCCGCTTTGTGTTATGTGTAACGAAGTTCTTACCAACAGCAGTTTAAAACTGTCAATCCTTCTTAGACTTTTTTTTAATAAAACATCCAACACACAAAAGATAAGCATCTTGAATATTTCAAAAGAAAATTAGCAGATATCAAAAAATTCACATTTTCTACTTTCTTCACTTCAAACTAAGATAGTAAAATGGCCCTTGAAACATCATTTCGAGTAAGTTATAGAATTGCAAGATCTGAACAAGCGCAAAGAATAGCAGAAAATTTAATTGAACCATGTGCGAAAGATATCACTAAATGTATGCTTGGGGAAAAGGCAGCAAAGAAAATTAAACTAGTTCCCTTATCAAACAACACGGTGTCGCGTATAATTAATGACTTGGCTAATTATGTGAAAAAAGAATTTCTAAAAAGAATAAAATATATTTAATTTGCTACTCAACTTAGCGAATCGATGGGTGTAACAAATGCTGCAGTTTTGGTTGTCTACGTTAGATATATTTTTTACGAATATTGTTCAAGATGATATACCATTTGCAAAACCTTTGAAGACCTAAACAACTAAAGATGCGATTTTTCATATGATCAATAGATATTTTGAAAAGAATTAAGTAAGTTGACCTTATAGTGTGGGTGTGAGTACAGATGGTGCAAAATCAATGACAGGAACATTTTCTGGTTTTGTGGCACAGGTGAAGAAGATCAAAGAGAAAATTCAATAGACTCATTGTTGTATTCATAGGCAAACTTTAGTATGTAAGCGCATTACTGCAGTTATCTACTACTTTAAGTGATGCTGTGAAAATTGCGAATTTTATAAAATAGCGTGCTACAAATTGCCATCTATTCAATACGCTTTGTGAGGATTTCGGATGTTTCCACGTTTTTTTCTACTTGTGAGCGCAAAGTTTCATACGCCTGAGTGGCAACACCAGTAGTTCTCATGGCAATTGTTTTGATATCTAAGTAAAAGAAATTGCTGTAATGTAGTAACTAGTGACTGAGTAAGGTAAATTAGTGAGTTCTCTTGTAAATATATATATATATATATATATATATATATATATATATATATATATATATATATATATATATATATATATATATATATATATATATATAATTTATATATATGAAACGACTCATCTATATAGAAATAAGCACAATAAAATAAGAGAAGCCAACAAATCAGAAGTGGTATTTGAAGATCCATATACGCCACCAACGATAACGAAGAACGTAAACTGATAGTTTTTAAAATAAAACGCTATTCGAAATAACGGATAGCAACGAAACGATGGACAGGTACGAATTTTACATAAAGATATAAAGTAACTTAAATTACTCGATTGCGTTTACGTTTTTCAAAAAATAAGTATGGCTTATTTAGGAAATTGTAAGAAAGCCTGTTTGTTAGAATTGGTGACGGAATTAGGCGAAACTGTTGATAGTAGTATGAAAAACGCTTTTTTAAGGCAGTTGGTTGAAAAGTCGCCAAATTATGATGAAGAATTTGCTAAAATAATGTTGAATAGATTAGCTGAAGAAGAAAAGAACGAAAGCAAGCCTTAGCATATACTTATCTAAAATATAAATACAGAAACAAGTTAAATGCAGAACCTGATTTAATACTGAAATTGTCAGATATTGAGCCTAACTTTGAATTGCTTTGTTCTATCAAACATCCACAAATATCCTATTAAGAATTTGTAAGAATGTAAATTATAAGAACCAGTTAGTTAAATTTACCTTATTTTCAACTTTTATAGACATCATTTTACTGTTTCTAATGTTTTATTTAAATGTTTCACTATTAATAAAATCTTTTATTCGGTGATAGGAAAATTATATATTCAATCAAATTTAATGATTTTTTTACCCATCATTAACGACGGCATAAAGGGTTTGTCAATTTTTTTCAGACCTTTCTTTTGGTTCACGAGGAAAAAAGATTAGGAAACACACTGTTACAGATATCTTTTGATTTGACTCTTATAAATTCCAGAAGTGCTATTCATAACCAGCGAGATGCAATACCATTCCTCGTATGAGAAAAAATCAATTATATCATCAACATATACGATATCATTATCAAAATATCATCAGCGTATCAACAACTAACAACAGAGGAAATATCAACAAGTTAATATCTGTAATATCAAAAAGTGCTTAGTGAAGCTTTGCATTCATTCCAACTTACATAATTGATTAACTGAATACATTCTTATTAATATGTAAAAATTGTTTTAAAAGATAATTTTTTTTATTTCATGGGATATCAAAATTTCACCTGTTTTTAAAAATCTTAAATTTTAAATCTAAATAAATTTTATTTTCATTAATGAATTGCAATATTTATAATTTTTAAACAAAGTATGAATGAAAATTCAATAATAGTTTTTGTAACAGCAAATATAATTGTCTTATAGTAAATATAATAGTAACTGCAAATATAGTTGTAAAATATCCAGCATAGTAAAATAACTCAATAAATATATATAAATGGCGCATTTTTTAAATATAAATTTAATATTAAATATAGTTTATTTTAAATATAAATTCAATATAATAAAAACTGTTTCGTATTTAAATTATAATAGGAAAATAAGGAACAAATGCAGGATTTTACCATTAACAAATATTATTTTGTCACTAAAGTCATTGTCATTTGTCATCTTGAATTTAAAATTTTTCTTATTTAAAATATAAAAAAAACTTGAAATTATAATTTCCTCTTTTGAAGAATTCCTAATTGAGCTCATAAAAATAGAGTTTCTTTTCAGTTTGAAAGTCATTATTGAATACTAAAATGCTATTTTGCTCATGAGCGTATTGCTTATTTATTCATTTCTTAAAAGAGTTAGACAATTTCATATAATAAAAAACGTTAAATTTCAAAGAGAACAAAAATAAGTTCTCGGAAGAAGCAAGTCTTTAATCCTGAGATAAAGCAGCTTTAACACAGACAATTGTTCTGAAATTCAAATAAAAAAGTAATTTGAAAATCTAATGATTTTTTTTTACTCTTTTCTGTTCTGGCAATAAGTCGAAAAAGTAATTGCACATTTGTTTCTAGTAGAATGAGATTGCCATTAACTGATTGTAAACTTCCTTCGAAACTTCCAAGAAAACTAAATGCGCCATCTTGTAAATGACTCATTTTTTAAAAAGTATGAAGTAAGATATAAATTTTATTCTTAATGATGCAGCATATTGAAGTCGTAGTAATATTGAAAAAAAAAACAGAGATACTAAAAACGTTTTTTGTCATTATGTTAATAATATAATTACATGCTTACCGAATATTTGGAAAAAAATGACTTTTTTATTAATACTATCATCTGTATCTTAGTTATTTTGTTTTATATGCTTTAATAATTTGTAAACATAATTTCTTATTGTTATAATCATAAAACACATCGTGAAAAACATGATCTACCTAAATTTGCTCAAAAAAGAGTGCCACTGTGAAATAACAGTTTTGAAACAATGCAAATCGCATTTTTATACATAGATATTTTTTTATTTATTACTTTCCATATATTTGTAAATTTTATTTTTGGATCAAAAAACACTATGCTGTTTATTTCGTATGTAGAATTTATAAATTCTTCACTGTAACACATTATTATATAAATTATATTTATCAATGACAAATTGATAAAAATATTGAAACGGGTAAATTTTATATATGTTAGAATTTAAATTTTATATGTACAGTTTCATACACAAAATAGGGTGAATAAATTATAACTTTAAAAAGACAAAGAATATCTGAATGTGAAAAGATATTTTAAGTAACTACTATTTGCATAGCATAAACGTTAATATAATGATAAATGTAGAAAGCTCAGTAGTTATGCTAACGTATTTCACTAACTTTTCTTAAAGCAAACATAACCCTAGCTAGTTCCTAAAATTAATTATTTCAATATTATGAATGATAGAGTGCTTACATCAGAACTGTTACTAAGTTATACATCAAGAGAAGACAGCGATAAGCATTTAATTAGTTGTATCAGCAATTCAGCACCTGCCTTCATAGCCACTGGAATTAGTCGTATTGACATTTGTTCTCATTGCCACTGGATAGCAACAAGATTCTAGTTTACATTAGAAGTTTGAGAAAGCAGTTCTGTAGCATTTCTTGGGTTTCTTTTTCTAATATTGTATCGTACATTTGATACATTGTTAGTAGTGGGGAAGAAACTTTCAATAATTGAAATTTTTTGTTTGTATTGAAAACGTTTTTAATCTATGTAAACTCTTATACTGAAAATGTGTATAAATATTAACTCATATTTAGTAACAGAAAACGGCAAAACTAAAACCAAAAATTTATTCTATTTTACATGAAATTTTCCTGTATTACATGAATTTATTTATTTTACATGAATTTTTCATATACTTATTGCGACAAAACTAAACCCAAAAGTTTATTTTATTTTACATGAATTTTTCATATGTTTTGAAATTAATATTTCTTTTAGTTGAAGGTTGCTGTACATACATTATCAATTTTTATTGTTATCTATTGAAAGTGATCCAAGTAACATAACTTCCTGCATTAAGCAATCCCAAAAGAGAATTTTTTTCTTTGGTTTATGTGAATGATTGAATTCATTCTCAATGATGAATCCAAGATAATAGCTTAATCATACTAATCTTCCTTCATACATCGTTTCTTAGTTATATTTATAATAACAATTTTGTGTTGAAGGTGAAGTACAATAATGATGTTTCACGTTTCCATCCTAGTAAAACTGCATTTAAATTTTTGTCTGATTGTTTCTTACTGTAAGAATAATTATCACTTAATTGTCTCTTTCTTAAACCCGACATACATTTGGACTAATCTTAGCAGTTAAGTATGGATTGAAGGCCACTAAAAACACCAGCAGCAGAGAAGAGAATTGAAACAGCAAATTTTTGAATTGAATACTAAATACTAACCATTAACGAAAGTTCACAAAATTCTCGAATATTTCACATACTTCGTATTCATTTTTACGGTCTTTTAAAATATTCTTTAAAACTTTAGATGGTATTAGAGATTTTAAAAATGTTTTCATTGCATATTTCTTATGAAAATAAAATATATTTTTTATCATATTTCATTAAAACATACATTATTTTAAGGAGCTTTTTGTTTACGTTATATTATATATATAAAATAAATATTCTCCTTGAAAATTTTGCTGCCATAAGATGGGTTCAAATAAATTTGATTAAGTGAAACAACTTTTATGATTTTAACATAGAATTTAGTCAAATAGAAAGTAAAAATAGTAAAGATTGTTAAAATAGAAAACTAAACAGAGGAGAGTGTAAAAGGAAAATGTTAAAGAAAATTTATATTTATTTTCAAACCTATTAAATGATATATACTAATAACACCAATTTATTCATACTTTACTTATTATATTTTGAATCATGTCTGTTGCACTATTCATAAATAAATAATCCTAAGTCATTTATCTATCTTATAATAATTATCATAGCTGAAAATTATTTAAATTTGAGAAATTACTTCATTATACAAAAAATTACTCTCAAAATTAATTTAAGTAAATATTTATATCATTTGAAAATAATTTTGTATAAACACAAATGTTATAATGTTATAGACAAAATCAGATTAAAGAAATAAAATTAAAAATATTTAAAAGAATATTACTGAAGCAATTGTTTTATCGTTAACATTCTAAAATTAAGACTTGCATATGTACTAACAAAAAAATATATTTTTCATAAAATCTATATTTCATAAATATGACTTGTAGTTTTAATACTGTTTAATTTTTATTAATTTTCTTCACTTCTAAATAAGTCACTGTAATGTACAAATTAAATTTTTTATATTGCTTCCCATTATTTAATATTATAATATTGAAATGAATTAATGTACAAAATAACTTTATCAAAGGTCTTACTTTTGCTTCAAATTAATAAATTACTCATAAATATATTATATCAATGTTCATTTTTTAAAATAAGACTAATAAATTAAAAAACAGGGATTTAAAAATATTAATGAATTCCCATTTTAATCTTGTTTTTAAATTCTTATAAAAATTAATTTAAAAATATTAATTTATTAAATTTATGGAATTGTATACTATTAGTTAAAATAATATCAGCGAAGCAAATTTATTTTCAAAACAAGTTTATAAAAATTCTAATAAAATTATATTGTATAAATAAATTTGATACCGATATAAATTAAATTATATTTATGCAAATGTTCTATAGAATGCTTATGTTTTTTCAACACCACAGAATATAAATTTATTTCTTTACGTAAAACTAAATAAATTCTATCTGAAAAAAATGTGAATGTACTATTTCAACAAAAGTAATGCATTTTCTTTTGTATAAAAGGAAAACTTAGAAATCGATCCTTTTAGCAAATTTCGTTTCCTAGCAGAAAAACCAATTATTTAAATTTGTATAGTTTCATAAATAGAATTATATTTTATTTCAATGTATTATTCTTTTCCTCACTTCCATAAATTTATTTGATATTCTTGCCTTTTTTACTTTGCATTTATTTAAATAGTAAAAAAGTTTCGCTTTTCTTTGATTTTTCTTTTTCTTTTCAGCAATTTAAGATTAAATTCACGCTTTCAGCATTAGACTGTAAGATGTTTGCTTTTTATCCTCTTTTGGCATTTCAAATATTTTATCCTCAAGCTATTTCGTTTTTATACACGATCACATATTTTCAGATATTTATTTTTTACATGAGGGGTTCTGTTTTATTATTTTTTTGTTTATTTACAGTATTTACAAAGAATGACTACTTTATGGGGTACCATAAAACCATAATTTTAGTCTTAAACAAAACACAGATATTTTAGAGTTACAACTAGAAATCCTAAATAAATATCTAACTGTTTGTGTGAGCGTTGAAAAAGTATTTCTTTTCTAAGTAGGAAATAAGTCTTTTTCCCAAACGGAAATCATTTTTCTTCCTTTAAAAAGAGTTTAAAATAGAAACAATAAAAAAATTTATTTGTTTTAGATTTTTGACTTAAAGTAACATTTTAATGCTATTTCTATTTTAAAAGACATATTATACTATTTTTATTTCGTTAAGTAAAAGCTATATTTAATAATTACAAAAGTTCTGTAGTCATGCAAAACAATTATGATGTAATATACTATCGACTATTCTTTAACACTGTTTTATGAAATACGTTTCAAATGATTAAGCTCCTTAGAAACTACAATGAATTTATGATGAATTACGTAAAATAGACTATTTCTTATATTAATTTGTAAATTATATTTTAAAAATTTCTACAAAAATTCTAATAAATTATTAATGAAACGTTCTAAGCAAATATAAATGTCCAGTTAAAGCAATAGATGAGTGTTTACAATTTTTAAACAAAATAACAAAACATCAAATATGCACAAATATCCTTTAAATAATGGTAACATAATTCGATCATTTTTTTATTTTTAGATTTTAATGCGTTTGATGTGGTGATAAAATATAGAAAAAAATATTTTTTAAATTACTTATATCAACAATTTATGGTATCATCATTCTATTTGAAAGTCATAAAAATACCTTAATGCGTATACCTTTGCAATAATGTTATAAATCACTAAATTTAAATTACTAATTTTTTAAATCACTAACTAAATGTAATAAATTTACATAAATATTGAAGGATATAATTACATATTTTAATACACATTTTCTTTACTTGAACATTCTCTTAAAACAGTGTTTTAATATATTTACAAAAAAGAAAAAATATATAATCTTATAGAGGCTCAATCACGTCACTGCTTTCATAAGTTTAAAAATAGTAAATCAATTTTAGAATAACACACTGTAAATCTTATTTATTTCTTAAATTGTTATAAAACAATTTGACATGTTAAAGTAACTAAAAAACACATAAATTTCCAAATTTACACTTAAAATTGCTTAAATGTCAATTAAATAGAGAAATTAAGATCTAAACCATAGGTTATTATTTCCAAATACTTTTACAGTAAGTAGCGGATATCCTAACAAATAAGCTGTAAACAGTATGAAGATTTCAGGGGGAATTTTCGTAGATAACTTGCAGCCCCCTGTTTTACGAGAAACGAAAATTAAAATTTTCTCAAGAACAAAATTTAACAATGATTCGAAAAGAAGCAGACATACATCATGTATAGTGATTGTTTCTGAATCCATAGTGTTTCAATTTTCGTCCTATGACAAAGTCATAGAGAGCTCTCATATGATCGATATCGTCTCTTTGCCGTCTGTTCGCTATTTGAAGGAAGTTGAAAAGCATTTGAATATCCGTGGGATGGCTTTCTGGAAATTTTGGTTCGTTTGTTAAATGGGTAAATAGAAAGGAACATGCAATTTAAAGTGAATTCCGAACTACCACAAGTTTCTTTCCAAAGCAAGATTCGATTCTACAAACTATTGGATCGAAGGTCAGAACGGAGCTTTCACAGAGATCGTGAGCAAACAAGAAAGAGGCATACTGTTTTAATATGACTGAAACTGAACTTAGATTTCTTCATTCCATAGAACATAATCTAACCACTGGATCAAAGTATCTAAAACTCCGTCGCGCGACAGCTCATGTGGGCCAAGGCTAACAGTGTCCATAATTGTTTTCAAGACCGAGGGCTCTGGGGTGCGAAGCATTTGTCCCAGTTAGGTGGTCAGCCTGACGTAAGACCCTCAGTTCCCAAGCATGATTTGTACCCACTGAAGGCATGAAAGGCTGAGTTAACCTTCCTCAGCCCGAGGAAAAAAACTTTGAACCGGTGACTTGGGAGCGTGAAACGCTGCCACTAAGCCACCAGGCTTCGATCAATGGAATACTATTTTTAAATATTTTATATTGTACAGTGAAAAGCATAAGAATTGAAGTTAACATTACGCTTTTTTGTCATCCACTGGATATTTTCTGTTCCCAAACGGATTTTACATTTATAGTGTGCTCCAATCTCATGGCATCACCTTCAAAATCATTTATAACATGTTTACAATTGAAGGGCACCTTTATCACCCATTTTTGTCAGCGGTTGAATTCAAACTTGGACTGTCCATTTTGATGAGTACGATTTTTCAAAAAGGTTATTGTGCAACAATATTTTAAAAAAAATATTTTTAAATTTGTAATTAAAACAATCATAAATCATTTGTTTCAGTATTCACGACGTAAAAGCTCACTTTTTCTTCTTTACTTTTAAAAATAAACTTCAAAATTCGTATGAAAACATATACGTGATGTTTTATATCCAGTCATATAAGCATTATTAATTCAGTAAATATCATAGCAGAGCAGCACAGTGGTATTATTGATTGCATCTAGAACATTTTCTAAGTTTAATATCTGTTCCAGAACACTCAGCTAAATGTTAATCTGGTACCACATTTACTAAAAATATTAAATTTAGATTTACAAAAATGAATCTTGATTACATGAATTTATTTTATCAAATATAACTACTTAAATGGAACTAACAATTAATATCACTGATTTTTAATCACGAAGTCTTAGAAACCATAACTTGACTATATGTGGAGAAAATAATGTGGCATTTTTATTTATGGTACAGGTAACAGTAATAAAAATTTCAGAAAAGAAAACTCAGTTTAATGTTTGCTAAAAGCGAAAAATATGAATTTAATTATTTTGTCTGGTAGTGTGCCCTTTAATGAAAATATTTTATTGCGTGTTTTTAGCAATATTGAATTATTTTTAAGCACTTTTCAGTTTTAACGAAATTTTCATATTCTGTGCAAAAATACATTGAAGAAAATTGCTTCATTCACATCTTTAAGAATTTTTAATACTTAAAAAACAATAAATGCTCTTTATAATTTTTTTGTAACACTGGAGTATTTATCAACTCTATTGCAGATTTTATTCAGTCATCAAGTATCAATCAATCTTTAAGTAACCCTTTGCTGTCTGACACCAGATGTTCAGTATTATATCCAATGACTTTAATTTTCGTTTTCCTATTATAAATATTTTTTATATTTTTCCTTTCATTCAACTTATTTTTAATGCATATTATTATTTATAAATATTTTTAATAAATTATTTAATTAACATTACAAAATAATATAACTAAGATTTAAAATATTTTCAGTTATAATGTAAAAATTTTATACTTTATGTGCACTAAAAATTATTTTTATTTTCTTATGGTTGAAATCAATTAATTCCTATATATAGATGCATAAAGTCATATTTAAGAAGTGAACTATTTGCTTTCTTTCATATTTTTATTGTAAATTCCTTTCTTATTAAAGTTCCTTATTCGAAAAAAAAACTTGCTGTATATTCAAATCATTAATACATTTTTTAGAAACTAATAAAAAATTAATTAATAATTAATATATTTGTTATACATAGTCTAGTCAAAAGTTATTTAAGTGTGCTTCTTATAAAAAAATAAAGTGGGCAGTTTTAAAATTACTGTTTTAATTAAATGTTGAAAGTAAATTTAAGAATTCATAACCTTCCTTAAATCTTCGGATGCTTATAGGTAAGTGTGCATCTCAAAGAGGCTAAAAGTGGCCCATACTGGAATGAACTTTTGACATTTAACCGCTACACTCCACTTGAAACCCTTATCACTCGACAGCGCATGTGCAACAAATCGGGGGAACATTGTGGGGAAAAAAAGAGAAGTTATTCCCTTTTGCTTTAAAACTGGCGCGCTTTAGAATACTTAGGATAATAAAATTTTTAATGTCTGCCATAAAACAGAGGATTTTTATCGTGCAAAAAAAAAGAACAATCTGTGGAAAGAAGTCATTTAGAAGAGATTTTTGAGAGGGAAATAATTATTCAATGTGAAATATAAGTAAAAGTATGTTTTATTTTTGTTATAAAAATAAATTTTATCTTATTTGCTGATAAAAAAAGCTAGTAGTTCTAGTACATTTGTTACATTTGAAGATAAAAATATAAGACATTTTCCTAATCATGTTAAAATTTTCTCAAACAGTATTATGATATTCGGATTTTAATCTGTAAATTTGTTCTAATATATATTGTTACATTTAAATTTTTTCCATATTATATTAAAATTTCCTTAAAAATATTATGATTCTAGGATTTTAAACTAAAAACTTAAAAGTAATGAAGATATTTTGTTTATATAATAGACTCTCCTATGTCTATAAAAAATTTAACATGTTTCAATTTTTTACAGATGTAAGGAATTAGTTATATAGCTTCAAAATATTTTTTTTTTACCTTAAATAGGTTTCAATGCAATTTCAAAATAAATTTTTTATCAAAAAATTAGTAAAAATAATTTAATTCGAAGAGAAGTAAAAAATAACTCATTAAATTTAAAGAAAAATATCTCGGAGTTAAATAATGTAACACCGAGATATTTCCTGTGTTAAATTAACTATATTATAAGTATATATATTTTTTGAAGTGTATTTTATTAGACACAGTTGAGGAATACTATGAATACCCTTTTTCTCTAATATTTAATGAAAATCTTAACTAATATATAAATGTATATTCTGTAATAGTAATACCAATTAAAAATAATTTATTAGAATTATAAAAACGAATAATATCATATATAGACCTACAATTGAAAAATTCATTTTCAAAAATAACTAATTCATGAGATTCAATCATAAGAAATAGCATTAACAGTTGGAATAAATATTCCGTTGAACTTCTAATATTGCGAACCAAATTAATGTGTCATATGAATTTATTGGTATTATAAGTATTAAAATAAGAAATGCAGATAGTGCATTATGTATAAAAACAAATTATAATTTTTAAATATTCTATGTGATGGACATTATCATAATGTTTGTATTTCTTTAAATTAATCGAAAAAGGAGCTTATTAAACACAGTTTTGATAAAAACAATATTTACTGCATAGATATATAGATAAGGCAATATTTGTGCAATATAGAAATTTACTGTTTATTTACAATTTACATTGTGAAATTTATAATAGCATATCTTTATATTTCCTCACCAGGTCCATAAAAAGTCAGATTCAGTTGAAAAATAAAAATTTAAAAAGTACTTATTTTATATGTATTAATATCAAACATTTTTGTTTTATTTCTTTTATCATAAGAGTTAATGTATTTTTTTATCTAAGATTTTTATCATTGTAGCCAAACATTTCTTTAATTAAGAAAATGATTATTTATTCCAAAAAAATATCAAAAACTAAATTTTACAAATTTAGATTTAGAATGAATTCATAATTAATTTGCTACTAAGACAATGCAGATCAATTATTAATGTAATAAAATATTATGTAAACAAATATTTATAAAAGACAAAATATATTAAAAAAACTTTTTTTTTCTAAAATATTGAAAAAATATTAGATATTTTATAAGGGATATATTTCATTCATACTAATGACTTTAATTAAACTGTCTTTACAGTTCAATAAACTAAGCCAAATTGGTATCTTCAATATCTAAATATTGAAGGGTTAAAAAGACATTCTTATGTGAAAATGAATATTTTATGGTAGCACAACTATGACAGATAGCTTATCTATTTATCTATTTAAAACATTGTCAATCTTAATTCTGAGATACATAAAAAGGTATCTATAACTAAAAAACCTGATATAATATTCGTATTTCTAAGTATTAATATTATTATATTCTTATAATATACCAACATGTTTTAAGAATCATCTTCATCAGCTTTAGTTCTAGGTTTCTTATTTGTTTTCAATAGACTTGACGATTTAATAACTAAATGTGGCACTAGATAAACTTTTCCTAATATTGTAAAACGCTCACGTATTGCAAAGTTATTCTGTTGTTTAAATTATTAGATGATTTCAAATACCATTCTTATCATGTCTTTATACATTAATAAATAGAAATATTAGCATTATTTTGCAGATGTTTGTCTAAAAGGTCATGAAAGAAATAGACATATCAAAGTACTTATTGAACTAGTCCATCACTAAAGGTTTTGTATGTTTTTTGTAAAATAAAGGTATTTTATAAAAAGGTGAACTTTTGATGCGAGATGAAAATAAAATCACATATAAAAAGATTTGTTGTCTTCCTGCTGGTGATAAATGATGGAAATTTTTTACATTGTTTGATATGATGAAATTCATTACAAAACAAAACGCATTGTTAAATATTCGCATTAAAATATTCGAAATATTTTATATTTATTTTATAACTCTTAACAATTACTAAGATAACAAAATGAACAAAACCTGATATAAAATACATTAATATGATTAAAGTTTTTATAGAAAAAATATATTAATAAAATTAAATTTTTATGTTTAATCATAGTAAATAATGCACTCTTATATTCATTTGAAATAATTAACTATACTATTTGATTTAAAATTCCGTGAATATATTTTGGCTGGGTGCAGAATAATAAATATCAATAACAAATTGAAAAAAGATATCCATATTTTATTCACATATTTAATGAAATTCATACTTAAAGTTTTGACGTCACAATTAGATAAGTATATGCGTTCCGTTCAAATCGTTTGAAGGAATATTATTCGCTTAAATCACACCAGTAATGTTTTATGTGTGTACTAATGATTATTTTCCAAATATAAATATTTTGAAAAGAAATTTATTAAATTTTAATTTTTATTTAATTATAAAAATTGTTTTTTGATCACAATTGAACTTTTAATATTTTGTAAAAATAAGCATATTAGAAATTAATTTATTATATGTGCAATTTACATTGTAAATATTAAATGTAAATTATTTTTGCATTATTCATTGTAAATGTAATTATAAATTAGAAAGTGTAATTTGTAATTTACTATTGTAATGTAATTTATATTGCAAATTACAATGTGTAATTTACAATACAAATTGCACATAAAAAGAAAATATTACATATTTTGATGGTAAAACTGTTCTTAACTTTATGTTAAACAAAGGCAACTTTATTGTGATATGATAAAAACTATACATGCTATGTAAAAAGTTGCTTATTATACATCAATTCTGTAAATAAAATATTTTCAAACCAACATTTTACACTCATATTTAATGATTTAGAATTTCAAAGAGAACATGGACATACTTAATATGAACTGATGATATCTACTCCGAAAATAAATTTAGCTACGATGGTGTTTGCTGACATTTAATCTTCTATTTATGGTGGCTTAACGATTAAGTAAGGATAAACGGTATTTGATCAAAATAAATAATTTAATACAGTTGATAATAACCAGTTGGCTTATGCCATGAAATACTTATAGAATGGGAGATGCATTAATTATTTTAATCTTAAATTTATCCTAAAATTTTATTTCGGTTCATACCGCTAATCCGTCAAGTGTTAATAGTTATAATCCTATATTTATGAGTTCAAACAAATTATTTTAATGCTACTTAGAAAATAATTTCTTTTTGAAAATGAAATTTTGTTTTCCATTTATAAGAAGCAATTTAATGCATGCCTTTTACAAACTTTTAAGTAATAATATTACGAAATTTCTATCTCATTTTGTTTGAAATTTCTTTTTTTATTTTATCTGCATTTATAAAGCTTTGTGCTTAGTTTGAATAATGACTACTGTTTAGAAACTTTATGATACTAAAGACTGTATTATTAATTATGTGCGGATATTGTGAAAGAATATGCTTTTATGTGGCTCAATAGATAGCTTAATCATAGAAAATATTTATTTTTAGATTTTTTTATAACATCCATGGTTATATAACAACAGTTTTATAACATCTATTTTACAACATTCTTATTGCCTTTTAAGTGCGTTTAATTTTCGCCGTGGATAAAATTCCGGAAACTCTGAAGCCTATGATCATTTTAGATGTGTATGCGAAAAACAAAACAACTTCCTTTTTGTATTTTTAATACTTGTTGATGTTGAACCCAGAGCTATTCTGTCGATAAATACGTTCATTCAAGCAGGCAGCAGTGGATGCCTACTTGCCAAACTTGATTACAAGTATTATGAATAACTACTTTGTTATTTTTGGTTATTTTTTTCTCCATTGCAATGCTTGAACACTATTTGTCTTAACATTGCTGAAACTTTGTAATAGTTTATAACTGCCAGAAATAATAGATCTTTATCTATAAGTTAAAAATACTTCTTTATTACTAATTTAACAGTTTTTGTGTACTTAATGTATACAAATTCAGTCCGTTTTAGAAAAATACAAGTCTTTTTTCTATAACAGGGTTTCGTTATTTTAATTTTTATGTATTTTCATTCAATCAAGCATATGCATTTTTGCAAATTTTTATAATTAAAATTTTTATTTAAAATCTTTTTAAAAAATTCATCCGATTGCTCTGAATGTTAAAATTGAAATATATTTTGCAAAACATTAAAAAAATTATTCATCTATCTATATTTTAGGAGCATGTATTGATAAAAAAACTATTTTATTTTATTTCTCGATTTTTTCTTCAAAACTGTTAAATGATTTCAATAAAAAAAGTATTATATTAATTTTAATCTTTCACACATAGTGTTACTGTATTATTTCATAATTTCATATTACATAAATGCAGTAGCAAAATTGATTAAAATTTTTTTGAATTTCCTTTCACAATTCATAATTTTTCTAGATTTTTTTATTTATTTTACTTAAGACCGATTTTTTTATGTATTTCTTAAAATTGATGAATAAATAAATAAATAATTATTCCTACAAAAATTCAAAATTTGACTCAGAAATATATATATATATATATATATATATATATATATATATATATATATATATATATATATATATATATATATATATATATATATATATATATATATATATATATTCTGCTGAATATTGCTCAGCAAGGTAATAAAAAAATTTAATAAAGAAAGAAAGAATGATGTTTTTTTCATATGTAATGCAATCAAGACAAAACTTCTATCTGTGTATCTAGAATATTTGAAATACGAATGCATCTTAAAACAATTCTGATATTTTAGTATGTTCTCATATATTCGCGAAGCTCTTGGATTCGCACACGGTATATGCATTTGATTGCTTTATATTTTCTTCTCTCTCTCTCTCTCTCATTCTTTATTGTTTTCCGTCTGAAAGGAAGGCCTACGTTTCTTCATTTTTGACGTATGTTTTAAGATCACTCCTCATTTTATACTACAAAGAAGAAATATAAAATATATTTCTTTCTGTATATATGTAATAGTTCCTGAGTAACATAAAATACATGATCCTACAGAAAAAATTTGACTAACAAAATAAAATTTATCCTATTTTTGAAGAAAGATTATTTGATAGTAGAGAGTAAATCAAAGCTAATACTGTTTTGTTAATATTGTTAATGCTAAAAAAATCGAAGCAAATGTTGTTAAGGCTAAAATTAATATTCTGATAACAGCTAGACACATTGATAAATTCTGTAAGAAACTTTGTATTATTTTGTCTCAGAAAATCGTGTGTGTGCCTTCCTAACTGAGTGAATATATTGCATGTGACCCAAGTAGCATAGTAATACAACTTTAAACTGTGTGCAGTCAGGATATGATTTTGTCATTTTAGATATAATTGCATCCTTTGACGATGGATTAGATATCAGTATTATTCCTTGATGGGGAATTAGATATTAGTATAATTATTTGATAGTTAATTTGATATCATTATAATTCTTTGATATAAGTCTCATCTCTTGACAAAGGATTAAATATCTGTCTCCTTTCTTTACGACCTTAAAAATTATAGTCAATTAACTATTGTGGCTAAAGAATATTTACTTTAATTGCTTTTGATTTAGAAACTTTGCTTATTAATTATTTTAATTAGTATTAAAGTTTTCTTTGGCAATCTCCTATATAGCATGCAAAATCTTTGCCAAATGTAAGATAAAAATAAATTCTGAATAATATTTTTTAATATTACTTAATTCTTTACATTTTATGCTTTACCACCTTACGATTAAAAAGTATTATTATGAAGGAATGGAAGAAATAATTACCTAATGGCAAGTAATTTTAAATTATATTGAGATTTTAAAATAAAATCTGTTGTGTTGGTTTAATTGTTTGATAGTGCATTTTAATAGGAATTCTTAAGACACATTCCTCGTTGTTGATAATATAACAGCTAAGAGATGTTGCAATGTTTTTAGTATAGGAAGAGTCTTTCAAAACGAATTTTCGTTGACAGTGCATTATATTTGTGTTATACAATAGAAGAAACTCTGAAAATTTCCAATCATACATGGTGATAAACATGAATACAGAGAGAGAAATGATGAATGTATTCCTTTTTGTTCAACTCATCCATTTAAAATTAGGCTTATCAAAACTGAGCCTTCTTCTTCAAATAGCTTTAATCCACTGTTAAATATTAAATGTTATGATAATAGCATAAAAATTTTCCAGGGGGAGGAAAAATGTGTTAATAGGATTTATATACATCGCACATTTTATTTTTTAATTCTTTAGCTAACACTGCACGGATATTAATTACAAAAAATTTTCATTTGAACGCATGTGTTAAATATTTTCAATTACTATATAAATTTCGAACGTTTTTGAATGTTATCATAGATTATGATTTTTTTTTAATTTTTGAAGTTAAAGAAGTTCACCTCTGATTAAAAGTATAACTTTTATCTTAGAATTCTAAGATCTGAAGACTATACCCATTTACAGTTAAATAAGGAGAAATAAATGTTGTTTTAATAGTTTCTCCATACATATCTTTCCAAAGATTGATTTAGAAGTTTACTTGGTTTTCCTGCTTGAGGCACTTGAATATGTCGTACAGTTAATGATAAAATTGTTCTAGATGAAAACAAGAAGTGACAATTCAAATTTTATACTGCATTATTAAGTTATTAGTTTATCTGCTACCCCTCCATATGTAGATAATGGCTTTACATACCTCAATACAAAACTTTATATATTCTTTCATACTTCAAATATTTACTAACTTAAAGTTAACATAACTACTAAAAATAATAATGACATTCTATTGTTATTGCTTTCTTCATAACATCAAACATATTTCACTTGTTAATGTGACTGCGCCATTTTCATTATCTTTTGTAACTTTTTCAGATCATCGAAGAGTTGAACAGTCTGGTCGCTAATTTCCGTGACCTTCTGATACACGTTGGAAAGGGTCACGACTGCCCGGAAGTGAGGGACAAGATGAAAGTCGTCCGGAAGAAGTGTGTGGAGCGCTGTTCGGCAGCCAATAGAGTCCTCATGCCCCAGATACGAAGGTCAGTGACACTTCCGATAACACCCTCGTTTGTTAAATTAATGAACATCTGTCTTCCCACAAACATTTGTATCGGCCTGTGTCGCAAGGCATTATAGAACATAAATTCATTAACCTGTAAATCTGAATTCCTCTCATTTGGGTGGATAAACGATAAATTAATGTCATATCACATTCACTAACCCCAAAACTTAGTTTAAATTATTGATGTCTGCATGGAATATCGCATCTTAGATCATTACTATGACGTAATTATCGGCATCTGCTTCAATAGAGAATAACACAGTGAACGCTGGTGTAGCTGGCTTTATAAATTGATGAAATTAACACTCCATAGAAACAGTCATTTGCGATATTCGTCATAATTAATTCAAAACTTGAAGATCACTTTATGGCGTAATTAATAATTCGCGTAGTTTAAGTAAATAAGTCATTCATTACGAATTAAATTTTATTGACTATGTTAGATGATATACATGAAAATATTATTAGTATAACTTATTAATGAATATATTTTTTAACAATATTAAAAACTTTACCAACATTGTTTTTAGAAAAAGATATGTTTAATTTTTAATTTTAATTTAATTTTTCTAAATGATTTATGTATGCTGTAAATTACAAAATTTTTTTGTATAATTTGAAATAACACATCGCAATGTTTTGAAACATAAAATTATAATATGTAAAAAACTGTATACAAATGTATCAATTGCCTCTAATTTAAAGCATATATTAAAAATGTTTGATAAAATTTTATATTCTTATAATTATATTCCATATCATATTTTATCCTTACTTTTGATTATTTTCTACACAAACTATTTTAAAATATTTAATCAAATATTATCCTAAAATAATAATATATTACTCAACTGTACACTTGCTATATTACAAAAATTGATCCAATTTAATTTCTAAGATTACGCAATTGCTTTACATTTTTTACTCGAGAAAAAAACATTTAAATCGTGTCTCAATTAAAAATAATCAATATAATTTAATATTATAGATAATATTTTAATTTACTTTAAATTTATGCGAATGAGAAATATTAATTTTGAAATTTTTGAGTTTCATAGCAACAATGAATAATGCTGGATATTTGTACTAAATTATATGCAACAAGAAAAATAAAATTGAAATACGGAATATTACTTCATATGTTAATTTTTTTTCAAATACAATAAATTACATTTGAACCTTTTTTGTCTTAAAATTACATAATATTGAAGATTTATTGAATTATCGGAATATTCGTTCATTCAAAATAAAATATATCATCAAACTGTAACCAATCACCAATTCATAAATTCTTTCAAGTCTAAAATTATCATAAATTCTTTCAAGGGAAAACCTCGTATATTATTTTAAATACAACTTCATAAGAAATACATCAGACATAGTTTAATTGGCAAAGCATGGCACATTTCGAGCTCAGCAATATAGTTAAATATATCTTAGATAAAATGACCACTGGCAGTTCAAACTTAGGCACTTTTTCGTTAGAGAGCGCAAACAAAAATTTTCAAATGTGGAGCAGATAATACTAATGCAGCAGGATATAGAAGCACAAAGTCCAACAATATTTTTAATTTGTAAAAAGCGACTAAAATTTTGTTATTAAATATGTTTTTACTTAGGCTTGCATTTTATCAACTAAGGATGACAAAATTTATTTGCGCCCAGCTAATATGCATACACGCACACACAAACACACACACACATATATATATATATATATGTGCATATGTATATATATATATATACAATTTGTTGGTGTGGGTGTGTGTTTAAAATAAATAAAAACAAGTAGACATCATCATATAAATGAAATCGTTTCATTAAACTCAATCCAAAAAATTACATTTTTTATAATTCAAATTTATATTCCTCATTATGGTATATATATATATATATATATATATATACATATATATATATATATATATATATATATATATATATATATATATATATATATATATATATATATATATACATTGAACTTGGATTGTGAAGCATGCACACATAAGCGCGATTTCAGATTTCTTAATAATAGTTATACTGTTTTTCTTTATATACCTATTTAAATAAATATGAACTGATGCAAACGAAATTCATTTATATATAAGAGTGGTACTCATCAAAATCTCAAAAATTAAGACTGTTCAACACATCTTGATGACTATGAATCAAGTAGAATTACGTGCTTAAAGTAAGTCTTAATTTGATTAAAACTTTTCAAATATCAAAGTTTATTAATTCATATTCGGCACTAGCACTCTAGAACAACCAAAAAATGCCAAACTACAACAGAAGAATGCAAATATAAAGTAAGACATTTAATTGTTTTTGGTAAATTTTATGATGAATCACAAAAATATATCTCATTTCGTCAATAATATTCATGAACGTGTTGTATATAAAATAGAGAACAAAATATTTAATATATACCCATATAGCAATATTTACATTCTGACTGCATTCATAACAAATTAATATTATTTCACAATTTTTCACTTATAATTAATAAATATGTTCCATTTTGAATGAAAATTTCTTCTCAAATTATATGATCACTGCATATTTGTGTGTGTATATCATAAGCACTATACAAGCGTTATGACGTTTTAGATTTTGTGAAATACAATTTCTTATTTTCTTTTCTTAAAAGTTCGTTTGGCAATATAATAAAAAAATTATTATAAATAAAAACGTGATTGTTCTACTCTATGCTTTAGTGTGTTCATTGTATATAATTATCACAGAAAGTATTATTATGTACAGTAACATGCAATGATGCCAAGAAAATTCAGAAGTTTATGACTATACACTTTAGCAAATGAAATGATACACAAAATATTATACTTTACATTTTCTCTTCTACAAATTACTTATTATCAGCATTATTGAATTCTGTTTACTAGAAATCGAATTGGTAATTAAACTGTATAAATTAAAACCACTATTTGTTATTTTATTTACATTTTTTATGCATTATTTATAGATACAAATAAGTATACTTACATCGTTTTAAATTTAGAGTTATCTGAGCGCAATTTATTAATCAATAAATAAAGTAATACAAGAAATATTAGGCATTTTATTTACATTTTCAAACTGCTTACTGTCATAAAAATTTAAAATAATCTTTGTTTAAATATTTCTCTTACTTTTTAAGGAACTATTTATTGTTAGAAATACCTTGATATTCTTTTTTATTGTGGTCATTCGCCATATGGCAACTTAAATAATTGCAATATTTCATTATGTATTGGCATTTCTGTTATTTTTTATGGTTATCGTACTATCAACAATACAGAATTCATATTTATTTGCTTAAGATCTGTATGGTAATTCAAATCAACAAGATAAACAAACTATTATAGATATTGCATTCAATTTTTTTATTAATTAATTATATTGTTAACAACACAAATATTCTTTTCATACTTTGCAGTTACCTGGAATTCACTTCAGTAACTGAAATACTTTATCATTTATAGACATTTAGCTTAATTTTTATAAATTATTCGTTTGCAAATTTAATAAGAATAACGAATATAAATTTAAAAATATTTTTCGTGTGAAACAAGAGTTCTTAGAAATCTATGAAATAACAATGCTTCTTATGAAATATGAAAATTTTACGTTTACCTTTAGGAAGGAAAAGTAATGAACTGTAACGTTTCAAGGAAAATATAAGGGAAGTAAATAGCTACAATTTACCACCACAACACAATTATTTACAACCCTGCATTATTGCCTACACTTTTCCAGAATTTCTCATAATTTAAAATATAATTGTGTATAGTTAGCAACTACTCGAGTATAATAATACCAAACTTAATTAGATATTCTCCTATGATAAATACCATTTTAATCCTAACTGGTCATTAATTTCAATTTAAACCGTGGGATGCAGCTCCAATGTAAATAGCTTCCGTTTTGATTACACTAAATATTTACTTCTGAATACTGGAGATATATAAGATGCATTTTAAGCAACTTCTAATAAATTCGGCATGCCACTAAATGTAACCGTGCGGACCAGGTATCACGTCGTTTACCATTAATTTATAGTCACCTTCTGGTGCTGATTTATTTGAGTGGAAGGAAGGGGGAGGCTTGAAATGCACACAAATCAGATTACTACTTGAATTTTATCCAATTAGGAGTCATGGAATCCGTATCTAATTAAAGTTTGCCAAGTTGGCACTCTTGCACCTCTGAGTAAGATATTTCAGTCAGTTTAATTTCATTCCTTCATTGGGAATTCCATTCATCGTTCATTATAACTTCTTATTACGTAATCAGTGAAGGCATTTAATATACACTTCCGTGATTTTATTTAAATACTTTATACAGATATAAATACCACAACAATGATTCAATAATTCACTTGCATTGGGAAAGAAAACCCCGGTGAGTAAATAATTCTGATACTGTATTTGAAATTGTTCTTAAAAACAATAAACTTCTGATTATCAATTAGAATACTGCATGCGATGTTTAAATTCTTAAATTCTATTTTCGACGGTAAATATGCATATTTTAAATCTGTGTTTTTATCTGAGTGTGTGCACTTGAGAGTTTTTAGATTATTTTCTGCCCATACAAAAAAAATTCCCTTTGTTTGTTGAAACTGCTTCCAAAAAATATACGCGTCAGATATTTAATAGTCCTACAAAAATCTTTGGCTGTTAGATCAACCACTATGCAATATCAAACAAGCTGTTTAAGGCTCTTCATTAAATTGCAGTCAGTGGTTGAAGACGTGATTGAATTATCTCAATCTTTGATTAAAATCATGTAGAATTATTGATCACTATTATAAAAACCATTAACCAAACAATGATTCATACATTTGATTCCCAAATTATTATAATAAATTAAATCATGTAACTAAAAGAACACGTTGCAAGAAAATGTATATCGTTTGATGTTTTATAGCAAATGATCGGATGGTGTTTCTTTTTAATTGTTTGTGATTTTCCTGGTATGATTTTTAAAGAAAATATTGTAACGATGACATAGTGACAGCGTTTCATGAAGATCGAACCTCGGACCTCCCATGACACAGGTCCGAGGTTCGATCCTCGGGCTGGGCAAGGTTGACTCAGCCTTTCATCCCTTCAGTGGGTTGATTAACTGAGTACCAAGCATGCTTGGGAACTAAACATTGAGGGTCTTACGTTAGGTTGACCACCTAACTGGGACATATGCTTCGCACCCCAGGGCCCTTGGTCATAAAAACAGTTATGGGCATTGTAGGCCTTGGCCCACATGGGCTGTCGTGCCATGGAGTAGTAGTAGTATTGTAATGATGAGAGAAAAAGCATGCTGGAAATTATAAAATATTAAGAATTTTTTAATTTCTTATAAATTATTGTTAGTGGAAGTGGTATAAGACTTTAGTAATAATAATGTAAAGATGGATATTGAATAAATGTAATTACAAATGTTTTTTTTTTCGTTCTATATTTGAATAAAAAATGCGACGAGTTTCTGTTTATCAGATTATAAAGACACTAACAAAGAAATAAGTAAAACAGATATGTTAAAAACGAGCAATAGAAAATTATAACATTATAACATATTTTGGAAGGGAATCAAAAAATTATTGATTCCTTATCCTTGCCAAAAAAATTTTTTATCAAAATGCAGTTACAGGAGTTTTTTATTATTATTATGAATTTATCCTTTATTTCATTGTGAATATTTTCCCGAGACTATTTTGATTGTATTTAAAAAATTACATTAATATTTATGTGGATTTAACGCGATAAGGACTGGGTTCTCCAAAATAAGATATCCTACTTTGGTTTTCATAAGGTGTTGAAAGATGGGATATAGACTTTTTCCCTTCCATTTTTCTCTCTCCGTGGTAGTTGCTAAAATTTACTAAGTTATTTTTTCCCTTGCGATAGGACTGTGGCTCATTATCTATCTAGGAATAAACCTTTATGGTAAACAAGAATGTGTCAGATGTTCATGGCATCTATATCAGACTTCCTTTTCTTGGTTGTTCTCTATAAGGTGTTGAATATTTGTTTTGAAAACAATTTTTACTTAATAAAGCAAACTGCTTTAGAAATTTTAAATTATTTATTGGACAAAATTTATTTAAGTATATATTTTTAAAATTAAAAAAATTAATTTAAAAACATCATATTGTTAGCAACCTTTGAAATTAAAGTACAATTTTAACGACCAGTTTTGTTTAATTAATGTGAACCTGTCTAATACTATTTTTAGAATTTTTTTAACTGGAATTTTTCGGTCTTTAATATTGTGCTTTAAATAATACTTAAAAATAATTGCTTATTAATATTTTTGTGATTATGTTTATGGTTCTATATAGTCCCATTTTTCTCTGTTAGAACTTACATTAATAACTAGATGGTTATTTTTTGGACCTTCAAATAATATGTTTTTTATTCAATCTGTCTTGGATATGAATATATGTAATAATGTGAAAGCCATTTTAGATTATGTGACTTTTTTACAAAAATGATAATAGAACAAGCAACAAAATCAAATTTGATGACCAGGAGGTGATTCGTTATATAACTAAAACTATTAAAAATTCCTCAAATTCGACTTACTCATTTTAAAATTTTTGTAAGGATTAACATTCCTTCCTTATGGTGGTGGCTAGAAGGTAAGATTGTTAACTCGGGTGTTGACTTGGTAATCTGATCGTGCTTATAAAATAATAAATTGATTGAGAGTATATTGTTCGGGAGTTCCATAGTTTTTGCGCCGCGAATTTATAACACATTATTTTAGCAACCAATTATTTATTATTTTCTTAGATGTACAGAACATAAAATAAAATAACAGGAAATATTTATGAGCAAAAACGCACACTTCCAGCATTTTCAACTGTCCTATCACTTCTCCTTTTAAGAATCAAGAACAGACAGCTTTTCTATCTTTAGATTTAAATCTCTTTTCATTACCCATGCTTATCGGAATCATTACGGTTTACTTTTTAATCAGCAGAAACAGGAAGCTAGAAACGTATTAAAGACTAATAAAGTAAGTTCACGTATCAAAAACAAAAAATCAAAATCTTAAATAATATTTTTTGTAAAAATACAACTATCTTAATACTCACTATAATCATATATTCAAGACATTTTGAAAAAGTGCGTGATATTTATTTGATTTACAACATGTCTGATGTTCCATCAAACGGAATTTTCTTATCAAAATGTTTTCTGGCTATTTTCTGCAAAATACCTCTCATTTTTTTTAACTGGATCACTGTTAATTCTAAATAAAGTATAACTTAATGCTGGTAATATGTGTTGAGTAATTATAAATTGCAAGGTTAAACAGTTTAGTAGATATATAAGTATTGGCTCTTACAATATCAATATCTCGTTTATTGAATTCACCATTCATTGTCATTATTTATGGTGTTGTTGTTGTTGTGTGCCAGCTAGGCTGACAATATGGGGTGCGCTGCTCCACTTTTTCAACCAGATTTTGGTGTGGAATCCAACTTTTTCAGTACACACATGACATAGGGACCTGTTTATAGGGTAGTCAACCATTTAAACACATTCATACACAGAAAGAACAAATACAGGATAGATAGAGAGAGATACTACATCCATGCCCGAACTGGGATTCGAACTCAGGACCTCCCTATCCGTAGTCAGGGACTCTGACCACTAGACAGGGCGGGTGGCTCTATGGTGTCTTAGAAAAGCTATAAAACATTTTCCCAAAATTAAAAATATATATTATTACTGCTTGAAACAGTGTTGGTATTGTATGATTATTTATTCATTATTTATTTATTTATTTATTTTTTGCTTAGAACCACTTTCTTAACATACGTGATTATAGAATTGGAACCATTTAATTAAAGTCTAACCATAATTCAATGGGGGGTTACAAATGGTATAAATACTCATTCTTGAGGAAAATAATCCACGAATTTGTTGAACTGAAGGCCAGAGTCAGAACTATTCAGATAATAGTGTTTGACTGATCTAAGCAGAGTCCTTTAAGGGAGTTTTAAATTGTGAATCTTAGCGTTTTAATCCATAAAACAAATAGCAATTCTTAAATTGGACCAATGGACATTTAAGTTCTGAGATTTGGCATACAATATAAAACTTTATCGAATATATAATATAAATTTTTATTTGAAAGTTCTGAGAATAGGCATATAATATAAACCTTTACACGCCAATTCTGAGAATTGTTATATATTTATATGCCAATTCTCAGAGCGCTGCATTAATAACGCTGCAATATTGCAATTAATATATTTTGTTAATTTATTTTTATTTCTTTACAGACGATATTTCAATACTTTTCATATTAAATATTATTAAATTAATTTTAAATTTGTTCTTTTGACAAAACATTTATAAGTAAATTAAAAAGGCTTTAAAATTAAGCTTTTTTCATTCAATGACACAATTGTGTGTAGAATAGTTTTAAATTGTTATTTCTTTCTGAAATTCTTAGATAAATGGAGATATTTGATTTATACGGAATCATCATTAATTGCGTTAAGAGTTCTTCTCTCAGAAAGAAGTAACTAGTTATCAGTACGCGTGTATTTATACTTAGTACTCTCAATCTAGTTTCCTTTAACCAAAAGAAAATGCTTTTCTTGCGGATAATATTTCTTTCTAATTCGAAAGAAATTCAAAACTCGGGAATGTTGTTGTTAAATTCTGGTTGTTGAAACTCGGGAACAAACTGGCATGTAACATTTTCTTTTCTACTTTTCACTGTAACAAGGCATTTTTTGGTACTAAATAACATCTGCGCTACAACTTTGTAGGTATTATTTCACCATATTTGATTTAGTCGTCTAAACAAGACTACTGATTTTTTTAATTTAAGGACTAATAGTTCAAGCAGTCCTCTCATCTTGTAACACTTATTTGTTATCCTATATATCAACTTTTTTCACCATCACAACAGCCATCATCATTTCAAGAACTTAAGCGGTGAGACATAATTTTAACATTGCATTATGAGTATATCTTGTGCAAATTCTGTAAAGAACTGATGGTGTAGAATCATGTCCGTGATGGTAGAAAACTAATCGTTACATGTTAAACATGACGAGTCATATTTAACAAAGGTGCTGAACCAACAGTTCTACAGTTGTCAATAATTTTACCATGAAATTTTATTTGAATCCTTGAAAGGGGGTGTCTATTTATCATAGTCTATTTTTATCAAATAAATAACTTTTGGAATTCTAAACGAAAAATAAATTTAAAAAATATGGTTTTCTTTTAAAGTTATTATGTAGTATACTCTCGATTATCCGTAAATGGAATATTCTGAAGCCTACATTTTAAAGACAAAAACTTCAATTATAATTAAAAAAATTTCAGTGATTTAATTGATCTGATGCATATTTTTATGATGCATTTCCTTTTCTCATGATTTTGGGAACTGCTCACAATAGTCGTGTCAAACAATGTGACTTATAATGGAGAATATGTTGCATACCAGACGCAATGATACTGTAATGAACGATTACAATTCCATGTGACCGATAACAAAGCACAAATTTCAATGAATATGAATCTAGCATTAAAATATGAGTAGCACACAGCTAAAATAATTATCTAATGACAATGGTATTAAGGGCGGGCGAATATATAAGCCAATCCATACGTGCCATCCCTTCACTTTCCAGGTAGTCATCGACAATGTCAGCTCTATGGTGACGTCCGTTATCATCCATCAGTAAAGAATCTACATTTCTGGATAATTGCTAAGGACGGATAACATTATCATCCATAGCAACCACAAAATGAAAGGACGCAAAATGTGGAAAATTAGAATAAGTGCGGGATATAGTAAGAAGAAATATGCGTACGCAATTTTTTTCCACGTCTATTCATCACTTGACAGCGTTCATAAGAGCTTTACAGGTTTTGACGCGTGTGGATAGTGTTTCAAGTCAAAGTTTTACAGGAAAGATTTAATAGACGAACTTGAAAATATTGGCATGTTTTCCCGACATCACTTAGATGATTTTATGCGTGTCCGAATTATTGGAAAGATCGAAGAATGGCGAAAAATACAGATGTTGCCAGGGAGTTCGACATCACTCACAGCGTTGTTTCACGGCTATGGTAGTCATTTAAAACTACTGGAATGTGTAGTAGACGGCACGGGGGAGGTCGTGTTAGAAGTACGACGCTTGCAGAAGACAGATATATCGTTCAATCTGCAAAAAGGAACAGACGCATCACAGCTCAGCAGGTGGCAAATCAGTTTCTTACTGCCTCAGGAAAGCAGATCTCCCAAAAAACTGTTGCCAGACGTTTGATGGGACGACGACTATACGCCCGCAGATCTGTTGTGTGTGTCCCATTGACCAGACAGCACCGTACTGCCCGTTTGCAATGGTGTCGTGAGCATCGTATTTGGACTGAATAGGACTTGGCAAGCGTATTATTCTCTAATGAGAGTAGGTTCAGTCTGTCATCGGATTGTAGACGCCAACTGATCTGGCGCGAGAGTGGTACTGCTTATCGTCCAGAAAATATCCAGGAAAGGGATGGATATCCGACATGCAGTGTCATGGTGTAGGCCGGCATCATCATCAATAGCCGCACGCCCCTACATGTGGTTGCGAATGGGACTATGACGGACCAACGATACATTAATGAAGTTCTACTTCCTCATGTTCGACTTTTCCGTGGCGCTGTCGGTGATAAATTTGTTTTTATGGACGACAACGCAACATGTCATTGAACACTCGCTGTTCAGTATTGTCTAGACAGCGAGGGTATTCAACGACTCGTATGGCCATCACGTTCTCCAGATGTAAACTCCATTGAAAATGTGTGGGATGCTTTGGAACGGCAAGTTGCTGGTCGAAATATATCCTCCGACAAACAAGAACACCCTCATCCGTGCACTCCCAGAGGAATGGGATAATTTGCCTCAACAGCTGCTGGATAATGATGTGCAAAGCATGATACGACGTGTGGAATGTTGCATCACACTCTACGGTGGGCATATCCCGTACTGATACCTTTCTTCAAGGTGCCTGCTGACTTTTAGATGCATTGTTTCATTTTTTCATATGCAGCATCAAATGAACTTTTTTCTCTCAGATGTTTCACAGGTTTTATACTTTCCAGAACAATAAATATTCTTTATTTGTCTGAACAGTGTGGCAACTATATTTTATTATACTAGGCCTCATGTCTCGCTTAATGTTATGTTACATTGCAATTTGTGATCCGTCCTTAGCAATTGTCCAGCAGTGTATTAGAAATAAGAAAGTAGGCCCAACTGCTGCAGCGTACAATCTCACAATGGGTTCTTTGACTTCATCTTGATACCGAACAGCTGTCACAAATCCCAATTTAACGATGTGCATGTTGGTGTGTTATCTTAATGAAATTCCTGCCCACACCATAATGCTTCCGACTCGGAATGCGTGATTTTCGTTGATGTTTTGGAGCTGATTACGTGTTCCTTGTTTACACGTTATCCTTATATGCTTGTCATCTGGCTCCAGAGAAAATCTTGATTCATCAGTAAAAATTGCATTGCCGCAATCAGGCACAGTCCAATTAACATGTTCGCGGCACGAATTTAATCGCGACCCTTTTGATTGGACGGATAGACAAACACAAACTCGAGGTACCCGGGCCGTACAACCAACTCATATGTAACCTTTGGTGTACAATAGCTGCAGTTATCACCTTATCAATGGATGCTGTAACAATAGATATCATATGTGTGGAGATCGCTCTGCGATTCCGCTTGGCTAAAAATCGCAATATATCGATCTTCCACGGGGTTTATAACCTTTGGGCGACTGGCTAAGGGCCTTTGGATAACTGTCTGTGTTGTTTGGAATTGTCTCCATAAACGTGAAATTATAGAAAGATGAACGCCGAAGAAAAAAGCAACATTCTAGATCGATTATCCTGCTTCAATGCGCCCCACAGCGCGCCAGCGCTCAGAATCTTCCGTTCGTCTTCTGGAAGATATAGAAAAAATTATGTCTTCAAACAAAATATACGAAAGTTTGAAACACCTTCTATCAGCACTTACAGTCAACTTCTGTAACCGTTTATAAAGCTGGTATCTTATAAGATTGCCCTTTTTGCATATTTCTTGACATGAAAGCGGATTGGCTGTTACTTAACATATTTTCATACTTCCATCTACCTCTGTAGCAATTTGCATCTTCTTCAATTCTGATTGGCTGCCGGAAATTAGCATTTACCTCTCCGTGCTTAACTTTTCAAAAGTGATTATATATATATATATATATATATATATATATATATATATATATATATATATATATATATATATATATATATATATATATATATATATATATATATATATATATACATATATATATATATATATATATATATATATATATATATATATATATATATATATATATATATATATATATATATATATATATGTGTGTGTGTGTGTGTGTGTGTGTGTGTGTGTGTGTGTGTGTGTGTGTGTGTGTGTGTGTGTGTGTGTGTGTGTGATTGTGGGGGTGGTTGGGTGTGGGTATGTTTTTACTATTATAGTTCAGTGTCTCTCAAACTTATTTCTTCTACCACCCCCTTTGAAAATCAATTATTTTTCATCGCCCCCCCTTTTTTATACACTTCTAAAACTTAAAAACCACAAATTCATTACCTTATTAATTTAGTTATAGTGTGCTATATTAGTCGGTTCTGGTGTTTAAACTTACATTCTAACTAGAAATTTTTACCAGTGAGAGCAATTAAAACGCAACTTTATATTATTAATAATAGATTTTAATCAAATAAAAAAAACAATATAAATAGGTAATCAATTTTAGTTTGTAAACTAATCTAATGGGATGGATGAATTTGATGATTTTTTACAAGTTTGTTGATATCAGGAGGGATTTTACATTTCTCTTTTTAGTAAGCAGCGTTGTCACAGTGCTAAATCCCCGTTCACGCAAATATGACGATGGGAATGATACCAAAAATTGTTGAACGATCAACCACAATCCAGGGTACAAATGCGGGATTGGCTTTTGTAGCCAAAATTGCTGGTAGCCGTTTTTAAATTTAATTTTTATTTCCTCATTCGCTATAAGTTCTATAAGTTCTTCTTCCAGCTGGGGTGATATTGCTATATTGACATTTGAAAAAGGATCTTACACCCAGTCTGATATTTCCAATTTCAAAATGTCCTGGAATCTTTCAATGAAATCACTGTGAAGATTTTCCAAATGTTGGCAGTATACTAGCAAGTCGTCGTTGTTGCAAGATACTGATAAATTGGGAAAATTATGGAACTCACGTCTGCCGATATTCTTCTTGTGTAAGAGCAGCTTGGCTACGAAAGCAGCGACGATATATTTTGTTTTTATTAAGTTCAAGTCATTGTCTTGAAGTTGGAAATTCATATCATTAAACAATGTATAAACGTCTGTCAGGTATGCGATATCATTCTTTGATATGATGAGGTTTTCACGCAATGCTATGTCTTTGTTTTCCAAGAACTTTATGACAGAGTCAAACAAATTGTAAAAATGAGTCAGACAATTTCCTTTTGATAGACAACGCACTTCCGTGTGAAAGATCAATCTGTTGAAATCTTCATGATTAGCAACACAAAGCTGATTAAATAATCTGTCATTTAAAGATATATATATATGTATATATATATATATATATATATATATATATATATATGTGTGTGTGTGTGTGTGTGTGTGTGTGTGTGTGTGTGTGTGTGTGTGTGTGATTGTGGGGGTGGTTGGGTGTGGGTATGTTTTTACTATTATAGTTCAGTGTCTCTCAAACTTATTTCTTCTACCACCCCCTTTGAAAATCAATTATTTTTCATCGCCCCCCTTTTTTATACACTTCTAAAACTTAAAAACCACAAATTCATTACCTTATTAATTTAGTTATAGTGTGCTATATTAGTCGGTTCTGGTGTTTAAACTTACATTCTAACTAGAAATTTTTACCAGTGAGAGCAATTAAAACGCAACTTTATATTATTAATAATAGATTTTAATCAAATAAAAAAAACAATATAAATAGGTAATCAATTTTAGTTTGTAAACTAATCTAATGGGATGGATGAATTTGATGATTTTTTACAAGTTTGTTGATATCAGGAGGGATTTTACATTTCTCTTTTTAGTAAGCAGCGTTGTCACAGTGCTAAATCCCCGTTCACGCAAATATGACGATGGGAATGATACCAAAAATTGTTGAACGATCAACCACAATCCAGGGTACAAATGCGGGATTGGCTTTTGTAGCCAAAATTGCTGGTAGCCGTTTTTAAATTTAATTTTTATTTCCTCATTCGCTATAAGTTCTATAAGTTCTTCTTCCAGCTGGGGTGATATTGCTATATTGACATTTGAAAAAGGATCTTACACCCAGTCTGATATTTCCAATTTCAAAATGTCCTGGAATCTTTCAATGAAATCACTGTGAAGATTTTCCAAATGTTGGCAGTATACTAGCAAGTCGTCGTTGTTGCAAGATACTGATAAATTGGGAAAATTATGGAACTCACGTCTGCCGATATTCTTCTTGTGTAAGAGCAGCTTGGCTACGAAAGCAGCGACGATATATTTTGTTTTTATTAAGTTCAAGTCATTGTCTTGAAGTTGGAAATTCATATCATTAAACAATGTATAAACGTCTGTCAGGTATGCGATATCATTCTTTGATATGATGAGGTTTTCACGCAATGCTATGTCTTTGTTTTCCAAGAACTTTATGACAGAGTCAAACAAATTGTAAAAATGAGTCAGACAATTTCCTTTTGATAGACAACGCACTTCCGTGTGAAAGATCAATCTGTTGAAATCTTCATGATTAGCAACACAAAGCTGATTAAATAATCTGTCATTTAAAGATATATATATATGTATATATATATATATATATATATATATATATATATATATATATATATGTGTGTGTGTGTGTGTGTGTGTGTGTGTGTGTGTGTGTGTGTGTGTGTGTGTGTGTGTGTGTGTGTGTGTGTGTGTGTGATTGTGGGGGTGGTTGGGTGTGGGTATGTTTTTACTATTATAGTTCAGTGTCTCTCAAACTTATTTCTTCTACCACCCCCTTTGAAAATCAATTATTTTTCATCGCCCCCCTTTTTTATACACTTCTAAAACTTAAAAACCACAAATTCATTACCTTATTAATTTAGTTATAGTGTGCTATATTAGTCGGTTCTGGTGTTTAAACTTACATTCTAACTAGAAATTTTTACCAGTGAGAGCAATTAAAACGCAACTTTATATTATTAATAATAGATTTTAATCAAATAAAAAAAAAACAATATAAATAGGTAATCAATTTTAGTTTGTAAACTAATCTAATGGGATGGATGAATTTGATGATTTTTTACAAGTTTGTTGATATCAGGAGGGATTTTACATTTCTCTTTTTAGTAAGCAGCGTTGTCACAGTGCTAAATCCCCGTTCACGCAAATATGACGATGGGAATGATACCAAAAATTGTTGAACGATCAACCACAATCCAGGGTACAAATGCGGGATTGGCTTTTGTAGCCAAAATTGCTGGTAGCCGTTTTTAAATTTAATTTTTATTTCCTCATTCGCTATAAGTTCTATAAGTTCTTCTTCCAGCTGGGGTGATATTGCTATATTGACATTTGAAAAAGGATCTTACACCCAGTCTGATATTTCCAATTTCAAAATGTCCTGGAATCTTTCAATGAAATCACTGTGAAGATTTTCCAAATGTTGGCAGTATACTAGCAAGTCGTCGTTGTTGCAAGATACTGATAAATTGGGAAAATTATGGAACTCACGTCTGCCGATATTCTTCTTGTGTAAGAGCAGCTTGGCTACGAAAGCAGCGACGATATATTTTGTTTTTATTAAGTTCAAGTCATTGTCTTGAAGTTGGAAATTCATATCATTAAACAATGTATAAACGTCTGTCAGGTATGCGATATCATTCTTTGATATGATGAGGTTTTCACGCAATGCTATGTCTTTGTTTTCCAAGAACTTTATGACAGAGTCAAACAAATTGTAAAAATGAGTCAGACAATTTCCTTTTGATAGACAACGCACTTCCGTGTGAAAGATCAATCTGTTGAAATCTTCATGATTAGCAACACAAAGCTGATTAAATAATCTGTCATTTAAAGATTTGTTTCGGATTTTATTGACTACTTTGATAGCATGTTGCAATGATTTAAACAGTCGTTCACTTAAATTTCTAGCAACTAAATGCTGTCGTGTATAACGCAATGTATAGCAATCACATCAGAAATTTTTTTTTTAAGTACGACATGAAGCCTTTTTGACACCCTGTCATAGCTGGAGCACCATCTGTAGCAGCTGATATAATATTCTTCAAGTGAGTTCCTTTTTCATCACAAAACTTTTACAGTGTTTTAAATATGGTTTCTCCTTTTGTGTCTGTCTCTAAATTTCTAGCAAATAAAAGTTCTTGACATAATTTTTCATCTTTAATGAACCTCACGTAAGACAACAACAATGCTTCATTAATTGGTAAAGTGTACTCATCCAACTGAATTGAAAATTGGCTAGTCTTCAGATGATTGCACAATGACTCTTCAATATTTTCAGCCATTTCATCAACATTTCAGCCAGAATTATTGCGCAAAGGAGTATTTCGAATTATATCTACCACCAGTTTATGGAGCACAGTATTTATAACTTCTTTTATCGCCTGCAAAATTAACGTTTCTCCGATAGTGTGTGGTTTACCGGTTTGAGCAATTAACAGAAAAATATTGTATAAAGCTCGAAGTCCGTCGTCATCTTGCTTAGCAGCCATCGAAAAATGTTTCGATACATTTGGCTGAGCATTATGCTTCTTTTCCAGATCTTGAAAATAGGCTACATTTTTGTTCTTCTTATCTAGATGCATTTTATTTAAATGATCTTGAAGTCTTGAAGGCTTCATCACTTCGTATGAAAATGTTTTTGAACAAAGGCACAAAGGCAAAGATGAATTTGTCGAATTTTCTATGAATCCATATTTAATATGTTCTGCACTGTATTGCCGTTTCTTCTTTTTTGCTTGCGACATGGCTTTTTTTAAAAAAATATGCAAATAAAGTGTTGAACTTAAATACTCGTTTAAAGATAGTGAGTGAAACCACTAATGAAAATATAAGAAAAATTGCGAGCTTTTATATAGGATTTAAATACAGCAAGCATCGACAGGAATAAGGCAAACACGCACAAACTGGTTTATCTCTTTCGACGCTCATACGTACTGAGCAAGTTAGGACAAGTATCGATGAACCAGCCGAGTGCTACCACGTACAGTCCGTTTTCGTATTGCAAAACCGCCACCAGTCGACCATTCTATTCTGAAAAGGCGCGATACCCAGATAGCAAACAACTTCCAAAGAACGTCCTTCGGACGTCCGGAACATCCATTTTTGATCCTCGGACGTCCTGGATGTGTTTTGGACGTCCTCAGGATGTCGTTTGAGGAAGTGCTTGGGACTTCCTAGTAAGGACGTCCTGAGTACGTCTTTTAAGGACCTGGTTTGGACAATCTGTTAATAAACCTCCTGGGAAGGTACTTTTACATCCTTTTATGGTCTGTCTTCAAACAAATGTTCTGTAAACGTCTTCTGATTATATTTAGAGTTGAAAAATACCATCAGTGGGAGTCAGGAAAATGAAGAACTTAGTAATACCATTTTCCGCAGCTAACTGGATTAGTTGTGGAATAGAATCTTCGAAAGTCAATAATCTTGAAGTGTTTATTTTTGGAATGCACAAATCGCAATCCGTGTAAATATTTCAGCCTCTGCTTCAATCATTTTAAATCCATAATAATGAAAAAAATTAAAAAAAAATTTTTTTTAAAAATTAAAAATTTAAATAGTAAAAATAAAAGAAAAATACCCAATCTTAGTCAATGAAACACTAAGCCATAGTCAGACGATAATTTCAACACGAAAAAGATTCAAAGAAAACATTAAATAATGACAAAATAAACAGAGTTCAAAATTTACGTATTTCGCAATTTAGAACAATCCGCCATTTTTTTGAGGTAAGTTTTATTTATGAGTATAATGATAATTTATAGATTATATTATTTGCATATAAAAGGCAAATTTTTATGAATTAACTTTAAATAATTTTTTAATTAGAATTTCAATGAAATTTTCAGAAAATTTTTGTGGCAATAGCTTTTTAGTTGATGTTGATATTTCGGCATACGGTGCGAAATTCGAATTATTAAACGTGCGTGCATTTTTTATAAATCGGCTTATTGCAATATAGTTGTTAGGTTTTTGCATTTGAATAACATCACATTTAAAACCTTTGCATCCTTATTACAAGGTAAGGCATAATGTATTTTTAATTCTTTATATCAAAAGTAGTTTAATTTATAAACGAAAAATCAGTTCCTTGTCTGATCGTCAATTTCGGAGACGTGCTGCTGCCTTATCAAACACTTCAGTGATTCTTCGAAATAGTGGTTGTAAACCATCTGGTATAAATGATTTCAAATCAAAAGAAATATTGAACCATCAACCAGTACAAATATGGAAAATTCTTGTACTATTAATGATTCCTCTGATGAAAATTCGTCCTTAAGTATATGTTCTGAATGTGAATCAAACTATAGTTCAGATTTCGATACTGAAGCAAACACCCCTGAGAATACTATAGATGATGATTTATTGCATGAAGACATTCTCACCAGTCTTGGAAAATGGTCTGTTGAAAATAATATCACACAAAATGCATTAAGATCTTTATTAAAATTATTGAAAAAGCATGATTGTTTCAAAAGATTCCCCAAAGATCCTCGAACTATCTTGAAGACCTCACTAGTTTATGAAACAAAGCATGTAAGCACCATGCTAAAGAAAGGGCAGAGAAACAAAAAAAATTGTAGTTAAAACTTACGTATAAATTGTAAAATAAACAAATAAAAAACTGTACTCTAATGTTTCATTTAATTCCATTTATACCCACATTTTCATTTAATTTATACTTGTAGCTGGGCACTTTTAAATCTGAATATTTTTAATATTTCAAAGGTACCAAAATATGTTTCTAGATGAAACAGATGTTCTTAGAAAACAGAGAAATCAAGTACTTTTACATTAACATGCATAATTCCTATTCTCAAAAAACAAGTGATCTCAAAACAATTTAATTAAATAATCTTAGTTATCCAGAGCATAGATTGTATGTATAGAACCTATGTGACTTTTTGCTTCAAAGAACTTTATATAACATTATATATATAACATCTTTTGAAATTTTTCTACAATAATTTATAGTTACACCCAAGATATTTATTTGACTTTTGTATGTATATATAACATCTTTTGAACTGTATTCAAGAAAATTTAAATAATTACTTTTGAATTCGTAAGTTAAATGTATATTTTGGAGTTATTAATGCTTAGGTATGTCACACTTCAAAATGAAAAGAAGCTCAAAAAAGTGCTACATTATTTTAAAATCTTGCATTTAAATTCATCCTACCTTAAAAAAGTAAGAATTCTTTTATTCAGAAGTATAATTTCTTTTTCATTTGAAGGACATTTTTAGTTAATACTTCAATTTTATTGCAATAATCATTTTTAAGAACAGTATTAATCTAAATTCAGAACAATGTAGCACAAAATTAAGAAAATTTAAAAATTCCTCTCCTTAGGAAAACGAGAAATTCATTCACTAAAAAACCAGCGAATTTCTCTAATGAAATTACTACACAAATAATTGAAAAGAACTTTATGTGAAAAACGTCATAAACTAAAATACATAAATTACTTGTAAATAAAGTATGTAAGCTTTATTTTATATATAATATAACAATATAATAAAATAAAGTTAACTGCAATATTGTTTAAAAACAATGATAACGCTCATTTAATTAATATTAAAAATATATAAAGAACTATGGCTGCTATCTGAATGTCCAAATATATGCCAAATCACGTCCAAATAACGTCTGTCTCGGAGGTACATGGGACGTCCTAGGTACGTACTACTTCCGGTCATTGGGATGTCCTAAGAATGTTCGTAGGATGTCGACGGACCTCCATCGGACATTCTTTCACTTCCAAATTACGTCCATTTGATCCGGAAAGGACGTCCTCCGAACGTCCTAAGGACTACCGTTTGCTATCTGGGATACGCTGAGATGGACTTTTTCCTGAGACCGGTTTTTCAGAAGCACGCATGACTTGTAAACTTGTAAACATTTCTCTTTTGTCTCAACCCTATTTTGATGAACTCGAAGCAGACCTGACGCATGCGTAAAAGCGCTAAAGGTTTCTGAAAACGAAAACGGACCTTACGTCTACGGAGCTCAACATCATAAGTGCACCGGCTCCCACAGTTAGTCTTTATCCCTGGAATGTTTGCCACATTTGGCAACTCATACATTTACACAGCTGTATGCTTTTCGTCATTTTACAACGTGCATACGGTGTGCGGTCTATTTACGAAATCTATGTTAAGTATTTTTAAGTTTTTATACCATCATACAGGGTAGAAATATAAACTAAATATTCGTTACTGTGTAGTAGGTAGGTTTTAATTCTAGTGAAATTTAAAATATAAAGTAAATCAAATTACAAACCTACCATCGCCCTCCTAACCCACGTCAACGCCCCCCTTTTTTCTGGGCCTCTTAACGCCCTCCTCTAGGTCTCAAACGCCCACAAGGGGGCGTTATCGCCCACTTTGGGAAAGACTGTTATAGTTATATTAAAAATTTATTCCATAAAATCTTTGGAAAATAGATCCTTTAATATTCTCAACTTCTTTTCATAATATTTCAAATAAAAATGTTATGAAAATTGTAAAAATCTTATTATTACCTCGAGATGATACATAACTTTTCATTACTTAAAATTTCTTTTTTTTCTTTTTATAAAATATAAGGCAGAAATTTTCTTTTAATAAAATAAATTCAGGATAAAAATAAAGCTGTATCACTATAGCAGTCACAGTTGTACTTTAAAATTAAAACTTAGACTTTCTCTTCAAAATTTCATAATACTAGGACAGTTGAATCATCATAATGATAAGTGAAGAAAATAAACTAAGTAGGTTAAAATCAGAGATTCTATTCAGAAGACCATTTAACTAGTAATTGTAAAAAATATTTTATTTATTTAAAAAACTATTTTGTTACGGTTTCTACCATTTTGTCACATTGTGGCATAATGATAAGACAAAGCTAGTCAGAATATCAGGCTGTGGGTTCACTTTCACTAAAATTATGTACGATGAAGGATGCATTTTGCATTTTTAGCTTCTGCATGCATGTCTCTCGTGTAGGTGATTGGGAGTTTTCAGAAATTCTTCATTTGAAACATGCAAAAATGTCTCTCTCTCTTCCTGTATATATATATATATATATATATATATATATATATATATATATATATATATATATATATATATATATATATATATATATATATATATATATATATATATATATATATATATATATATATATATAATACGATGGTTATTCAGAAAGTGAGGAACGTTTTATAATAAAACAAAAACTAGGTACAGGAAAAACATTTTATCATATACATCTGAAAGATTGACTAAAATACTATTTTTCTACATAGTCACCAAACAAATTAAGGCACTTATCGTAGGGGTGGACAAACTTCGAAATTCCTTCGTCATAGAAATCCGCCGCCTGCGATCTCAGCCACTCAGTGACGCACGCCCGGAGCTCGTCGTCGTCATCAAAACGACTGAAAATAAGTGAACCTTCACATCAAATTATTTAAGCTGCAATATGACAGATACATTTGCAAATAATGTTAATATTGAAATTATTTTAAAATAATACAATAGTTTTTTGTTGTTGCATTTGCAATGTATACTATTTTAAGGCTCTACATTTGCCTATGAGTAGCTCAAGTCTATGTTGATAGATGATCTCGGTAAGGAATCTATTTTTTTTTCCAGATCTGACTTGAATGATTATCGTGAATAGAACTGACTTTAAGCAGTAGACTCTAAATAAAGGAGGAGCCCTCTAGCACAAAAATAGATTGTAGAACAACAGACCAAATATAAAAAAGGAACATTACTCAATTAATTCTTCCATATTAACTTTACATTTTCAGAACGAGTGTCTTAAAAGGAATGAAAATTAAATTCTATTTCTGAATTATGTTTCAAATATTACTTATTTGGAAAACGCAAAAAAATTTCTGTTTTCTCTAGTATCTTATGACAGTTAATTAACTAAATTTATTATTCACATATTTCACTTAGATTACAGTAATTTCATAATAATTTTGATAAACACCTATACAATTTTTCAATAAAAATTTCCTAGATGTAACTGATTACTAATAGTTTTGCTTTCTTTTATATATTGAATAATTAAATAAGAAATTATTGACATATATATATATATATATATATATATATATATATATATATATATATATATATATATATATATATATATATATATATATATATATATATATATATATATATATATATATATATATATATATATATATATATATATACGAAAAATAAAATGGAAAATAAATACGGAAAAATAATTATTTTATTCGTAAATAAATGTTTATAGCATATTAAAAGATATTTAGCTTAAGAATTAGTTTGAATTTTTGATAATAAAGTCAATCTTATAATACAGTAATATTTTTAGCGAAGTGAAAACTTAGAATCAAGTAATTTAAAGGAAAATGCATCCATTTTTCTTTTTAATTTAAAAGTTTAATAATTTGAAAAAAATATTATTTCAAACATGCAGAAAACTGTGTAAATAAATGGGAAAGAAATATACAATATATTTCTATTTGATTAAATTTAGAAATTTATGTAGATGCAAATAGAAGTATAAATCCTTACAATATTTTAGTTTCCTAATCCGAAAATAGATGGCAGCACCAAAAAAACACACAAGTTTTCCGTTGAACATATGTATTTAAAAAATCTTGGCTATTAAAATACTATTCTACAAATGTGGTTGATTCTATTGAATTTTCCCATTTGAATTTATTAGAGAAAAAAAATTTACTTTTTTAAAACTACATACTTAATTTTTGAACACATACATATTTATATATTTTGTAAATTTTGATCGATTATTTGAACTGTGATAAGATAAACAATTATATCATATATTCTTAGACAGCATCCAATCAATAGTATTGACAAAAAGTTTTTTTATTAGACTTAAACATCTTATAGCAATACATTTGGTAAAATCTAGCCGAAAGCCAAATCATAAAATAAGGTATTGAAAACATAGAAAATGTATGCTTTTTAGTGTGCGTGGGTGTATTGCATTTTACTTACCATGTTATTATTATTGTTTCTATGTAATTTTAATTATAAGTAAATAATTTTAGTTTTGCCAAAATTTTTCTCTCCTACACTCATCTATGTAATTAAGGAATTTCCTATTTGTGTTTATTAATATTGTTCGTAATGTATATTATTGTTCAGACCATCGAAATTGTAATTTTCCTGTGATTAAAACAATATTTTTATCAATTACCCTTCCAAGTCATGTGACCTCGTTTAAAAACTTTAATTTCATTCTTATATAATGATTTAAGATTTTTTTTGTTTTATGATTTTTATTTACTCTATTAAAATTTTATACTTTATGAAAATCTGCATTTTAATATAATCTCATAATGAAACAAATTGTCTGGTCTATTATATTACCTGATTATTTATTATTCCTCTCAAATATTTTATATTTTCCAAAAAATCTTCATCAAACAAAATATTATGTTTAATAGGTTTAAATTACTTATTTAACGTTCGAATTTTCCGCAGCCTTTAAAAAGAAACTAAAGCTTTTTAGTTTTTCGATCAGATAACTATCATCCTTATCCAGTAATTAAATAAATAATTTTATCATCCTTATAAAAATTTCCTTTATAATGTAATTACTGACACATTTTTTGTGCTGTAATGTTACAATTTACATATGATGATGAAACAGATAAATAAAATATTCTAAGCTATAAATAATTTTAATTAAAAAAGTGCTTTTTCTATACGTATGCAACTTTAGAATTTCAAAAATAGAAAAAAAAATTGTTCGTTGTGTGAGACCTCATATTTTTTTCATTCAATGATTTATCTAAGAGAATACAACTATTTACAACTGCTCAATTTCTTAAAATTATTTTTTGCGTAATTTACTATTAAAAAGAGTAATGTATTGGGCAGTCTAACAATTGTGCAAAAATTTGCAATTTCAGGAATAATTTGGATTGTTGTAGTTTTTTCGGTAGAAGAAAAGGGCAGAAAGTATATAATTTATAGCATTATAACAGAGGAAACTTTCATTTAATATGATACACAAAGACATCACCAAGTTTAGAACGAAATTAAAGTGTTAGTCATTTAAGAAGAGCTATTATACATGCAAACTTTTTACAATGAGGAATCTTCCTCAATCAGGATAAATGCCAAGCTTCATTGCTTTTTTTTTTTTAATTTGATTTTATTTGGCACGATTTCACTTTCACTCTTTTTGTCGGTAGCTACTTTTTTTTTCTTTTTTCTTTATATATTATTTTTAGTTAAAAGGATAGCATTAGCATTGCATGCTAAAAATTCAACCAAAGGTAGCAAAATTTCATGATGTTTTGTCACCTGAAAAAGAAATCCCCAAAAGTAATTAATCAAGAAATATAAATTAATGTTAGTGAGGAATCTTAGTTTGCATATTGAGTAATTTTTAATTAATGACACTTATAATTCGAATGTACACAATTTGTATATCTAAATTACCATTTAAAGAGGGAAGTCATCTTTTATTTTTCTCAATAATATTACCGTGTTTTTACAAATCATTTTATCAATTGAGATTAAATAAAAAAACTATAAATAAAACTATAAAAAAACAAATATTCATATATATTTATTTAAAATATTATATTTATAAATAAATGTATATGAATATTTGTTATTTCAACTCTTATAAGAATATCCAATTATGTAATATTGTTAGAAAATTAAAGTCGGCTAATCATTTTTTTATATATAATGTTTCAATAATGCTATTTTTATTTTTTCTATGATTCACTTAAATTTTTTAGAACCCTTATCATAATTTCATTTTTTAATCATTGCAGAAATTCTAAAACTTTATAGTATTATTATTATTATAGTTAAAGTATTGTAATTTATCATATAAATCTCCTGATAAAATCTGAAAAATAGATATTTCTGCTTCATAAAACTAGTTGAGTTCTTTTTAAGAAACAGTTCATGATTAAATGCATTTCTAATTAAAGATATATGTTTGGGAAATGCTAAGTAGCGTATTTTATAATTATGTTATGAAATTTTAGACAATCATTTTCTTAACTACAAAATTTCTTCTGAATTTTTTTATTTATTTAAAACAGTTTTTAATAAAAATATATTAATAGAGTAAAATTAATTAAAACTTAAGTGAAAATTGTAGAATAATTTTTGTAATTTTATACATCGCTTATTTTTCTGGTTTAAAAATACTACGATATTTTTCCATTTCTTACATGTTTGTTCTTATGTACAGAAAAACAAATTTTCATCCATTGAGGTTTCTGGCTGCATTGTGATACCTAGGTAACCTTCAGATGTGTTTTTCTGTGTAACAAATTTGACATAAAGTAGTATGAGCAAAATAGTTTGTAGCTAAATAAAATAAAAAAAAAGCATCAAGCCTCTATTAATGTAATTTTTAATTTGAAATTCTTATAAATTAATTTCTTAATCAAGTAGTATATAAATTAAACAGTATATAAATAAATTTCTTAAACAAGCATTTTATAAATTAAATGATGAATCAGTATTTAATTTCATATAATTAATGTTTTTTTAATCATAACTTTCGTCATTTCATTTTCATAAGCTGAAGAATAAACTCTTAAAAATAGCTAAAATGAAAATATATAAAAATAGGTTCAATTTTATCTGAAATTATTATAATTTTTATTTCAAAGTATTCTTCACTTTTTAATAATAAATACTTAATTGCACTTAATTTTTCTTGTACAAAAATTATTAAGTTTATATTTTCAGCTTGAAATAAATGCATTCTTTCATGAAAATATTCTCCATTCTCCAATTCAAGAACAACGCAATACATATCATTATTTTTCACATACACTTGTACTGACAAAGTTCTTCTCGTCTTTCTTTTTTAAATTAGATTCTCCATTGACAAACGATATTCTACTGTATCATCGGATTTCCTTTTATCAATATATGGAATTCCCATTAGTTTTCGCAGAGCATAAATTCTTTCTAGCAAACAAATGCAAAAGATATTCGTTAAACTGTTTCCAGGGAGTTCAAGATTGATCATTTGATGTTTCTTTTCTGCAATCAAAAGAACGAAACGCAAATTTCTCTGGAACACTTTTTTACCATTCAGCTTGACTTAATATGAGTAGATTATAGCTTAAGCGAGAAACTTTCGAACCATTGGAAAACATTCGAACTAATGCTTTCTTTGTTTTAGGGCGTTCCTGCATTTTCCAACTTATAAAAAAAATTATTGCTATATAGAAGCGCTCAAAATCGATTTAGAAGAATTATCTTTCTTAAGCTCTTACATTCTTAGCTCTTAATATTAAGAGCAAATATTTGAAAACTAATGAGTAAGGGGTAAAGGAATGAAAGGAGCCGTTTAATGCATTAAGGACACTTAAGTAATCAAGGTTTGATCAAAAACTGATAAATGGTTAAGTAAAATAAGTTTCTTTCAGTTGGAAAGTGAAAAACTGAATGTGTAATAAAACACTAAGAGATTTATTAAGTTTTAATAACAGCATTGGAAAACAGAGAAAAGTTTTAATTTATTGTATTTATATTTGTCATGTATGAAATAGCAATTTTTACACATAAAAATAGTACTATGCACTTTAAAATTAGTAACAGAACAAAATGTCTCTTTGTTAATGTGCTAGCTCAGATGTTAACCCCGGCTAAAAATTGTTTACTATGGTTCAAAATTAAATGCAATGGAAATATAAGTGTAAAATATAAAAGTATCACGGTAGCCTAGTGAAAGTCCAGCAATCCTTAGAGTGAAAAGTGCTTAGTTCTACTACAACTGAGCAATGAAAGACGAATGTTGCCCTCTTTGTTTCTGCAGGCATACGTGTAGGATTAAGTGCTTGGAAAATTCTCTTTTTCTTTTTTGACACAAGAATGTTGCAATTAATATGCGAAAATGTTTCCCAGGAAGATATTAACGTAAGTGAGATTAAAATGCTTTACAGCAATCTTAAGTCATTAGGGTGGAAACTAAATTTCATTAAGTAGATAAAAGCAGAAATAAATATTAAGCAAAATACTAAGTAATTCACAAAGTTTTATAAATGATATTGAATAACAGAAAATGGCCTAGTGGCGGGCAGCATACTTTCGAGTAGAAGTCCCAAGTTCGATCTTATCCATTGTTAAACAAGGGTAATGTGATTGTAGTGTTTCTACATTTTTAATAAACGTCTAATGGGGTGAGAACTTTGATTGTTCATGTTTCTTCTTTTAATATATGTGAATGACGCTTTATCTATAAAAATTCCTCCTAAGAAGGCAAATTTCTCGGTGGATATTAAATTGACTTTCAGCAGTCTTAGGCCATTATGTTGTATACTGTACAGTTTTAAAATACTAAGCATAAATATGCTCTAAATATGTGTCGCCAATGAGAAACTGTAATGAAATTAGTAACTGCCACATTTATTTACTTCTAAGTAACTTTCAGTGCCAAATTCTTAACAAGAGCAAATTAATTTCGAAAAATTGTGACCAGAATTTCTCAAGAATCAAATATTTTACGGTATATTCATATATTTTTTGTCATATAAAACTTGTTAAAAAGTTTACTCTTTCGAAGTTCTGATTATTTACAGGACTTTTAAAAATTATAGAAATTTCAGAATACTTGAAAACAATTCAAAGGAACATTCTTAAAATAAATCCTATCAACTTTTATTCTATGTAGTCAGCAAGAACAGAAATTCCATTAAGGAGAAAATAATTACGAAACTGTGCTGCATTTGTTATAAAGTTTGGAGTCAGCAGCTAAAAGGGAAAATTGAGTTAAAGGACAGATTTAATTACTGAAACTGTTGACCTGCCATACCCTAAAATCCCTCTTATCTTTGATTTTTGCAATTAATGAAACTAACCATATGTGAAAGTAACTATTCTTTTGCTTAAATTAGAGGATTTTCCCTTTTTCACAAAATAATATCTCTTCAAAAGTATTTTTTGAAGAGTAAAAATTTATTTACTTATATTTCTTTAAATGGACTTTTAATTACTTGTAAAAAAATATCATATGGAGATTTTTTTTAAGGATTTGATGTTAATATGCTCTTTTTTTTAAATATTTAGTTAATTTTTATTTTATTTAAATTTAAAAATTCATTAAGTGTTCTTTCTCAAATTCAGGAGGAAATTCGAATTATTGTACTCATTTTAATGAACTTAGGGTCTACATATTAAAATTTATAAAATGAAATTCCTTTTCGAATAATTCTGGGATGATATTACAAATAAATGGTTAACAAAGTGGTTTACAATTCATTTGTTTGTGAACTCAATTGCCATTTCAAGACAGTTATCTTTTACTTATCATTTAGATGTGAATACATAATGGACTGACAAACCATTGTAAGGTACGGATATATCCATATCTTATACCTTTTAAGAATGCTCTTTCATTAATGATATGCTGTATTCATGTTTTGCAAAAAAGAAAAGAAAACGTCGTATAAAGCTATTAATTTTTAATTTCCACAAGTACGGATGCAAAAACCCCCCAACAACATTTCGTCACAGTTTAAGTCACAATTTCCATTCCATAATATTCCATTAGGGTACCATAAGACAAGCCATAGATGGTTTAGGACTAATCACTTAAGGCTGATTTAAGACATTTTAACATCCTTCTGTGAGTACTTATCGCAAGGGAAAAAACCGGAAACTTTCCAAATACTCACCCAAACAAATGTGTCTGTCATAGTTCTATCTCCAGTTGCTCTCTCAATGGGGTTTTGATTGAAATGGATGTATTTTATTCTAAAGAACAATGTCTTACCATTGGGTCATTGAGAGCCTTCGCTACAGATGTTTGTAGTGACCCGAAATCCACACTTGTTTCTTTTTTGTAAGAGTTTAAAGCTAGTAATTAGAAAAAAAAAATCTTGAACGTTACAGGAATCGCTGGGACAAAAAACTCTTAACATTCAATACAACTATTATATTATTATGCAAAAAAATTAATATATATATATATATATATATATATATATATATATATATATATATATATATATATATATATATATATATATATATATATATATATATATATATATATATATATATATATATATATATATATATATATATATATATATATATATGTGTGTGTGTGTGTGTGTAAAATTATCAATTGTCTGTGTCAATTTCGATATCACTTTAATCTAATATAACGTACTTTAGTGCTGCCATCTGTGTTCAATCATATTAAATAATGAGTTTGATTTAAAAAACATGCCTGAAAAAATTTCATTTATCTCTAAAATTTATGGTTAATTCTGAATTTAATAAATGAAAATATTTTGAATGCATTGTTAAGGCAAAATATTACTTACTAAATGATATCTATGATTAATAAATTTTACCCGGTTTGAAGAAAATTCAAATTTTAAGTTTTTTTTTATATTAAACGTCACAATATCATATTTATTTAACATTGATAAATTTTTAATCGAACTTTAAATTTACCGAATATAAAGTACTTAATATTTTATCATATTTTATAAGTATGATACATGTCATTCAAATGGCAGTTGTTAGAAATGTTTTTCCGAGTCCTAATTAAATTAATTTTAATTTGGGTCACACACACTTAGGGCCGACATTCTCTTTAACTAAAATGAGAATTCCAGCTCAGAGTTATTCTTCATCTTTTCTTTTAATTATTTATCTTCAATAAATAGCTTGAGGAATTTCTTACCCCTTACTTTTTAAAAAAATTAATTTCAATGTTTAATTAATATTATTTATTAATGGTAATCTTAAGATTGAAATTTTTAAGTATACCTGACATGAACTGTTTCCGTTTGTAAGTTATATTTCGGTTTTTGGAGGTTAAATTAGAGCCTTATGATTCTGATACTACTAATTTTTAATTATTCTGTTTATTCTTCCAACTTATTATCTCTACTTGTAATATCATCAAATGACTAAATTAATTCCAGATATTTTGAACTTTTCTTTGATAAAACTAGTACAAAGATATTGGAATTTAAGAAGCTTTTCCCACTATCTTCTTCTGGGTCTGATATCTTATTCATTAGCTCGTGGCTTCAAAAACAACGTTTTAACCTTCCACTTAGTAACCGTTATTGTAAAACTACAGGAAATAAAAGCAATTTTACATCGATTATTTTTTAAGTTATCGAAAATGCTTGAGATCTTGTTTCAAAGGAGGCACATTCCTCTGTGACCCTCCATATTATTTAAAGAGCACAAGTAGGACCTTGCAGAAAATCTAATACGTATAGGCTATCTCACCATAATGTTCTTTGCTTTGATTAGGCATTGAATTTGCTGCCTCATGAACACGAGAATATCTATTTCTTACACTAAATATTCATAACGGCGTCTTGAAAATAAAACTGTTAGATACAAATTGAAAAAATCGTCAAAATATTAATTAAAACATAATCTTGAATAATAAAAAACTACTTTTTTGTTATTATACAGTTGTAAAAATTAATTAAAATGTATTAATAGTAATTGTTAAATAAAATTTTCAAACCACCATCAAAATTGCCGTAGTGAATTCATATCTGTAAAGCCTCTTTCTCGATCCCTAGATCGTACTTTAAATCTTAGGAAATCATCTGGGTGTTAGTCGTCATTTCATTTTTGCACTCTAATAATGTCTAACAAAATTAGATTTAATAACTGTCCATTGCAATTTTTTTTATTCCACAGCGTGTTTCAATAGCTTTAATTTACACAAATCGGAAGTGCATAATCATTTTATCATAAATTGAAAGCATGGATTTTTGTATCTAGATGACAGAGAATTCAATTTTGTATGAAACAAGAATTACTGTTTTAATATTCTCAATTTTATGAGCTAATTATGCCGGTATCTAAATGGAAATGATCATATCATAAATTGAGGGCCACAGTGTTCTGGTTTGTTTAGTGCTCTGGTTTGTTATAGATGTTTCTGGTTTGTTAAAGAGTGTTCTGGTTTATTACAGGTGGTTCTGGTTTGTTAAAGAGTGTTCTGGTTTGTTACAGATGGTTCTGGTTTGTTAAAGAGTGTTCTGGTTTGTTACAGGTGGTTCTGGTTTGTTAAAGAGTGTTCTGGTTTGTTATAGATGGTTCTGGTTTGTTAAAGAGTGTTCTGGTTTGTTACAATTGGTTCTGGTTTGTTACAGATGGTTCTGGTTTGTTAAAGAGTGTTCTGGTCTGTTAAAGCTCAAATATCAGCTTAACTGAAATCTGTTCGTTAATGGCGGCTGGGCATGTTTAGGAGCTGGCTGTGGTTGCTATGTCCTCTGAATGAAATGATATCTCTGGGGATGGCAGGCTAAGTATTGGGGGTCTTCTGCTTGGTCCTTACTTCAAACTCTTGAAGGCTCCACCCGTCTGCTTCTATCTAACTGTTAGAGCCCAACAAAGGGCTAGGTACAGGAAAACAAGCTGGTGCAGCAACATCATACATTGAGCTAGAATTTACTGTCCTAATATTCACTATTTTCTCTTTAAACATATTTACAGATTTTGCTTTTAAATGTAGAAACTATGTCATTATTGGTTAAATGAATGTAATTTTATTTCAAAATACCTGTTTTAATTGAAATCGTAAGGTAGGAAATACATATATTATGAAACTGTAAACTTAAATAAAAAGGAACTGACTTGGTTGAGATTTTTCTGTTTCTTTGATATTTAATGTCTTTTTTTCCACATAAAGAATAAATGTACCAAGATTTTTCTTTAAAAGTGGATTTCCTGTCAATAAAAAAAATGCAAACTGGTGATGAGAATTGAAATCACGAGCTGAAGAAATGAAGACAAGTATGCTACTCTTCTGCATTTGCGTAATGTGGTAGGAAAAATATCTTAAAAAGAAAATTTTTTGATATTATGGATGAAAAAATATGTAAATCATCTGATAAGATATCCCCCCAAAAGAAAATAATGTTTTAATTCATGTTTCTTACATAGCATTGATTCTTAAATGAAAATTTATGAAATCTGTGATTTAGATGATGGTATCATAATTTCAGATACATGTGATTATTCAAGATTTTCGTCATATAATACAAATCCATAAAAATCAAACAATACCAAAGATTTTATCTTCAAGTACACCATTCTTTCTAACAACATCATGGTCCATACTTAGCATGTTAAACGATCCATGCAGATATTTTAAATATATAATCTCTTATTTCTGCTTACATTTCCTTTTCAAAATATGAAAGATGATTGTTGTACAGTAGATATAAAAATCGATATCAAAGTCCCGTCTTCTCTTAAAAGTTTTTTGTACTTACGGATTTTATATTCAAAGCAAATATTTGTAATACAAAAAGGGGATAAAGTCTAAAGCATAGCAACAGTTGAGAATGATTGGGGAAAATTTATTGTGTAAATTCATCTTTTATGAATAGTTTATGTTATAAGTAAAATGCTTTAAGCAAAAGAAATATTTTGCAGTAATGGCTGTTTTAATGTTTCTTAAAAAATGCCTTAGTTGATTTGATTTATCTATGATTTTATGAAATCTTTTGGGAATTTTAAAATTTACTATAAACTTAGGAAGATTAAATTATTAGATTTTTATTTTTTCCTTCTGAATTCTCTTTTAATGGTGTGCTTCAAAATTGTGTAAAACATCTTACAAGTGTATTAGATGAAATTATTCACTGCTTTAAAGTACAACAAAATGTTACTTGTACTAAAGACCTGTCATAAAAAGTATAATTGTGAGCTTGGTTCAATAACATGTATTTTTCATTTAATTGTGATAATATGATATAAGACCAAGAAAAAATTTAACTTAATACAGAATTGTTTATTACATTTTGTTATTAAATTAAGCTCATTGCAAATACTTCATAGCAAAATATTAAACACTACCTAGAAGTTTAAATCCGTAATAAGAAATGTTGTTTTAACGTGTTATGAAAATATGTCAAATTAAACAATAAACTAAAATTTTACAAAAAATCTATGCATTTTATTTTCTTTAAAATACAGACAAGGTTAATATGTGAATTCACACACAATACAAACAGAATATAATATTATATTTCGTAAAATAAATGACTTTATTTTAAAATTTTAAGATTACTATATTTTCCTTTCAAAAATGTTATTGAAAAATTCATTTCTAAAAAATCAAAATCATCAAACAAATTAAAGCATGCATAAGAGGACCATATACTTCAATCTAATAATGTTTATAATTTTTCAGTTAAGGATTATGTTATTTAATAAGCTTAAATGTTTTTGAAAAATGTTAGCTGAAAAGAATTCGCTAACTTTTTTTCTAGATATTATTTCAAAATAATAAGTGACAATATTTGAAACTTAAAATCAACCAAGATAACTACTGCATGTTAATTCTTAACTTGTTAAGATTAAGATTAAGTATAATTATGACAAATGTAAATGTAAAACTGTCAATGCTTAATGAATGAAAAAGTGTTCATAAATGTAAGCAATTATTTGAAATTTTTATCATTGTTAATAAATAATACAATTAATAAAGATAATAATGTAGTTTTAAAAATTAATTTAATAAAATTAATAGAAAGATGACATTTTAACAAAAATAAGGAATAAAGAATCAGTTTGTTTAAGGTTTCATTATGCTACACACTCAACATATTTTGGATTTTGAAACTGCATCTTCTAGTACAATATATGGCCTATCATTTCATTTCAGAATGTCACTCCAATATTTATAAAACAATATGACTTGGAATTTTAATTATAAAATCAAATTCAGAAATTCAAGAAATAATTTTTCTATATCAGGTATTCTTAATGATATGTACTTCAGCTGAACGTTTTAATCTTGCTTTTATGTATTATCATTTAAGCTTTTTATGCTAAAATGCCTAAAAGAAAGTTTCAGTCAATTAACATTAATTTAAAATCTAATTTTAATGTTTACATTTTATTTGAATAATTTCTGTGCAAACAATGAAAGAAATAACAAACAAAAGGATATTCAAAAATGTTTATGGCAGCTTTCTGTAACTCGTACATGTATTAGTCGATTTAACTAGTTTAAATAATAATAGTTTTAACACTGGTAGGCTATTTTAACTTCTTTTAACATCCATGTCAAATTATCAACTTTCAAAATGATTTTCAAAGTTAATATTCACGTGAGATACGAGAATAAATTTGTAAAAGTACTGTTTATCCACTGTGTCTGATTTGTGAACAAAGTGCAGAAACTAACTTTTATTTCTCACGGTTTGATAGTTGCTAGGATTGAACCCTTGATCACCCATTGTGAAAACTCCTTGAGTTATCGATGGGCCACATTGAGCTGTTGGGTGGTGTGACATTGCAAATTAATTGCCAAAGTTTATTGTAAGACATTTCATTAACTAATACTTAAATTGTCTTCTGGATAGATGTTAGGGATTGTACTCAAGTGTCGTAAGTAAGAAAACCTGGAAAACTCTCAAGCAACCAATCCCAGTTTTTAGCAGTGGTTGGGTTTGAATCTGAGAGTTTTCTCTCTGAAGACAGCTGTTTTACCATTAGTCTTGTCGGTTAGACCATACCTAGTTTGATTTGTCATTTTATCGTGACATTTCACAACTGTTGCTTAGTTCGATTGAGATCTATAAAGAAATAAACTTGAATTATAATTAAACAATCTGCCGGTCTTCCATTTAAAAATTATTTCTATTTATTTTATAAGTATATTTTTTATATTTTATGGTTATACTAATTTTCTTGCAATATTTGTTTATCATTAATTGTATTAATATTAAAAATGTGTTCGACATTATTTAATTATTCAGAAATTTTATTTATATTAATAGATTAATAGTTTAAAACTTAAAATTTTTAAAGACAAAAGTTTAAGCATAACTTTTAAACTTTAACTAATTTAAATTTCTTCTTAAAACTTTATTTAACTGCATTGTCTGCCACTGGAATATAGCTGATAAAATATTTTCTTTTTAATTAAAACTAGCTGTAAATAAATTTTCATTTAGTTATTGTTTTGCAGTAAATAGGTAACATATCTTCAATTTTTAGAAAACGCTAGCTCCTAACAATCTCGGTTTAAAGGAATTCGTTGTTAAATGAAACAAAAACACTACATTAGTTGATATAGGTATAGGAGGCATTTAGATATAGGAAACAGCGATATGTAATGAATTAGTGTTTCCTATATCTAGATGGTTGAGATTTTGTCCTTGAATGAGACAATAATTGATTATAATATTAACAACTATGTGAATTAGTGTTCCTGTATCTAGTGTAACTTTATCAAACAAGCATCTCTTTAGATTAATAACAATCAACTCATTTTGCAATTAAAATATATAGTGCGTGGTTTTTCTTTAATAACTAAAATTATTCATGTGAAATGAGTTTTGAATGTACATGTTATAGTTATAAGAATTATAATAATATCTGATAATGATGGTTAAAGATTTAATGAGATTGATATAATGCTTTTAAACTTAGAAACCATTAATGTATTTAGAATCATAGTTGTAGAACCAACTAAATTGTTGGGTCTTCTGCAGAACTTAGTATTTTCCATAATGAAGAGGAATACTAAATTTGCAAAATGCTGGTAATTTGAATACATTCTTGTAAATATTTGACCAAAACTGTGAAACTAGAAGGATTTAATCCTATCTAATTGTTTTAATTAATATTTTTCAATTAAAAATAAACAGCAAACCAGAATTTTTATATATTCAATGACTTAAAGTATATATACATTAGTGAAAATTAAAATTCTTGCTTTCTCTTTAAGTACATTTTAGTACATTTTAATTCGATTCAATCTTCTCAAGCACTTTTAACAAAGTCTTTTTCCATCTTCATTTCTTTAAAATCCATCTTTTTCTAGACAATATTTTTATTCTGTCTCTTATATTCTGGATATTGACATAAAAAATGATTTAAACTAGAAATAGATTTAAATTAAAGGCAATTAAATGCAGAAATATAAATAAAGTGCTTAATGGAGAAAATTTTTTGCAAAATTAATTAAAATGTCTCATGATAGAGCCAATTGATTTTAAATAATAAAATGCTTTCTTCGATTTAAAATAATTTATACCTAAGATTAGATCTCTGACAAAGAATTCTCATTCTCTTTTAAACCTTGGTATAATATTAAAATATTTATTAATAAATAGAGGGCTGAAAAAGATTTTAATTACATGCTCTTTGAGTAAGAAATGGTACATCTTGCTCAATAAAAACAAAGTACTGAAGATGCAATTCTAAGTTAATTTAAGGAATTTAATTGTTTACTCATTTACCACTTGTGTTCCAGTATTTAGACTTACGGATACTGCAGATTACTTCCTTTAAATCAGCTGACCAATGATTCATTTTCTGAAAGTAAAAAATCCTACCCTCTTTATCCAAAATGCTAACAATGCCAATTGTATTTGGAATGTTTGGTTCTCTTTGGAAAGAAATTTATTCTTTCCTTTTTCTTGTCTTCGACTTTTTAATAGCCAGAAGATTCGTGAATTTGCTCTGACTTTTTCAGGTTCGATTGTATATTAGTAACGACAACACAGTAATAACTATTTACAAAAAAGTTTTTCTTATCAAATTATTATTATCAAGTGCTCTGTTCTGAGTTCCATCAGAATGAGATGGATTATAACCAGGTCAATATGTGAGTTATTATTACTACATTATACACTGCATTACAAACAACAAGAGCTACAATTTTTTTCAGAAGCAACACTATAAATACTTAATTTTTACTTTTATTGTTCATCATCATTTTATAAGGCTAGTGGGTAAGTTTCAGAGGATGGGCATAGAATAAACGAAAACTTATTTACTTCATGCAAGTGTAAAGGAATTTATTATTTATGTACTACATGTTCCATTCTCTTGTAACTTCATTATTGGCATGATGTATTAAAAGTGTAAAAATGTTTAATTTGAATTAGTGAAATAACTTTTATTTACCTAAATTAGTCAGATTATAGGCAAGATCTAGCAAATAGTTTACCACACAGGCAACGTTGTGAAAGTAAAAATATAACTAAGTGTTATAATGTGACGACACATTAATGCACTTGGTTGATTAATTAAATAATTATTTAAAGGGTCACTGCAAGTTGTTATCACAATTTTTTTTAAAATTAAATATTTGTGTTAAAATGTATTGGAAGTGCTGGCTTAGAGATTTGGCTTCTTAAAGTTTCTAAGAAAAACACCAGAACATTCCTTATAGAGTTTCTAGAGGCTTTTATTCTATTATTAATTCCAAATTGTTGTGTGTATATTGGGTTATGCTATGCTGTTTGTTATTATACTTAAAATGACAGCCAGACGTAACTAATAACGACGCAACAGCCAGACGAGCCAGACGACGTTAATTTTACACAATAATCCTAATTTTAAACAATGTCAAATACTCCAATTAGAAATAATTAATTATTAAATTTTTCAATTTGATTTTCAATCTAAGTTTAATTTATTGCGCAAGTGAAAAAATACATTTTTAACCATTTTGCTCATCTATTTTAGATATCAGAATACAACGTTAATTCATATCTGAATAACCAAATGATAAATCTTTAGCCATATATCGGTTAAAGGTTAGGAAATAAAATGTACTGAAAATTTATTCCACATTTATTTCATGAAAGAGATTTTACAAAAAATTATATCGATATATTTTTTACATTTACCTTCCTAATATATTTTAAGTATACTTATGTGATAGCTAACATCGATTTTTTATGTCGTCTTCTATAAAATTTCAAATTTGATACTTAAAATCTTTCTGAACGAAGTAAGTGGTTATCATTTTCTTTTTTGTAATGTAGTGCATAAATAAAAGCCAATCTATTCAAAAATATTCTTGCTTTATCTAAATTGATTTCTTTCTTACTTATTCATTTCTCATGATCGATTGATAAGAATGCTTAAACCATTAGGTTTTTTCGTGTGCATTTTCTAAAATATGAAGGATGATGACTGTGCTCAAGATATGAAAATCGATATTACAGACTCATCATCCTTAAAAAGTTTTAAGGCCCTTTACCCCGAATTTGTATTTAAAGCAAATATTTGAAATACAAAAAGAGAGATTAAGACGTAGAAAATATAGCAACAGTTAAGATTTTCCGAAGGAAGTTTATTATGCAAATACATCTTTTAAGGATAGTTTATGATGTGAAATGTTTTGAGCGAAACAATTTTTTCACTAATGGTTGTTTTCAAGTTTGTATTCTAAAAAAATTGCTTTTAGTTACATTATCCTGCAAGTTTATGAAATCCTTTTGTAAATTCGTCTTTTGACATAAATTTGAATAGACTTAAACATTAAATTTATGAATTAGATGATTTTCTTTAAAAAAAAAAAAAAAAAAACGTTTTAATACTGTTTCTAGTATTATGTAAAAAGATTTATTTTACACTGAAAGCAAAATATTTTTCATATTTTTAAATGAAGTAGGATTTTTAATTCAAGATATTCTAAAATAGTAATTTATGAGAACCACATTATTATTTTGAAATTTATTTCTCTGCAGAACATTTATTAAAATTAATGTATTTAGAGAATTAGTGTATCAAAATAGAATTAAAATTCAAAATAAAAAGTGATTATCAAAACATGAAGTTTGTCTTTAAAAATGTTGATAAATATTTTTATGTTGAGGCTATGCTTAGTTGGTCGTACATTCAGTTTAATAGTTACAGCTCTGTTGTATTTCAACTTCTCGTCGATTCGAATTCCATCTCTAGTTTGGATGTTTTAGCTGTTTTTAGACACTTTAATACCCGGCTTAGTTAGCCAATTTCACAATTTTTCATAAATTAAAGAATGATTTTTATGTGCTAAAACATAAACAAAAATGAAAAATATAGTAAAATGTGAATAAAAAGACTTTATCTATAAAAATATTGCTTTCATACTTGGACTCCAAAAAGACAATCGCACTCAATTTATGTTTCAATTTTGAATCAACATGTCGTTTTTCTTTCAAAAAACGAAATTTACTTAAAAAGTCAAAGTAAATTTACTAAAATTTAATAAATTAGGCTAAAAACTTTATAAAAATTATATATATTATATATATGAAGAGATATATTTTACTTTAATATTTGTATTATATTTTAAATCTAATTACGTTACAAACACGCTATGTCAATTTAATTATGTCACACGAAATAACGAATTTATAGTTTACAGTTCTTATATTAATAACAATATGAATTTTCTTTACATAATAATGCTTTTTTATGTTATAATTAACACGTTTCTGGCATTTGTATAAATAATTAAGTATGTTCATACATTCCTTCTATTTGTATATCCATTTCAAAGCGAGTTAAAAGGCAATTGGAATCATTCATACAAATTGAAAATAAATTAGTATTATTTTCAATGTGAAGAATGATTTGAATCGAAACCAAAATGCTAATAAAACCACTAAGCACAGAATTCCTACGTTTATTTTGCTTTCTCTGTTATTGCTTTTCGCACAACGAAATCTAATTTCTTTTGGTTGGAGCATCTTCGTACACGTGACAACTATAAAGAAACACCTCCCAGAGGAAAATCAATGGAGAAAGAGAGCAGAGTTTGCGGAGCAACGCTTGTTAGAGTCTTCTTTGAATTACGAGTTGATTTCTCTTGATGCAATCGTCGGAAAAGGAAGAGTTGATTAGAGATTTTATTGGTGAACAAGATCACTTCCCGATCTTACCTTGTTAGAGAGAGTTTCTTTTGTTTTGAATCAATGGATCAAACAAAATCTACCAGAAAACACTCCAAATAGATGTTGTTCTCTTTTGGAAAAGAAATACAAGCGAGAAAATACTTAATTATGTTTCAGATAATGTTTGTTGAAGCTACACATTTAAATATAAATTGAGACTAAATAACAAAATACCAAACACATGATAGAGGAAAATTATTAGAGGACTATATCAGTGAATTCATATATTTACATTATTGAACTTAAATTTCTAAGTTGAAGTAATAGAAAAATCTATTTGTAGTTAAATAGAGCATATATACAACATTAAATTAAATTTACTACACTTTTACTTATTTATTTATTTTTGTGCATTGAAATCAAATTCTAGACTTCATTAGCAAATTTCCTGTAGAACATTTCTATGATTTTAACAACTCAATCGAACATATCATAAAATCATTATAAAATACTCTGTGAAAATAGACTTTTTCCAACTAAGGTGAATTTCATTTCAGAACTATTTTTACTATTTTGAATAAAACTTTTTCACAACTTTTTTTTAATTTACCCAGATTACCTGAGCCACATTGTTTTTTATTCCCTCATGTATTATTTAACTATAATTCAGAGATTTCGTAAATAAAGATAATGATGGTAACAAGATCATTTTAGGGTTAATTACACATAGACACACATTTTAAACAGCCTGCTTAAAATAATTGTTACATTAATTTCTGTACAGAATTATTCATATTATTATCAACATATCTTAACGAAAATCGCTTGCTTTGCTTATTTCCCACACTAAGAAATAAGATAAACACACTGAAATAGTTTTTTTTTCAAAGGAAAGATTAGACTTCAGTTATCAACTTATCATTAATCTATCATCAGTATTTTCAATTTACATTAATTTTAAATCTAGTTGTCAAAAACATTAATGTATACAAAAAATTTACACGTAAATTTAAATAAAAATATTCTCGGACATTGAATTAACAGTATAAATTTACAAAAAATATACCATTACGAACACAAATAATTATATTGATGTAGGTAATAAAAATTAAATAACCAAAAATGTTTGAAGTACAAAAATATTAACAATGAGTTTCCGTTAGGTAGTTGAAATATGTATTAGAATTTTAAGAATAAATTACATCTATCTACTATTTCGCGATAAATTTACATCACGACGTTAAAAGAAGTTAGGTAATTTTTTTCTTAATTGTATAAAATCTAAAATATTTTATTTAAATCCAAATTTCTTTTGATTCAAATAAATCAGAGAATTTTTCGTACTCATAAACTTTTGAAGAGAGACATTTTAACTTCTTAGATTCGCCAATTGATAAATATTTACAATTCGATTACTATGCATTCTACTTTACTTATTATTTTCTTTAAAAATATATGTAGTGGGCTCTACATGCATAGAACATCATAGGGTGTAAAATTTAAATAATACTTTTATTTGTTCTCAATTTTTTTTTATATCAACGAGTCCTATTAGTTTTGATTAGTATGAGTTTAAAGAAGATTATAATATATGATACTGAAATCAAGTCTCTCTCTCTCTTTTCTCATATATATATATATATATATATATATATATATATATATATATATATATATATATATATATATATATATATATATATATATATATATATATATATATATATATATATATATATATATATATATATATATATATATATATATATATATATATATAACGCATATAATTTTACAAGTAGCTTTGAAATAAGTAATATTAATATGTATAAATAATAATTTGGTTTTAAATAAATATAAACTTTCTCGATAAATTAATTTAAATGCACCATAATCTTTGTACATTATAATTTTTGCCCATTGAATTTTACGAAGGAAATTATGAATGTAAAACAATAATTATGATTCATAACAAATTGTTATTTATTAAATTCTCTTTAATTCATTTATTAAAATTTAAAGTGATTCACTCACACGGGCACACACCATCGTTAAATTTATCTTTCAGTGCTGCCCTCTATTTGTGTAAAATAGAATCAAACTGAATACTCAACCTATTTTTAAAGTTCATTTATTTATATTGTATTTGACAATCTAATTTCTTATACCGCTCTTAAAATTTAATGTTTAATTTATATTCTGAATTTTCAATATTTTGTAACAACTAAATCTGAATAGAAAAAAATGGGAATTTTTTCAACATATTTTCTAGTGTTTGATTTGGCATTTGCAAATTTAGTTACTAAAATATATGTGTATTCATTTATTTGTAAATTATTTGTATTTCATACAAAATTAGTCATTTATTTTATTTTTAGCTTTAAAGTAGATACTGTGATTGACAATGAAATGTGCAATGACTCATATTAAAACTCAAAAATATCTTAATTCTGGTTCTCATTTGATTGCACATCTCATTATTCAGAACCCCAAATATATAGAATAAACTGTTTGTTTATTTTTTAAATTATTATTCTTTAATTCCAGTAATATTTATTAGTTTAATATTTTTAATTCATGAAACTATGCTTTTTAACTTTTTTTATTATCACATAGCGACGTTGCGGAAGGCATCCCTGTGGACAATCAGCATCTTGTGAATTTAGTGTGTTGCACGCAACTATTACTGCGTGAAATTCATAAGTGCAAATTGCTTGTTATGGCTCATCCAATGGACATGACGAATTTTTATGGTAAGAATTTGTATTTATTGAATTCACAAATTTAAAGCACACATTACATTAATTCAATTAATTAAAAAATATCATAAAACTGATCATATAAATTTGAGAATTATTTTTGATTGAATATTTTTTGTGAAATTCTAATTTATTGATTGTGAAGTGTGGCATTTTTCACAATCGTATTAATTAACTGTTATGCAATTTAATTAAAATTAAATTTGCTAATGTCTTGCAAAATATTTTCTTATGGATATCTAAAAATTCTGCTAACACCATTATTTAAAAATAGCTGAAATATCTTTCATATGTAAACTACAAATATCAATATTATTTATTACACTAGATACGAGTATTTTTATGAAACTCACAATTATTTTATGCAAAAGATTTTTAAAAGTATTTTAAATCTTGAGAAAGATTCAAGTTTAAAAATAATCTACAGACGTGATTTTTTTAATTGAGATCTTCTACATGTTGGATAAAAATGAAGTGGAGTTTTACATTATGTTATTAAATGATTATCTTCTTCACTTACCTAAATTAATAAAAAAAATAAATAAAATAAAATAAAAAATGAAAAGTTTCTTCAATAATTTTATTTAAAATTATTGAAGAAGTTTTTCGTTATATTCATTTATTGTATTTTTTCAATTACTTCTACTGTTATTTCTTGTTCAATTGAACTCTGATTAATTGAATAAATTTAATAAACCTCTATTTGAATGTAATTTTCTGAAATATTTAATTTAAAATTCATTTTTTTTATTTAAAATATAAATCCATTTTAGTTTTAATTGAGATTATTGTACATTTATTTTTTAGTAGTTAAACATTTCGATAACTTTAGCAAAAAGTGAAATATTTATATATTTATTTATACAAAGTAATAAAACACTATTCAAGTTGACAAACGTTTCAATATTTGACATTTTAGTCAAAATATATTTTTGAATATTGCCATTCAATGGTCAATAATTTTTTAGAGAGAAGACCTCGCTCCTCAGGGGTAGCAGTTCTTGATAAATTGATTCTTTGGAGAGCTCCATTACATGACTATCATCAGGAAGAATTAGTCTGTATTCAAAGGTATTTTTCAATAAATTATCACACAAAAAGTCTAAAGATCAAAACTGCACGTTTATTTATATTTATGGTGGTTAAACGAAAAATTAACATCGTTGTTTGGACTATAAAGATTGAAAATATTCCTAAAATATTTTTATTGTATTTATTGGAATAAATTAAGAAAATAAAGAAGTCCTAATTAATAATCTAACCTCATAATAGAAGGCAATGACTTTTCTGCAGAGTTTTTTTTTTTATTCTACAGAAAAGTCATTAGTAGTCATTAGTAATCTTTATTTCTTTTGAAAGCTAGAAGCTAGAGATTATAAGTAATATAATTAAGAATATCATAATATAAATTATGAATTACGTCAATGATTTATTCCAATTGTTATTAGAATACATACTATTTCTTAAGTAGCGAGAGTACACACTTGAATTTTAATTTTATTTAAAGACACATTTATTGCATTCCCATTTAGTATAGCAATTATTTTACTTTTTAAGTACAGAAAATATTCGGTAGTTTTCATTAACATTTTTCCTTTATATTTCTCAATTCAACTTAAGATTTAAAGTGTATTTCGAACTACTGCAACCATTCAGATCTGAGATGATTGTTGAACTGACAAATAGTTGAATTGGAAACTAAATTTGAAAATATTCCGATAAAAATCAAATTAGAAATATAATTATATATTCTCTAGGCATTTAAATCAAATGGTAAAATTGTCTAAAATCACTTGTGTAGATATATTTCATGAATTTTGAAATGGTTTGAATTTATTTAAATAATATAACATCTTAAAGAACAAATTGTATCAATATTACATAGATACTTTAATAATATTTTGTCGGATTATACTCTACAATCTAAAAAAGTTTAATTATTTTTAATAAATATTGAAATTACGAGTTACTACTTTTAAAGGAACATACTGATTGCTCAAAATTTTACTATAAGTATTTTAATAAGCATTTTAAGGTATGTTAATACAAAAAATTTTCGATGATAATCAACATTTTTTTATCACAAAATTATTATCAAATATAAAAATTATTTTCTAGTCAGGCAGTGATGATCTAATCATCTTGATCTGAAAAATTTCGCAACATAAAGCATTTGTTTAATTTTTAAATTAACTTTATATTCTTTTAATTTTAGGGATATGGAAACAATAAGCACAATGTTGAACGAGATGCTTGATTTTATGCCCCAAGAGACAGGAGGTGAGCAATATACTGAAGTTCAATTAGAAATATTGACAACTAGACTTTATAAATTTTATTGTAAAAAATATTTATATAAATATTCTTAATACCTTTTAGGTAAATGGATAGCTAAAATATTCCTTATTTTATTATTTAAGTGATGAATTTAGAAAATTTATTTCAATTTCTGAAATTGTTAATCATGTATTTGATATTACGTAACATATAACTTTACAGATAAAAGCTGCTGAAATTAATATTGTAAGTACACTGCAATATTAATTTTTAGGGTGAATTTTCGTAGATATTGGTTAATATTCACTTATTTGATGGGAAAAACTTGTAAAACTCGCAAACATACTCAAATCAACAGGTGCGAAGGTAGAAAGCAATAATTTAACATCGATTACATATTAGATATGAGCTAGGATTGAATTCAAACCTTTCTCTCCGATAAGTGTAGTTTATTGAATAGATGCAATTTATGCAAAATTCGAAGTTTATTGAATTTATTCATCAATTTGTGTTATTAGCTGAAGATTTATTTTTAGGGCAATAATTTTAATATTTTATTTATTTTAGGAAAGAGTCTTGAAGACAGTTTTCATAAGTGGCGCAGGCGGCGAAAGCGCGCCCTCTACCGGAAGTGGGGATATTGGAATTGTTTTCACAGGTCTACTTCTTGCTAATAAAAGAAAAAAAAGTGATTTGACGTCCTTGGAACATCTTTTGACAAAATCCATTCCATTTGTCGAGGTATAGTTATCTACATGTGTAAGTGTGATGAACTAAACTATACTTCAGAATGATGATTCGTTACAATGCGTGTGATTCACAAATTTTACTACCAAACAATATTTTGGAAAGATGTGTTTCGAGTCTCATTAATGTTCATAATAATCTAACAGAATACTTTCGAAGATTAATATTCATGACTGAAATATGGACTCATTAATCATATGATGATGTTTTCCTAATAAGTGGAATATATTCATGAAATTTGTTTTGAAAGAGTAAACCTGGAAGTTTTTGGTAAGGATTAAATACAGGACATCTTCATATTGAAAACTAAGTAGTTGAAATGCTCAAAATATATTGCTATGAGTTTTGGATATTCTTGGTGATAGAGTTTTACTGGAACAACTTTACAATGATAGCTATAAGTTTATCTAATTTGCTGATGCAATTATATGAAACAGCCGTATAACTTACTCATTTTGTAATTTCTCCATTTAATTAATACTTTTCCTGTAAGGAGCATCAATAGAATCTGTTGACTCTGATGCTAACAAACTTAGCAAATCATAAATTTTTTACATCATAGCATATATTAAGAAACATTTTTAATTTATGTTAAGCGAAGTTTGCCCAATTTTATGCTTTATCACATTATGGAAATTGATTAATATTACCACTATTTACGTCTTTTTCATTATTATTCGCTAAGATTAACTAATGTTTGTATATAATTATTGAGTAATTAGCTAACAATAATTTAATATTTCTGTACATAAAGAATTTGCTAAGCTACTGCCAATGAATTACTTAAACAACTTCATCTGTTAAAAACTAGTAATTAAGTTTATTAAATAACACATTATTTTTATTTTTCAAAAAAAAGTCTTATTGTATAACTTATAACATTTGGCAGTTATGCATATATAATTTTCCTTCATTTATTTAATTATATGCTATTAAGGAATAGTATACATAATTTTTAATATCACAAAACATACAACAACTATTCTAATAATTTATTGCCTTAATATTTTCTATAATTCTGCCTCTGTAAATTATAATATACAAGAATTGAAAAGATGAAATATATGTTTTGCTACAACAAGTTAAAGCATTTTTATTGTTTAAAATATAGTTTCGGTAATTACAAATTTTATTCAAACGATTCTAAAATCAAATTTTGACTGGCATACTGAATTTTAATATTAAAAAACTATATGAATTATATTAAATTATAACTATATTAAATTATTTGTTCTAATCTTCAGTGATAATATTTCTTAAAATACTGTAGATTAAAAGTAATGAATTTCAGTGGTAATGTAAAAAAACTGGTTTTTAAATATTGCTGGAGATTTTTCTTTTTAATTTATAAAACCAAACTTTTTTTATTAATAAAATATAATTTTGGTATTTTTCAGTTCACCTTTTGAATTCTAAGCTTTTTGATATGCCAATTTTTGAGATACATTTTTAAATGTTAGATAAATTTTCTTTCAATGCGTCAATCAAAATTTTTAAAACTAATAAATATTTGATATAAATTAAATTTTTAAACAAGTATCAAATTCTAACTTTGTGATTTTATCGAATTAAATTGCAATTTTTTATGAATTTAAGATACTCTTACTTCTACTTATAATCATTGAGCAAATTTATATAAATGTTTATTAATAGCAAATGAATGTGAATATGCTTGGATAATAAGACTTACTTATTTACATTACTATGTAATTTTTAAAATAACTCAATGATTACCTAAAGTTATGATGCTAAATGATTTATTCCTTTATAAGTGAATACTCCCAAACACTATTGTGAATAATATTAAAGTGAATAATTTTAAATTTATCCACCAAAAGTTAGGTAACATTTATTTCAAAGGAAAAAAGTATGTTAATTAATATAGAATAAGAATAAATTTTCCATTACCTCAATACTTTGGAATAAAATTTATGCACTTATTAGTTCTTCATTAAATAAATGCTTTTTGAAGAACTGTTATTTTTGCCCGAGTACTCAATTGCATTGATTAAGCATAAAATGTTTTTCACCAAAATGTATATAAAAATGAAATACATTTTAAATGGGTAAGCTTGTTATTATATTTTACAAAAATATTATGAAATAATTTGTATACATTAATATTTGCTGAGTAGAAAAATTATTAATATTTGCTGAGATCTTAGAATTATTTTTCCATAAAATTTCCTGGTAAAAATAGTAAAAAAAAATTATTAAAATCTCGGTAACTAAGATTATTTATTAATTAGATTACATTTCCATTATTAAATTTAGAAAAATATTTAATATTACACTTCATTTTTAAAAATATTTAACTCATATTACGACTTTTTAATTTTTAAATTACTTAAGAATAATTGGTGTTAATTTCATAACAGTATAATATGATATATGCAGTATCATACCAAAATATATTTCTTTTAGAAAATAAAAGCTTCAGTATACATTTTTCTTATGTTTGCATCTCTGTTGTTATTACTACCTATTCTTCAAATTAAAAAAACAAATTTAATAACTGAGATAAAAATTTTCGATAACAAGATTCAGATGAAAATTTGAAATACATATTATAATAATAAGGGTAAAATTTCAGTTGCTTAATGTTTACTTTTTAAAATGTAATAAATATCGTAAAATTACTAAATGTATTTTTACAAAATTAACTAAAATGTATATATTATAAATTTGATTTTTTGTAATTAAAGATGTTTGAGTTATTTTTAAAATAATTAAGATATATTTGATCATACAGCTATGCTTTAACAAAATTGTTATCAAAATCAAAAATTGAATAATTCTTCCAATTTCATTTACAAGCTTTATATAATTTTTACCAATGTTTTCCAAAATTTACGTTTTGAAAAAAAATTCACTAAAGTGTGATTTACAGCTTTGCGAAACCTTATACTCTCTATTTAAATACAATACTACAACATACTATTTAGACACTAATACAATAAATATTGAATAAAAAATAAAACTGAAATCAATCAAATTGTTTTTATATAATTATTATGTGATGAGATATAACATATCGCTTACAGTTTACGCATTTACTAAATGCATATTTTTTGAAATTTTAGCTGTCGCTTATATAATATTGTTTAATGTATTATATATGATAATATTTCTTAGCTAGATATTTAATTAAAATATATTTTACTTTCATGTTCTGAGAGAAATGCATACATAGAAATAATATTTACATTATATATACTTTATAGCTTCTGAACTTTAAATTTTGAAAGGATGTTTAAGTGTATAGGAATACTTTTTGAAATATGTTTATATATATATATATATATATATATATATATATATATATATATATATATATATATATATATATATATATATATATATATATATATATATATATATATATATATGTATATATGTATATATGTATATATATATATATATATATATATATATATATATATATATATATATATATATATATATATATATATATATATATATATATATATATATATATATATATATATATATATATATATATATATATATATATATATATATATATATATATATATATATATATATATATATATATATATATATATATATATATATATAATATTGTTAAAGAGAAAGCATTTGATCTACTTGATGTGAAAATGTGCTTGTTTCTTTTCTTCATAATTGAAATAAAATTGTTTCTTTTAAGCAAAAACAGTTTTTATGTATATATAAATATATATAAGTGTTTATAAATTATAATAATGGAATATTGAATTTTTTCTAAGAAATGTATTTGTATTATGAATAATACAATTCCTGATGATGTCGTATATAATAAAGTAGTTAAGTACATGTGGCGTATTTTAATTTGATTAAAATGAAACATGAAAATATTCATTTAGAAATGTGTTTACGCGTTTATAAATATTTGAATTTTTCCCTCGATTACACTTTGAATAATATTTATAATTACGACTAACAATTTCACTGTCTGTAGTGTATGTTTGATAAAATAAAGTAAATGTGGACTAGAAACATTACAATTAAAATTTTTAAACATAAATTACTGTTACACTAAAAATATAATGGGAAAACTAAATATCATTTAAGTATTAAATTTGTTATCTATTTCACCATTTCTAAAAACTCTTCATGAAGTTAATTTCATGAACTTAATCATAACTAATTATTACAAAATAATAAATATATGTTAATTTTAAAGTGCAGTTATTTTTTCAATTCATCAAATATTTTACTTTATAAACTTTTAAACATGATGAACATTTACAATAGCATTTAATTATAATATAAATTTTTGAGTCAGGTCACTTAAGAAATAATAATATATGTAATATAAAGCTGCAGTTTAGCCAACCTAAAGTACATAAGATTGTCTATTACGTTGTTAATCGTAGTTTCTTCTGGGAAATATACTACCAACATTTCAAGAAATTTCATCTTTAAGATCATTTAATTTTTTTTTTACATATCATGATTTATAAGATTATCCATGTTTCTCCAAAGTCAAAAATCACTTAGATTGAAATCTGGTTATCGAGAATACCATAACAACACATTAATATCAAATGTCAAAGTTTCCATTTTTTTACCCCAATTTATAGCGCATTCGAGGGTAAATTTTGTATGAATAATTGGTTTTATTGATATTTCGTTATTTGAAGCATTTGCTTTTCTTGTGTCAAATTATAAAAGTTATTTGTGTAGCGTTTTATTTGAGACAATAGGGCTAAAATATGATCTATGGTAATTTTTCTCTAAAGGGTCATTTAATGTGCTTTTAATAATTTCAGTAAATTTCGACAGTTCATTTTGGAGTTAGTGAAAGTCAATGTGTAAGTATTTTTTTGTGTTAGAGTTGATTATGGATAAAAATATGGTGGTATTAAAATAAAAAGTCAGTCCTAAGTGAGTAATTATCTTCAAATGACGTCTTATGGCGAAATCTTAAACGAATAAAAAATTTTAACATAAATTATTTCTTAGTTCTTCATTAAGTTCTACACAAAATTTTTCATTGCATTATGAATAATGATTTCGAAGAAGGTTTTTTAAATATTATAACTTTGTTTAACTATATACATAAAAAATACTTTAAAATATCTTATTATGGGGAGAAATCCTTGAATAGACGAAAATATAACAGATAATTGAGCAATTATAATGTATTTGCAGAACTTTTAGAAACACAAAACTAACTACGTGCGCACAACAACTCCTGATAAAGAGGCTTGAATGTTTAGCAGTCTGGTGCATGTAATCGTGTATATCACCCTGTGCATATATTCTCTGATCAGCAGCACCTTTTTCCTGCTAAGTCTTGAGCTGTAATGGCTTTCATTAAACAAATTACTCATTTTGGGCAAGATATACTGGGAATATTGTAATCCAAGGCATAAAAGTATTTTCAACAACAGTTCTACAGAATTCAACGTCCTTTCTTGATATTTCCGCATGAACCTCAAGTATTTTATGTAATATACTTAATTAAGTTCCTTCAATCTACCTTTATGTTTCTGGAATTCAGCTTTTAAATAAAGTCTATACACAAAATTAAAACAAATGAATTAGATGAAGATGATTTCAAGTTGATTTAACTGTGACACGATTGTTTACACATGGCTACTAACAAAATACATTTACACCACTGTATTTCGTACAAATTTCAACAAGGAAATAATGCAGCAGAAAGTTGGCAAATTTTATTGAAACGTTTTTTGTGAAGATGCAGTTTTGAACAAAACATGTAGAAAGTGATCTGAAAACATACAAAAAAGTGAAATTTCGAATGAGCCATGCTCCCAGTAATCCAATTTGCAAAAGGTTGATACCAATAGATCATATTTGATCACATATTTAACAGCATCAGTGATAGAGGAACCTTTTGATTCAACTAAATGAACCAGTTTGGACCATATCCAAAATTTAGAATTTGTGGTTTTCGAAATATGCAAAGGCGTGTCACACAAGTTAAGCGATAAAAATTTGAAGGATCCACTCATCATATGCAAATCTCTGTTCCCATGGTACTAAATTGAGCCTTTCTTATATTGATTAATTATTAAGTAAAAAAATGTGGATATGCTTGAAAAAGATGATACGAAAAAAAGATATACAATGACTCTATTTCTTATCATTGAATATGAATTAGAGATTATTATGTGTGTAATGGAACAAATGAATATTGTCTAATGAAATAATAATGATAAATTCGTTGTACTGTCAGCAATTGACTAATTAGAAACGTCACTCAAAAAACCAGAGATTTTCAATGGTAAGGTTAATGCTAGGCCACATACTTCTTCGAGAAATTATCCGAAACTCATATTGGTTGTCTGAAATTAGTCTACATTCGTCATTTTTCATAGAAATAGCAATGATTATCAGATGATGAAAATCGATTTTTTAAGAACAGAAAAATCATATATAAAAACCATCGTCAGACTAGTATTGAATGTATATATACTCTTGCATTTAGTACAAATATATCTGTTCTTTCCCATACATGTATTCGCTTTGATGTATCGTCGCATTTCTCCTAATTTTGACACATAATACCAAATAGCACATTACATATACATATTTCACATGAATTCCTACTACATATCAAAGCAGAAATTTATGTTGATTGTTGAATTATATACATGACTAGTGGAATACCAGTACATCTATACTTCTCAAATTTAAAATCATTTCGGAGTTCCATGACGCCTATTATTAATGAATTTCTTCTCATGTAGACATATACGGCAATGAGTAAGTTGATTGACTGGCCAGGGAGGGTTGTTGCCATGAAAATCCTCCCTGGCCAGTCATATGGAACACTCACATTTTTAGAACATTATTCTATTGTTATTTCTGAGATTTTAAAGAGGTGGAAGATTCCTCCCTGTAATCACTGATACGCGGTTTTTATACGACATCAGTTGTGATAAAACCTCTTAAAATATTATTTACAGATTAGCAACCGGCCACATAAGGGGTCTTTCGTATCTCAAAGGCCAGAAAATCTTTAAAATCTGCTCTAAATGTAAAACTGAGCAGGCTTCTCCTAAACACATCTTCTACTGTTTGGGACTTTCCAGGGAAGACATTTACTCATCCCTCCGTCTGATATTTGATTTCCTGAGGGTAAATGAACTGATGGACCTTGTCTGACGAAGTCAGATATTTGGAGGATAAGCCACAACACAACAACAACAACAGAACTTTAAATAAGTTGTATTTCTAGGATAAATTTTATGCTTATACAATACAAATAATGAATGGCGTTTTCCTTGATTACCCATATTTGCCTTTGATGGTGAGATATATTTTTTTTTTGTCAGTAAAACATGTTTGTTAATTATAAAAAGATGATAATTTAGAAATTTACTGCAATTTTCAATTTTTATTTGTAATTTTTAATAGCATCTTTAGAATGTATTTTTTAAAATAGTCTTTGTATGTTAATACTAAATGAATTTCTTGCGTATATTTAATTTGGTCATCTCAAGTTATTTTTTCTACATCTTATGATAGATAACATTTAAGACTATTCATAGGAATCTTAGATATTGAAAATTCTCTAAACCATACAATTCTTCATGTTTTATATCCATGATAGAAGTCAAGAAATAGAGCTAAATATTATTGTTATTCAATATTTTGCTTTTTTCAATTTACATACATATATTTATAAAAAGACATTGCTAACATTGTCACCGGATATGTGTGGATTTAATTAGCAATTTAACACTTAATTTCCAAGATTATCTTTATTCAATAATTTGCTAAAATAGGAATACTGTTTATAAATTTAAATAATATGAAGTTAATATAAAAGTAAGCTTTTGTTCTTATATATGAATTATAAATTCATTATACAAAATATAAAAATTAATTAAAACTAAAAAAATTGTATATGTACTAAATATACAAATTTTGTACATTTAGTACATATACATCTGTTATACAGTCTTTATGAATACAAATATTACATTGCAATAACATATTAAATAGAAAAGAAGTACTATGAGTGTAATAACAAATTGTTCCTAAGCCTTTGCATTTTAAAATAAAAATCTGTGGTCAACGAGAGATAATTATAGAACTTTAAATTTACATTCAAAAGATATGGGCTTATAATATATTTTATAGCCCTAGTTTCATTAATTTTGAATATTTAATATTAATAATTATAATTAATGAATATTTAAAGTATATAAGTATAATCATTTATGCAACAAAATGTCATATTTTAAAAATATTTTATTAATTTAATGCATGTAAATATTTTAAATAAACATGTTTTAAATAATATATAGATTAGTGTCAGCCTTCTTCGTTCTTTTAAATAATATCTTAAATTTGTCAACTTGCAATTCTTAACCTCAGTACGTTTTATTTACATCTTTTTACAAAATTCAGATTTTCTTACGAAAACACTAAAAGATTAAAAGATAAAGGATAATTTAATCTTAGTCACTGTTGTAATCGACGAGAATAAACTGTTTTGGATAAACCACGTTCTTTAAAGCTATATTATTCCTCAAATACACAAGGCAATTAACATGAAACATTTTATAAATATGTGGCTTCTTTATTGTTTATTTTCTTATTCGTTGTCAGGACATTGAAGATTTTCTGATGCTGGTACTGGCTCATGGGTTACTTTTCCATGCTTGTCAACACACCAACAATACTGAATACTTTCACGACATTGCTTCGGCTGAAAATAACCATTTTTCTTACAATCAGGAGTATATTCTCCTGGAAAATCTATTTCTTCATCTAAGGAGAAAGAAACAAAAATGAAATAAGATGCAAAATTAGCAAAATCTTAGAGTATCATATAGACAAAAGTTGTACTTTCGCTAAAACAAAGATATGTGTAAATATCAGAAATGTGGTTCTGCATTATTTAATCAACATCCTAGAATAATGCAAATGTCATTGGAAGATACATTAATTTCTAATGATTAATTAGCACTAATTGCAGGGCTTATATAACGCGGGAATCACAAAAAACTGTACTTTTAAGATTTAAAAAGCTCCTAAATAAATTATACTATTATTTAAGTCATAATATAAAATATTCACACACATAGTGAATGGAACTTCTGTAAAAATAATGAAACTCATGTTTAAATTAACGATAACTTACTATGTATTAATCTTTGTGTTATTAATGATCAGGGCTAATATATAATGTAAAGTCTTTTAAAAACATTACATAAAAATAGTAATTATAAGGCGTTATATTTGTAGTGCTATAAATTTAAAGTAGTTATAAAATTATTTAGATTATTATCTAGTTTAGCAATGTGATGTAAATTCTAAAAAATTATAAAAATGTGATTGCCAAATGTTATGAGTTATTTCCTCTGGAAAAACACACATGAATCTATACCAAAAAAATTATTATACAAATTGATGAAGGAGTTATTTAAACAATACAGATGTTATTTTAAAATGCACTAAAACGTTAAAACGTTTAAAATGCACTAAATTTTAAAAAGTATTCTAAAAAATCCATGAAGTAGTAATTTAAACGATGCAGATGTTATTTAGATACACTAAAACGTTCTTGCTTATAGCATGAATTCAAATATGTGATAAAGTCTTTAATTTACTAAATATATTATAAAATGATAATTATCAGATTTTATATAGTCTAAATGTTATACTGACATAAAATAATCAATCGCTTAATGGGTTTTTATGTATCCATTGTTAATATTTCATAATTATCTTATTCAGTTTATATTGAGTAATCTAAACAATAATTAGATTTATCACTTATATTTTTTATCCGAAGAGTCTTATAACACAATATTTTATTTCACTGAACCATCAACATAAATCTTCTGTTCAAATGCGTAAATTTTTATCTCTATAAATGGAAATACTATATAAAAATATTTTAAAGCAAACTGTATACTTAAATAATTGATAAGCATTTAATATTCAAATTCTGTTTCTTTCTTAAAAAATTCTTAAACTTTTAGTCTTAAAAATAAGCTTTTTTTAAAAGTCTTTCTTTAAAATGCTAGATAAGAAACTTTCGAAATTGTTCACCCTAAGTTGAATACAATTTTAAAGCAAGAGATTGAAAAGAATGATTTCTTAGAGAATATATTTTATAAGAATGAGTCTGTGGATTCAAGCCATTAGATTTTAATAAAAATTTGAAATGATTTCCAAGAATTATTAAAAGCTTTTACACAGAAATTTATTTTATTTACTTTCCCAAACTTTTAATTCGATACATAAATAATAAATTGAAGTATATAAAATTGTATTAACTTAATGAATGATAAATAACAGATCAAATGCAAATTTATAACCAACTGTTGAACATTGTGTTTTGCTGTACAATTCACTATGGCTTAGTAGTAGGACAACGGCTCCTGGTTTGATTATAACTATATTAAGTCAGGATGTAGACAACATATATATATATATATATATATATATATATATATATATATATATATATATATATATATATATATATATATATATATATATATATATATATATATATGATATATATATATATATATATACATATATATATATATATACATACATATATATATATATATATATATATATATATATATATATATATATATATATATATATATATATATATATATATGCCTTCTGCATGATTGCTTGTCGTGATGAATGCTTTTGAGATTTTTGGTTTTCCTTCCTTGGGACAAATAATCATGTTTTACTATCATGAAAAATTCTGTCGGAAAGTAATTACATAATGGACTTTGAAATGGTACACAGCAGTTTTAGGTCATTAGACAGCTTACATCGCATGTCAAAAGTCCTAACGAGATTAACCATAAAATGTTTTACAGCAGTCTAAGGCCATTAGGCATCCCAAAAAATGGGGCCAAATTATTCAGAGTTTCAATTTTAACAATGCTCTGAATCAATTGCAAACGTTTTCCGAGAAACGTTAATCAAACCAAGTCAATAATGTTTTGAAAATTTGTTCCAGTCATTTTTAATGCTATTCTAAATATAATTTGAGAAAAAAGTTTTTTTTAAAATTTATATTAGATTTACATTTTTTACATGGTATACGTTTTTTATCTTATAGATAGAAATACCATAATGTATGTGTAATAAATTAACCTGTTAGAGTTAAGTGATTTGAATAATTAACCGCATATTTTAGAACAAGAAAGTTAAGATGCAATACAAGCGTGATTTATCGAGGATAGATAGACATCTGATATATAATAGACACGAGCGAGCCAAAATTTTGCAAATTTAGTATAATTGTAACAAGCGTATATAAAATATTATATCTTCACATACACAGCTAGGATTTAAAAATAAATTTTGCCATTTTACATGATATTTGACAATTCTTTTTTAACTGTCAAAAATGTCTGAAGCGCTCATTAAGTTTTGGAATTTCTGCATTTTCTGGGAGCTTTTGAAGTATTGTTATGAAAACTTAATAAAAAATAATTGATAAACTTAATAAATTAACACTTGGACGCAAGTTAAAATCCTTCATGTATTACACTGAGAATAAATTGGCTTACAGTTTATTTACTTTTTGTAATGTTTTAAAAATTACAATCAAATAAATAGGAATCTGAAATTGTTTCGTTTGCTATGATGAATCTTTCCATCATTGGAATGTTACTAATTAGCATCAGTGTATTAATATCCAATCAGATACTATCTTAAACTATTTGGCAAATCTCTAAAAAAATAATATTTATTTCATTCAAAGTATGTTTAAGGTATAAATTCAAATTTATAAATTTATTTTAAGTACTACAAGCAATATATTTACTGAAAATGATGTGTTTGTTTGTGTAAAAAGTTGCTAGACTTACTGAACTTTCTGATTCTTAAACAACCGGAAGTCACAACTTTCATGGAATATATGATACCAAAGCAGAAGAACAACACGAGGCATAAAAGAGAATTCTTCATGTTTAACTAAGGAAATGAGAAAATTAATGCATATTTATACTGAACATGATATTATAAAATCATGATTTTGTAAATTAAATGAAAGTGAATATTTAAAACCAAAGCATATGACAAAATATTTTCGTTATATTAATTTTGTAGAAATTTCCTGCAAGATATTTTTTTGGAAGATCAATTTATTTAGATTGATTTTTCTTAAAATATCATTAATATTCTGTAGCAAAAAATAATCAAAATGTATATGTTTTGTAAAATATTTTTTGTCAGATAAATTTTTGAGTTTTCTGAAAAGTTTATTTATGCATTATTAGGAAAATTCTTTGTCATACAAATGATATCTTCTTTTAAGTATGTAGAATACTTTTTAATTTTTTATATCCAAAATTTTTGACGAAATCTTTAAATACATTCATTCAGAAATAAATTTAATTACAAAACTAATTCTAGTACTTTGAATATATCAATGCCTTTATTCAATAAAAACATAAATTAATATTATTGACTAATAACACATCAAACGAATAAAAGTTATTTTAAGTTTATGGTTAAATATATTATCTCTCTCTACTCTCTCTCTCTCTCTATATATATATATATATATATACTATATATATATATATGTGTGTGTGTGTGTGTGTGTGTGTGTGGCTTTCTTCGAAACCTTAGATTTTTTAAAAGAAGCTACTACAAAGATTTACTTAAATGTGCACTTTGTAAAATTCCTTAAATCTATCTATACTCGCTGCTACTTCTTTTCATTACTTTCATTATTAAGTCAAAATAAATTTACTCAATTAATTCAATTATTAATAACGTAAAATTCATTTAAGTCATTATTTAAAATTTCATGCACAGATTAATCCTATTTTAATTCACATGCAATCTTAATGCTTGGTATTTGAATTAAGTGCCATTTGTGTGATAACACAAATCTTTAATTTACCCGGTGGTTATGATTTTGCTTATGTATTTACTTGGTTAGGTATTCTATTTATTGTTATGTACCACATTTATTTTTAATGTTTATAATTCTTATTATTTAATTAAAAGAAAAAAATTGAATGTAATTTGCAAACAACTTGTAAAAATTGCGTGCCATGGGGAATCGCGAATTGTCCTGTTGAAATATAGCTGATGGCAAAAGCAGTAGTTATGGGAGGACGACCCACTTTAATATTTTAGAGATATATCACTGGTTGTTAAATGTTGTTTTTGCACACGGCCTATTTGAACAAACAATCCTACTACTATAGCAAACGGCCTATTTGAAGTAGAATTTACAAACGCATTTCAAATGATGAGTAAGTGATTAAATTTGTTATGTTATGGTTCAGGATATAGTTAGGCTGTTTTTGTCATGCGGCGTAAAATACATTTGTCATCATCAATACCATGCTAAATATATATATATATATATATATATATATATATATATATATATAGTTAACAGTATAATTTATAAAATATGCAAAGAATATAATATAATGAAACAAAATACAATGAAAAATGCCAAATAGAAAATAATACATTGAAAAATTAAATGTCAAAAGTAGAATATCAGATGGAAGACAACACATTGAAATATTATAGCATTGAAATATTAAATGGAAAACGATATATTGAAATATCAAATGGAAAATAACACATTGAAAAAATACAATGAAAAGAATTACATTGAAAACACTTTAAAGAAAGATAAATATAAATGGAATAAAGTACCAATATGGCCAGCTTCATCAGGGGGTGTTGACCACATTGGCACAAATTATGGCTTTTCTGCAATGGCTCAAGACATAGTCTTAAAAAAGCTATCACACCTCAAAGCCATACCGAAAAATCAAACCATATGCATCAAATAAGAATAGAAACAAAACCCAATCCAAAATATGCAAGTAGAATTCAATCCAAAATATACAAGTCAAAATCCAATGCCGCCAAAATACATTTAATTTTTAAAGACATTTAATTTTTCAATGTATTATTTTCTATTTGGCATTTTTCATTGTATTTTGTTTCATTATATTATATTCTTTGTATATTTTATAAATTATACTGTTAACTATATCTTAGTAATACTATTCTAGCTGCTTTTGCGCTAAATGTACTGCTAATCTTAAAACTTAAAATTTTATGTATTCTTGTGCTTTTGGTTATATGTCTAACTTTGCATTTATATTTTATGTATTATTGAGCTTTTGGCTATACATCTGATTTGCATTTATATATATATATATATATATATATATATATATATATATATATATATATATATATATATATATATATATATATATATGCAAATATGTACAAGGTGGGTGCAATCTGACATGTCTATCCTCCCTTTTCTCTTGTAACCTGTGATTACAGATAAAAATACCATTTGCTTTAATTTCTATAACATGATCGCTGATTTCTCCGAACCATAACCTGCATTCCGTACAAACTGCTATTCTTCTTGCTCAAAATCCAAATAGAGTTCAAAATGTGTTTAACTTCTTTTGGTAGAGATAAATAATTATTTTATGCAACAATAACCATAAGAACGCATGAAAAACAATTGCCATACTTCAAATTGACTGTTTTTTCCGTTTACATAGCTGTTGCTTCTAGCATTTCAGTCTCCTGTGTATACATGTATGTTTGTATGCATAATGTGTGTGTATATATATACGTACATACATGTATATATATATATATATATATATATATATATATATATATATATATATATATATATATATATATATATATATATATATATATATATATATATATATGTATGTATGTATATATACTACTTTTTTAGAATAAAATTAAAAAAATTATATTAAAATTACACGCAAAATTACAATTAAGCATATTTTGTAGTATTTGTGAAATATTTTTACCAAAATAAAGAAAAATATACAGCAATTTAAATTTCTCAAATTAGAAGATTTATCAGAAATTATAAAAAAAGACATTTTTCATCAGAGCAATGTGAAACATTTAGAAAACAAAAAGAAGCAATGAGAGTAAAAATTAACAAAGAAAAATAAGTATGAAATTACTATCTGATGTATTGCATGGAAAGAAAACAAAAATATTGAGAAACGATTAATACTTATGAGTTGTCTTCAAGTGAATAAAATAACAAAGAGAAGGCATTTTGAATATTTTTGTGCAAACATTATATAGAAAAATGACACAAAAAAAAAACACCAATCCTGAAGCTTCCGAAAAAAATGAATACCAATTAAAATTTGAAAATAAACATTGGAATAATTTTCATGAAGTGGATTTGTAATCTATTAATTGAGCAAAAATATGTCATTTAAAATATTTGTTAAATTTATTACATTAAATTTGTTTTTCATTTATCAAAAAATAACAATATTATGCATAAATAATATCTAATGTTTATTAGTTTTCGATACTTCTATCAACAGAAAAAATAACCTAAAGAAACATGATATATATAAAATTCATATAATAAACAAAATTGTCCATGGGGAAATGTAAGACAATAGAATTTCAAGTTCTGGATTGAAATGCAATTTATATCTTCTTTAAATATTTAAATAATGTATTAATAATTTTATGATATTTTAATAATTTTAATAATGAAACATTTGAAATACAACAAAATTTCAAATATTTAGTAAAAACTTCTGTATTAAAAATGCTAAATCTGCTTCATCCCATTACTAATAACATTAATTTCAACTAATGTTATTAATATGAATGTGTTACTAATTTTTTGTTAATAGTAATTGTTCATTTATAAAATTAGAAATAAATATAATAAAACCCCTTTTAAATATAAAAGCAGTATCGATACCAATTGCACCATCAAGTGAAAAAGAACAACTTCATGTTTAAAGTATTAATTATTATTAATGATTAAATGTATTAATTATTATTCCTTACTATACAGAAATATAAAAAAAAGCAAACATACAAATTAGCTATTTCTCTCTAGAAAAAAAAAAACTATGTTGCTTTCTGTAATAGGGTATAAAATCATGAATAAATATTTGAAGGCGTCATAAACTTGTATTTTTTCTTCGGCAGCTGAAAACATATATATTTGAGCGTCACAGATTTTATTGCATATTGAAAAATAAGTAAAATGAGAATATATATAAACAATACTTTTTCAATATAAATATTGTTTATTGTTGTAAACATTGACGCGTAAAAAAGGCAGAATGAAGTTTACACGACCATTTTTAAAAATACATCTTTATCATTTAAAATTTTAATGTATCATTTATTTAAATCATACATGATGAGAGAAATAAGCAACTTCTGAAAGAAAGCAAAATTCTTGATTGTTATTGGGTAAATGGATACGTTACATTACATGGAATGCGTAATTATGCACTATAAATTATATATAAATCATGTAATCAATATCTTGATGTGAAATATTGCTCATGTTTAATATTTATACTATATACTGATGTTAGATTAAGTAAATTCCACGCAGTATATCTTAATAAAAGTCCGGGCTTATTTTCGCATATAAAAAATAATGGGAGGAAAGTTCACCTATTTACATTTTAATATATAGCGCCACTAAAACCGGGATATTATTACATAATATAAAAATGCAAATAAAATTATTTTAATAATAATCTGATATTTTCAAACATTGATATTCCGTGTTATGAAATCTAAATCTATAAAGTTGTTCCTCAAAGAAATATTGTTTTTAATGCATTTGAGTAACAAGTAATATTGTTTTAGTGCATATTAAGAAATATATAAATAATACTTACAATATCACCGAAATAATTTTAAAAATAAATGTAAAAAATAATTGAGTTCATTTCAATGATTTGATTGTTTTTTATTTTTATTATTATTTTATTATTATTATTATTATTATATTATTATTTATTATTTTATTTTTATATTTTTATGTATAATAAATATTTATAGATAATATAAATTATAATAATTATTATTATTATGATATATATAATTAATTTAATGATTTAATAATTAATAAATTAATGATTTTAGAAAAAAAAATCATAATTTTGTGCAGAAAAATTTAAACCTTACGAAAATATGTTTTACATATATAATGTAACTTAACTTTAAGACTATGTAAGGAAATTAGTTTACAGGACTCAAAATTAAAAAAATTTATGAAAGACATTAGATTTATAAATCAAAGTCAAAATATACATCATGCCACTTAATCAACAGTGTTCTTCTTCAAGGAGATATAGTTTTCAAAATCAAGTTAAAAGATGGATATTTTGTAAACTGTAAATTAGGTTTTATTTTATGTTATTCATTTAATTTAGAATTTCATCTGTAACTATCTTCATATATTTTTAAATGATTTAAAATTTTATCTTAAAATAAATTTTAAATGTTTTCTTTTTGTCCTGTGCAAATGCGCTAGGTTTTCTGTTTTAGAACACTGGTTACAAGGATGAAAAATGCGATGATCTGTTATTCAATTGTTTAATAATTGAACAATCAATTTATATGTGATACAGAGTCAAATTCTAGGATACCATACAAAAAGTTCTCGGTCTCAAGTTCTTGTTCAAAAGTAAAGTTGAAAGACAATATTTAATTTATCTAAAGTCGGTATATATCTGTTAATTAATTATAAAAATGAAAACAATTTAATTATAAATCGTCATTACTTACTACAACTACAAAGTTAATTACCAACTACAAAGTTTGTAAAATTTGTGTAGTCATGATTATAATTTGAATTTTATTATGATTATTTTTAGCTTTACTCTCATGTGTTTCAAAACTGAAATCATTAAATTAAATTTTAAACTGATATTCTATCATTATAAAATAAAAGGATGAATTCATTTGATTATAATTTTAAAATAATTTGCATACGTTTTTTAACACTTTTATGGACAGATGGCTATAAAACACATAAAATTTGAGAGTTTTGTAACCATATATGCATAACGTTGATTTCTATCACAATCAAACTAAAATCGATATTATTTATTTAAACGCAGTCCTGCTCTAATATTTGTATATCATTTCTTAAACTGTATAATTAATTATTTTTAACAATAAGTATTTAAATAAGTTATTTTAGTAATAGATTCTCATTTTGGCTAAACAATGATTCAATAGTTTAATTAATATAGAAACTTATTTTCAATGCCAGAAGTGATTATAAATTTAAAAATTTCAGTTGATAATATTGCCAAATTGCAGACGAAATTCCATATTGCATAAGCAAATTCTATTAGTTTCAGATAACAGAGTTCAAACACATAACCAGAGCCAAATTGTTAAGGGCTCTTAACGCTTTACACGAATATCAGTTTCATTATCTGAAATCGAATTGTATACCAATACAATTATGATTAATTAGTAACTCACCACATATCATTGAAACCTCTGTTTTAAACAATAATTTATCACAACTATTTATTAAGAAATAAACTTGGTGCAAAACTCAATCGAAATTGTTATTATTTAAGTATTATTGAAAAATATTATTTAAGTATTATTGACTTTTAAATAGAAAGTCTCAAAAATTCGTCAGCAATTTAATATTCTTTTTTATGTAATAATTAGCATTTATTCACCGTCAACACACACCTATCATCTTAATCAATATATATATATATATATATATATATATATATATATATATATATATATATATATATATATATATATATATATATATATATATATATATATATATATATATATATATATATATATATATATATATATATATATATATATATATATACATATATATATATATATATATATATATATATATATATATATATATATATATATATATATATATATATATATATATATATATATATATATATATATATATATATATATATATATATATATATATATATATATATATATATTTGAGATGAGGGAGTTAGAGCTGAAATGATAATGACGTCACTTGGCCTAGGCTCAAAAGTTAAAGCAGTAGGTTTTAATAATTCTCGATTACCTTATAAATTTTATGCATCAACGCTTTTAATCATCCTCATCATTACATTATCCCCTTTTTTTTATCTAAATACATCAACATTTCCTAGTTTCTGTAAAAGAGAGTATTAACTATATATAAATGAGCTGAAATGATTTTATGTGTTTATGGTTCTTTAATTAAATTTATACATGTTTACTGATTATTTTTCTCATGAATTTTCTGATTAAAATTTATTATAGTAAGCATTTCAATTTGATTTTATCAAAAATATTGACTGGTGTTAAACTAATGAATCATTATTAAAAATCATTAAAAAATATATTTATTTTCTTGCATAGGATAAATTTTACCTAGTTCTTAATACATAATGCAAATGTAATATTGGCAGTTATATTTGCGTAATGTTTTTAAGATTTAACAGTATTGTTTTGTGTGTTAAAAAATTATATTACACAAAAATGTAATTTGTATTAAATAAATAAGCATGAATTTCTAATAAATTTACTAAAATTAGGTAGTTTATTGTATTAATAATATTGCATTTTTAATAATGATATACATTTACATGCATAAATTTTAATAATACAAATAGTATATTTCCTGATGCTTAAAGTGGTTAACATAAAAGGTAAATATTACTTATTTTATTCAATGCGGTGTATGTTTGCAAAGATAAAATATTTTTTTTAAAGAAATAACACTGAATCGAGAAATGCTACAAAAGGAAAATCCTCAGAAAATTGTGTTATTAAGTGATTTTAATTCACTTATGCTAAATTAGAAGCAAACGATTTTGAGCTTAAATTACAAATTGAACTTTCATTATTATTTTCTTTTTTAATTTTCCTTAAGCAAATTATCCATTTTATGGTATCACACATTAATTCAGCATGTTATTACAAATATTTTATTTTAAATGTATTTAAGAAAAAATTACCTGCTTAATTTTTTAAAGATATATTTAATTGACTGATTTACATAATACACAAATCATTTCATACAAGAAGTGAAAGTGTAAGAAAACATTACAATACTACTTACATTTAATTTAAAACATAAATGGAATCCTGTATATAATTAGACGATGGATGAAATGTTTTCGCTCCTTGCGTATGAAGCTATGCTTAAAAGAAAAGAATATTTTTCCAGTTACAGAATTTAATAATAGTGGAATTGCTAAACAAAGTTATAGGCTATAAAATGTAATTCAAAGCTTAAATACTTATGTTGCAATATCGATTTTCAGTTAGAGGTATATTTATTTGTACAGAACACTATAAATATTCTTATACAGTGAAAAATAAATGTTAAAGCAATACTCTTTATCATTTCACCAGAATAAAATTACAGTTTGAAATTAAATTGATACAGTTTTGTTTTTAAAAAGACAAGCGAAAATAAATTATTAAAGTTTCACACATAACAATACTCTAGTTCAGGAAAAATAATTTATTAAAAATCAATTGTTATTTTAATAGAACTATATTTTCGAATTTTCTTTTCTCTTTCTCTAATATTTCATTAAAAATTTCAGGAAAAATATCATTTGTCTTTTGAATTGTAAAATTAAATATCTTCAAATAGTGAAGCATTATAATAAGATAACCAAAGTAAATATGTATATTAATGTAGTCATAAATGTTATAATAAACATATATTAGCTATACATTAACATATTCTGCAATTTTTGCAGCAAACTTCTCACAACAAAATTGAAGAATTTCTTTAATTAAAATTTTTTAGCTTATACAACTATTTTATAATTATACTATATATATTTATCAGATTAGTTCACACATTATTAGTAAATCACATACTGTAATTATCTTTGATTTTTGATCATTATTCTACTCAACGAAAATCATTTCTCTTTTTAGGGTCAAGTGACTGTACTGTGAAATTAAATAAGATAATTTTATTTCTGCATTATGAAGTGCTCAAAAGAATAATCTTTTGAATCGTTCATGATTACATTACTTCTATGAGATATTTCTTAAAATTTGAAAAAAAAAATAAAATTCTACCAAAAGATTTAGAATTTTGAAAAAATCTAAATATTATAGAATTTAATTTAGATTTAATGTATAATTAAGATGTAAGATAAGTAAGAGAGATGTATAATTTAATTATTATTAATTTTGTAGAATAATTAAATTTAGTTTAGAAAAAAATTTTAATTTATAATAAATTGAATCACTTAATTTCAATTTTGAAAGATTTTTTTTTCAAATAGAAATCTCTTAGAAAGACTCAAGAGAAAAATTGGGCTCATTCAAAATAATAATAATAAATTCGTTTCTCGAAACAATCCAGATTTTCAGCTAGAAAGAAAATGAATAATTTTATTTTAAGTAAAAAATAAAGAAACTAATTCTTGTTGACAACAATTATCATAGAAATGTGTTTGTTTTGAAAAAAATAGGTTAATAAATACACTTCATAATGAGCATTGAATGCTGGTATGCAAAACTGTTATTTTCGGTTTCTTGCAATGACACACACATACACACACAAATGTGTGCGTCTATGTATTGCATAAATAGATAATAACATTTAATAGGCCTACTTGCTTTTTATAGTCACATTGCTTTCTATTTTGAATAATCTTGGAACAATCGTAGCATTAATTAACAAACGGAAAACAGAAAAAACATTTGATTTTACTAAACCAAAGTATAGAAATAGCACCTCATGGTAAAATCCATAGTATGAATACAGATGCAAGGAATTAAATTTTAATCTAATGTCTCTCACACATTCAGTAGTTTACCATGTATGGCTTTATAACAGCAAATATATTTGAATATTCTTTAATTCTTGGATTTTTCGGTTAGTTTTCCCGTTGATTCTTTTTGCATTGAAATGCTGAATTGCTAGAGATTGCTATTTCTTCTTTTGAATAGATTTCAAATAATAAGAAACTTAAGATATGAATTATAAAATAATAATTGTGAATCTGAATGTAATATTCAATTTATATTCTAGCTTTAGTTAATGAGTAGCTAATTGTTATATATGTAATATCTACTCGTCACAATTACACTTTGAAACTAAATTCGTTTCTATATTGTGAAGCGCGAAGCGATAAAGTAATGGTAGTATTTTATTGAACAACAAAGTGTAGTATTAATAATGATAGCAATGCATCAATTCAATATTAAATAAATAACAAAATTATTTTTTTATAAGTGAAGCAGCTACTTCATTGGCGTAGGCATGAATGCACCATATGGTACTAACGCCCACAGCAAAAATATTATTATTTACAATTTTTTACTATCATATATTTAAACTAGCCTACTAATTTATTTCTATTTTGCAAGTACCATATTTTTTATTGTTGTTCTCATGTCCATAGATTCAGCAAAAATAAAAAGAAAATTATAAATCACTAGATAGCAACAAAAGTGATAACAACACCATATTTTATTTTCACATACATTTAAAAGAGATTATAGTTATTAGATTTTTTTAAAATTTGTTTAAGAAACAGCGAATTGCTCTAGTGAAATGAAACAGAGCTATGGCATAAATGTTTCACCTTCAATTGAAGATTCTCATCCAATTATTAAAAATTAATCTTTCTGCAATTAATACTTAATGAGATGAAAAACATGGAGTTAAATATGTTTCAAATTGATAAGTTATACTAATCAGAGTTTTTTTTTACTTGTACAGGGCGATCTTATTTTAAAGTGACAGTGTTTGGAACGCCCTGTAGCGCGATCTAATAGCAGAAATGGCACCAAACTTGGTATTTGGACTAATCAAAACACGGGAAAAGGGATTCCTTGAAAAATAAAAGATAATTCCAAAAATCACCGCTAGGGCAGTTTGTGCCGTTTTACACTGTATAAAATGTGAGAAAAGGAAAATACTAATACACACAATCGTACAGTTAAATTATTAATGATTATTTACTACATTAGACTTCCCCGGTGAGGAATTAGATCGCATTCAATGTGAGCACAGTTCTCAGAAATAACACCGTGAATTCTGTGTACAACGTTCTCCATAGACGCACGTAACAGTACGAAGAATATTCTGCACTGTCTTTGTTATGTTGTCCTTTAGAATAGACAAATTTGATACTCCACCAACATAAATGCACGTTCCGGTAACGTGAGAGGCACCGCCAGTGGAGCTCGTTTACTGCAGCTGAGATTATTTGTCGGAGCTGGATACTACTTGCTTTTATAGCCCCTATAACTGGCGCTGTCATCGCACAACAATTGCATTTTACTTTGATACACTTGTTTTGTGCTAAAGTTGTACAAAACAAGTGTATCAAAGTAAGCTACAGCAGCGCCATAAATTGCCCTAGCCGAAACTTTTGGAGCTCAAAATTTGTATTACGAATTTCTTTTCCCCGTGTTTTGATTAGTCTAAATACCAAGTTTGGTGTCATTTGGCTATTAGATTGCGCTACAGGATGCTCCAAACACTCTGTCACTTTGAAAAAGATCACTCTTTATATAATTATTATATCATGATAAATTTTAAATTATATATTATTAATATGTGTATTATGCGACATTTTCCCTTGAAAGAAGAATTTGTCAACATTAATATCTAAAGTGGTGGATGATTTTGAAACCTTTGGATCTTACTAAATTGTTTTACTTTGCTGATTCAGTTTAAACCTCACAATGATAGGAAATGGATTTGTGAGGACATTTTTGCCAAACGAATTCTTGTATAGTTTCAAATAAAGGACATCACTTGAAAATTAATTTTTTTGTTAAACTAGGACTTTAAACACTTAATGATATTTAACTGGTATAATGTGAATATAACACTTAATGATATTTAACTGGTATAATATTGTGATAGGTGATGATTCTCCTTCTTCGTAATGAAATTTGAAAATAGAGAAAGTGGTGGAAAAATTCAAAAGTATTTGTGAGACCATTTAGGAACAACATAAAAGATTAAAGCTGTTATGAATCATTTAAATAAATGTTTTTTCTTTAACTTCTGGAATTGCTTTTTATAAATGTCCCATAGCTCAGCAAAAACTAAAAAAAATTATTTAATTAGCTTTATGGATAATAATAGAAAAGTAACTGAGTGACTGGTATCTAATTTGTAGTCTTATACTCCAAAACAACGATTTTGATATGGGTTCACATTGACCCCATTTTGAAAAGGCCTTAAAATTTAACATAAACCAAACTAATGTTCACATACTGCAAGCATTATGTAAAGCTTTGATTTGTTTCACATAGTACCTATGTGGATGTTGATATTCTTGACCCATAACTTTAAAGTATGTTTAGTAGCTTTAAGGCCTGATAGCTAACCCTCTTTTACTCAAAGCATGCAATTCTAATGACACAATTAAATAGCGTGAATGAATCATGATAAAATTTTAATCTAGGTAGTCATAGAAGTATTATCCCATTCCACAAAAAAGTGCAGATTTGGCGCAGTCAGGTTATTCAAACTTATTGAACTTTAGAGTTTTGATGAATATCAATAATGGAAATAATTTCTTGGACAGGTACTTTCATGTAGCACTGATTTTCATGTTAAGTTTTCATTTTCCAGTAGCTTGGGCTATTATCAAAAAATAAAATAACTTTTAGATGACAGATAGCAAAAGATTTTAATTTTTTAACAGGCTAAAAAATTTTAAATAATATCCAATTATTTAAATTTTTCTACGCCTTTTTATATATCTAAAGTTAAAAAAAACAATATTTTTACATATTCTTATATATTTCTTAAAAGAAAAGTAGGAAAATAATCTAATGTATTACATCTGTTGGCACAGGTGCCGTATAATCCATGATGCTAAATTCTGAGATTGGCGATTTTTCGGCGGATTTTCTTATGGATCTGGCAATCTCGTTTTTGTTAAGTCATACATATAAGAATTATGCAGAAAATTCAATTTTGGTAACCCTAATACTTACGGAATCGCGCATCTCACGATACGTCATCTTGTCAACATTTCTTCATAGCAAAAAAAATTAAGAATTTGAAACCAAGGATTATACGGCACCTGTGCCCATATGTTGTATGCTTCTTTTTAAAGTTCCCATAAACAATGGTCTATATTTTTGAATGAATTTGCAATTCATCAAAAATGCTTATAGCTGATAATTGAAAAATAAATTAATGTCTTATTGAAAACCTAATTAAATAAATTAATTTTAGTTGAAAATTAATGAAGTTTAATTAAATTATTTAATGTTAACTTCATGCAATTCTTGTATTAATTATTAAACGTGAAATGTGTTGGAAATTAATTTTTACAATGGAATGAAATAATATCATAAATCACTATAGCTTTTGAATTAATTTCCTAAATTTGTTGCAAAGATTAATTACGTAATTATCATAAGAATTTGCAACACTTAATAATAAATATTTGGTTTAAGTACATAAGTTATTTTTTAAGAAATTTCCCTTATAATATATAGATAATTTATTTTACTTAGTATTGCGAAGAAGCAATACAGACTAATAATTATAATTGTTAAAAATTATCTTTAACATTTTTATTATTAGTTTCCTAAATAACTCACATATCATCCTAATTGACATTCTAAAGTCATAAATTTAAAATTTCCTATCTTCTAACTAAATTTGTAACGATAATTAATAGCATGCTTAATTACAGCGTGGGATTTCTAGCAACGCAAGGGAATATAAAGATTTCCCTGTAAAGAAACAAAAAAAATAAAGTAATAGATAGCGCCGTATGTGAACAATAAATGTCTCCATATAAAATATTTTTAACTCAGAAAACGGTTTTAACTTAAGTTGGAAAGGATTTAAGTCCCATTAAATTTAGAAATTTATTCTTTCGATCAGCTCTCTTTTGAATCTTTAGAACAAAAGTATTGTTCGAAATGCTAGGCTTTTGGACAATATTATCTATCTTTTTAATGCAAAATAACCTGATCTTATCTAAATCATTTATTAATAATGTTTTACGTGTCAAGCTGAGCTCAAAGCTTCTTTTAGGTATAAAGTTCCTAAGCAAAGTTAAATTAGATGATTGCCAGTTAAAGTTACAAACGATAAGAGAATTGTTTTTTTAAACCTTTTTCACAGCATTGTTTATGGTAATGTAGATAATAAATATTCTATACAGTGCCTACCAGAACAAAAATTGTTACTACCAGCTGAAAATAACAGGGCTTAAGAGAATGCTAACTTGATGAATGAAATTGATTTTAAAAAATAAAATTGAGTTAATTGAAATTAATTGACATTTTTTATAATATTACATTCATAAAATTAATGAAATATTTGTCTATTTCTCTTACATTAATAATAACATGAATGATATCATACAAAAAATTAAGTGATATTCACAAACTTGCATACTAATCAGAAAAATAATATGGAATAATAAGTACCATTCATACTGAAATATCTGTACAAAAATGATAAAATTACGTTTAAATAATTGAAAGTTATAAAGAATGAAAATAAAATAGTTAACTGTTGGTATAAATTCAAAAATGCGCTAAATGCCATTTTTAATTTATATTACAAAAGAACATTACAAAAATAAAAAACTATTTAATCAACAAAATTACTATCCTATTATATTCTTCTGAATTATTCTTTAAGAATAATATGTGTTTTAAATCTTATATTAAGCAATCATCAAATATTTAGTCATTAAATTTGGAAAAAAACTTTAACTAATCATTTTGAGAAAAAGTTACTATATTTTAAAAGAAATTAAATTAGTTGCATAAAGTCTCAACATTTTTCACCTATCCGAAAATATAAGTTAAAAGATTAAAATGTTTTCTTAATAGCATGCCAGTAAATCAAAATCATTTTTTAAAATTTTATGTCTAATATAAATGCAATTTGCGTAGGATAATATTATTATAATAATGCATACTGTTAATTGGAAAGTATGATTTACATGAAATTTAGACTAAATTTTAGACGAAAGGAAAAATTTCATTATCTGCCTATTTTACGCAAACATATTTTTTTTTAAAAAAAGGAAACAGCTATTTTTGAGCACACACTCGTAGAAAGAAAATAAATTGTCATATTTAGAATAAATAAAAACAATTTAATAATATCCACAACATTCGTAAGGGGAAAACAACTTTAACAATTATAACGCCTCGACTTATCGGTAATAACACTTAGAATAAACACATTTATTTATAATGAAATCTATTTATAGCATGGTCAATAATATAGCCAAATGCAAAAAGCTTTCTATAAATCTAATAAAATAAAAAAATATTTCAATCAAATTCCGTTAATAAGCAAATAGTCTAACAAAGTAGAAAGATATTTTCATTTCAATCAAATTCAATAAATAAGCAAATTTTCAATATTTTTTATAATTTTAACATCGAAAATACCTTAAATAACTCAAGTAGCTTTTTAAATTAATTTTATCAACCGTTGATTTTAAAAAGTTTTCTCCAATCGTTTATTTATTATAACTTTGATTAACAAAAATTTCACCGTAATATGATCGCGTTACTGTATATGCTTGTGGTTCACAGAATACTATTTTATACAAGAATATATTATATAGTTTACAATGTATACAAATATTATTTATGTAATCATTTAAGTCATATTATGAATACATCATTAGATAAATTATAGGTACAAGATCTAAACTAAAAGCAATTTTAAGTTAGTACTTACCTACTAATTACAATAAGTATTTCACAATAAATAAAATGATGGATGGTATGACTATTTTGTGCTATATGTGATTTTTGTCATTGATGTTGCTTTCAGATAGCCTTAATTTTGCTACTTAAAACTTATAATAAATATCTTTCGGTTTTTAAAGGACCCTTCAGTTCTATTTAATTGTATAAGATCCCTATATAATATTTTCAACAAATTTACTTAAAATTTTTTTATCCAGTGGCGGGCACACAAGGTTGACTGAACCCTATGCCACAACAAGGCCAGAAACTGCTACTCATTTATCGTTACCCAGCGAGCACCTGTGAACCAAGTCACGGAGGCGAGTAGCGTTACCCGCGCCATACCACCACAAACCCGTTGGGTGGTATAGGGTGGGCCGCATCCATACAACAACACAAAAGAAAGGACAGAGAGAACAAAGTAGGAAAGAAACATCCATGCCCGAACCGGGATTCGAACACGGGACCAACAGCTCAGGAGTCAGGAACGCTAACCACTCAGCCAATCGGTCGGCACTTAAAAAATACAAGTTATTAAAATTCTTATACGATTTAGATAAGCAAGATATTAATATTTATTTTAGTTGGAATTGTTTTTGTAATGGCATAAGTATAAATTTATTCATTTATCTGAATATATTTGCATTTTGTATGTAGTCCAAGATAACTATCTCTATGTAATCTGTTTTATTCTCACATTGTAAGCGATAAAACTAAAAAAATAGCTATGCACCATTGTGGTAAATTTGTATAAATCAATATCTAACATTCATTGTTTAATAGTGTTTGGGATCATATTTGTAATCTTTCAATTAAAAAAAGGGTTTTCCTCAGATGTTCGCTGGTAGGATAGTAAACAGATTTCCCAGTATTTAGGAGGATTAGTTAATACATACATAGAGTATTTAGGACATATTTCCTTAGTAATTAGCTATTTTAAGAAAGAAATGTTTTTAATAATTTTACATTAGTGAATGTAATAGGAAATGCCAAATTAACTTTTTTCCAAACATTACTGATAGTTATTTATGATATGATTCATATCACACACTATATATTCATACAAATATATTTAATAATATTTACAATATTAATAGCTATTCTTACTAGAAATAATTAAAATAGTGAAAAACTGTGAAAACAATGGAAAACACAAATATGCATCCAAATTAGCTTTTGATACAATTCGAAATTGCTTTCCATGTAAACAATATCAAATAATAACAGCATGTTAATTTTTTACCAAAAGTAAAATGTGTTATATTAAGATCATCATGTCATGTTTCCTTTTGTTAACTTTTTACCTTTCAAACTTGTTATTGAAAAGTTTTATTTCTTATAAACTGAATTAAAATAGTACCACATTATATGAGTTACTTTTACTTTGTTCATGGAACTTTTTTTCGATGAAATATATTGTATCAAGAATAATAGACATTAATATTTAAAAATGTTTTAAAAATCCAAATAACTGATTTACTTAGTATATTTTCATCACTCTTGGTTGACATCTGTATAATTTAATATGTTTTAAACAATGTGTGTTACATTGTCTTTTTTATTCAAAAGATTCTACAAATAGTGTATTTTTATCTGACATGAAACTCAAGATAAGATCTCATGTATTCAACAAGAAAAATCAAAATTATTACGGTATTAACTGTTTAAAAATTCCCTTTAATTAAGAAAGTATTAAAATTCAAAGTGTTTTTCATCTGTGTTCCAACACGTTTCTTGTTGGGACTTTTAGTGAAAAGTTTAAGCACATAAGTTGCCATTAATTAATTAAATGCTTTTTTCAAAAATAAAAGTATATTGTAATTTTTGGTTTTTTTTAAATCTAATGCACAGAGAAAGAGTATTTTCTACCCATTGGAAGTGATTTCTCATGTCTAGATATTTTCCAGCAATTTTGAATTTTGGAGAAAATTATAAAAAATTCGATTGACAAGCAGAATAAGTATTTATACACATAACATTTGCGTTTCATTAGCCGTCGAATTTCTGTAAAGGGTTGAATTGAGAAAACTTTTTATTATAAAATAACTCATATCTGAATACATGTTTTTGAGAAACATAAGATAAAATCTTTCATAATTTTCTTAAAAAGTCCATAATTAATTTAAAACATAATTATTGACAAACTTTGATCTTCTAAATTTATTTCTATAGATTGTTTGCTAGTGACTTTTCGTACCCAAGTTCAGTAAAAATTAATAAAAGATAGTTGCTTAACATTTCTAAATAGTAAATATCAGAAAAATGTAAAATGAATTAACTTGCGGAATGACAATTTATCATAAGTTGAAAACACAAATGGATTATGTATTCATTTATTTAAATTCCTAGTAGTAAAAGTTAATTAATAATATATTAAATCTATTCGTTTTTTAAAATATTTTACAGAAATTCACACAAGATTGTAAATTAATTATAAAAATCCAAGCATATTTGTAATCTTGAAAACAACAAAATGTTTGTTGGTTATAAAAATCTTATAAGCAATATATCTTGGAAAATGAATTAATGTGATAAGGCATGTAATAAATTTCTGAAGGAATTACCAACGCACCAATAAAAAATATCTTCCCAAAATGAAATTTTTATATTATATACACCACCATGATAAATTTAAAGCTGAAGTGAAATATGTGTCTACCAACTTTATAAATAAATTTGATTTATTAACGTTAGATACTGTATTGTCCTATCAGGTTGCCTAGCATCATTCTCGGTTAGGAATCTGTAATAGTGAGATCGAGGTTTTCGATCAGCCGAAAGTATTATCAGCACCTTTTCGTTTCCGCCTCACGCTGTAAAACTGAATTTCTTGCTATTAATCACCTCCTTTTATCGTTAGCTGTCTGTGTGATTATCGAAAGCAAAGAATTTTGTGTAAGCCATACAGAATGATACATGGAGGTTAAACTAGGAATATAGTAGGGGATAAGTTTATAAATCGAAAAATTGTTAAATAATGGTTGTTTGTAACCAGACAGTTTAATAGTGTAAGAAATTAAAATATACTGCAATCACTAATGTTTAGATTTAAAAAAAAATTAGATTTCGAGAAATAGGAAATTTCCCTCTAGTATTCTAGTAAGAAGAATTATATATTAAATCCTTTTCAAAAAAATTAGAATAATTATAATAGAAAATTTTATAAATGAATAATTTCAAAAAGGTCATAGATGTTTAGGAAAAACTTTTTGAGGAATATAAAAAATAGCTTACAGATATTAATAATGAGTTTTATAAACAGAAAATGTTTTAATAATAAATCTTAGAATGTTAAAAATTTTAACGAAATGAATCAGTGTCAAAATATATATGTTAAAAATAACACTAAATCTCTTTTTTATCAGAGAAATATCTTTTATGGAAATGTAAAATATTTCCTAGAAAAAAACAAAAAAAAAATTAATTTTTATATGCTTGATTTAGAAATTTTGTAAATGATATTGAAATTTTTTATCATATTCATTGAGATAAAATGTTCAAATATAAAGTCCTATCCATGTTTTAAATAATTTTTTATTCTATGCTTATACAAGATTACCCTTACTTAATACTTAATTAAATTGTAAAGAAAGAAAATTGGTTATCATTATTTCAGATAAAAATAGGATATCGATCAAATATATAGCTTATGATTTACTCTTAATCTACTTTTTATTTATTTTCAATATGATCATTGAATAATTTCTGCGTCATATTTTTTTAGATTAGAATTTATTTCGTAATGATATAATATTTCGACATTGCAAAATATAAGAATCTGTTTGTTTGTTTATAAACATATTGTGTGAGCTTTTCAGTAATCTTTTATATAATAATACACTCTATTTTTCGTCGCGATAGAGAAAAGAAAATAGTATTACTGTTATTTTCATTTAAGTTATGCTGTCATTATTCTTTAATCAGTATGATTTCGTATTTTAAAATGATAATGTATAAATAGATTGCTTTGTTTATAACATTTTTGTTTAGTTTCAAATTAAAATGACTATCTATTCATAAATAAGTGATTCAATAAAAAATTGCATAAACATAAAAATTTATAATGTCTAAAATTTACTGTTAATATGAAATGTCTAAAAATTTATGTGAATGTAATTTATTGTAATTTTTTAATTATTAATTCAGCCAAACTCTCTTAGAAAATTCCCTATTGTATGACCAAATTTATTTCATTTACATAATTACTTTGAATTAATAATTATCGATAAAATGTAAAAGCTTTTATTTAAGGCTTTATAATGATATGTGTCTCATTTTTAGAATCTAATTGAATTCTGATTCAATTGTCAAAAATTAACATCATATAACACTGTCTCATTTGCCTTACTTGTCGCAATTATTTAATTATTTTTTATGTAAAACAATACTTCATATTGCACCATAAATTGTTTCTAAATTCTTTTGTGCTTATTTCAACCATTTGTTGAAAATTTCATATTTCTTTTAATTTTATTCACCAATCCAGAAATAGTGTGTTTATTTGACCCATAAGAAAGCCATTTTGTTAAGAGACACTATTTACATTTATCTTTGACAGTATTTGACGATTTTCCGTTGGTGAGTAGAAGTTTAGAATGGATTACGCTAATACTTTACTGTAATGCTGAAGTGCAGATGGTAGTTAGAATTTAATGGAAATTTTTTATGGAATATCAAGAACATTTTTTTTAAATTATGTTTGTTTGGTGCAAAATAAAACATATTTTCACCAAATATACGTAAAATATTATTAAATATGGTTTTGTGAGAATTTATATCAAGTTAAGGATGACAGAGTTGTGAAAACACTAAAAAAATTGAATTTTTGTTGCTTCCTATTCATGTGATTTGCATTTAAACTCAATGTAAGTAATCTAATTCTTTCATTGAATTTAATTTTCAAAATTATTTTCCAAAAGCCCAGTGGCATAGTAGCAGCGCCTTGCGCTCAAAGGTGGTATGTCCGAGGTTCTATTCGCTGTTTGGGAAGGGTTCAACCTTACAACTTTCAGTGTGTCGGAATTTAGCATTGGACTTTCGCGTGAGGCTGGCCACCGAACAGGTGCATATGCCTTAGAGTCACTTGCACTTGTCAAGGCACTTGATAAATGGGCACTTGTAAATATAACTTTATATATATATATATAAATGGGCACTTGTAAATATAACTTTATATATATATATAACTTTATATATAATATAGCCCATTTAAGGCTATCTTGCAACGGAGCTTCAGAGAGTAAGTGATCTAAAATAACAGTAATAAATAAAACTTTTTTTATTATTCATATTTTATTTCAATAAAAAATAAGTTAATTGAAATTTTCTGTCTTTATTCTATTCTTGACTTATTTTGATATTTTTCTTAATATTCGCGCGTGATCAAAGATAAAACTGATTATCATTTTGTATAACAATTTTTTCATTTCTTAGATTTAAAGAAGAAATGTTATCGAAATTAATGAATATATTCAGATGTGTATTAAATGAACCCATACACCAAATTTTTGCCTAAATATAATGTAAAATAGTTTACAAGATTCAATATGAAGCATACGGATTAAAAAATATTATTAGGACATTGTTTTTGTACTTTTTCAGCTTCAAATGCTTAAAAATTGTTTCAATTCTTAATCGTTCCTTGTATCTTGAACTATATTTGTAGCGTTAAAGTGTATTCTAAATTTTCGTATAATAAAATCACATATTCTTACTATAAGTTTTAAAAATATCAAATCATGCCATTTTCATTGGTTACGAAACTCTGATAAATATTTCATAGAATAGAAGTAAAACTCAGAAAATGTTTTTTCTGAAGCTTAAAAACATAAACAATATGAATACTTAGCCTATTATGTATCATATTAAAAATTATGTAAATAATTTTCAACAAATATTAACAAAATTTCAGATATGAGGAATATTTTTGTTAATTATGAAGAAACTTTAATATTCAAATATTTTTAAATATTCCATAAATTATATTTCGGCAAGTATTCAAAAACACAAAAATGTTTGATAAAAATACAATTCCTTTAAAATAAATTTAAAATTATGTATTCTACATGAAAATAAATTTTCTTAAATTTTGACGTTTTGTGTTCCTTTAAATATGTTAAGCCTTACAATATATAAAGACATTATTCTTAAAAGATTGATTAATGGAAAATAATAATTTGCAACCTTAAGCTAGTATATTATAAAATTCGATAACACTACTTACTCCTAAGTTAAGATAAAATTTAACTAATGCTTATATAGACATTTAGAAAACGGAGCAAACTTTTTGTAGCTTCCTCATGAAGCAATTGCTTGAATGTAAAGAAATAGTTTCAGAATTTAACAGTAGTGCAATTGATAAAAACAAGGATATAGCTTATAAAACTTATTTTTATAATTTAGACTTCCATATTCAATATCCTTTTATGTTAGAGAAATTTCTATTTGAACAGAACGCTATATAAATATTATTGCATAGTATAAAATAAATCTGTAAAATCATATTTTTCATTATTTCTCTAGACTAAAAATATTGTTAAAACATATTGATGTTGTTTCGCAATTGAAATTACAGATAAAATTCAATTTTTGAGGTTTAAGAATTGCATTTGTCAATATCTTGGTGATAGTGGACTAAAAATAGAATTTATTTCCATCAAATTAGTAAACGCATTTAGCCAAATAGACTATTAAGTGTTATAAATTAAGTCAAAACATTATTTTTACATTTTATTATTTTAACAATAATTACACATAAAGTGAATTTTACATAAAAATAAGTTAAAAATGAAAGCATATTACAGTGAAACACATTATCACAACATTAAAAATTTTTTCTGATAGCAAAAGATCAACTAATCTTAGTAAATTTTAAATAAACATCATATAATACAATTAAACATTGGATCATCTTAATTGTCTATAACTATAATAAGTGGAATTTATCTCATTATTTTCTTATTTAAGAATCATTTTATAACTTACAAGTTTCATTACAGAAACTAAAAAAAAATGAACCAATAATTACATCACGCTTTTCATGATTTTTTTACCTTATATGGAATAGTTTGGATGTAGTCATAGCTCTACTGGGAGCTTAAAAAGTCGTTAGAATTTTATATTTCAATAAACATTAAAACATGCATTAATTATGTATACCACATCATGACAAACGCTATTACATAAAACTTAATATAAAAATAAAATTTAATGCAGTGATATAATAGTTAAAAACTAAATATTAAAATATTGCAATAAATATAATTGAAAACACATTAATTGGTTTTTAATTCCTCAGATTTTGTTTTTCTTGACACTTTTTGCAGAAAAGACAGATTCGATGAGATCTTATGAATTATCATCAACACTGAACGATTAAAAACTTCAGATGGAAATAAAGAAATTCTCTAAATTGATGGTTTAGAAAGTATTATATATATATATATATATATATATATATATATATATATATATATATATATATATATATATATATATATATATATATATATATATATATATATATATATATATATATATATATATATATATATATATATATATATATGTATATATGTATATATATAATAGCAATATACAAATGCAATTATAACTCCATTGCAAAATTATTATTTTTTCAAAATGAAATAGATATTTGCATGTTTGTGTGTGTGAGAGAGAGAGAGTAAAAATTTTTCCCAAAACTTCCTTTTTATCGCACAGGCGGTAAGTTTGGCAAATGATAATAACGGCACACAACAAAATATATAAATTTTAGGATTTTATCAGCATATTCTAAAAGTTAGTTGACACTTTATTTTATATTTATTATAGTTTATTTTTACATAAACTGCTGTCATTATTTGTTACGTCTCTTTAATTTACATTTTCCGTATACTGTCATTAAAAATGTCAAAGAAGTGACTTGAAAGGAATATTTGAGCTGGAAATAAAAAATGATAGAACCACATTTTTCCATTTTCAGAACTTTAATTGAAGAAGTTCTCTACTTACTACTAGACTGAATATCAGTAAAAAATAATAGAAATTTAAAAATACAGAGGAATGAAATATAAATTTTTTGCATGAAATTTATAACGGTATGCCATATAATTTCAGAAATTATATGTTTATAAATTATGATTGAAAGAGTGAAAACAATAAATCATTTAATTGTATTCATTCGCATATTAAAAGTACGATAAATATAAATTTTAAATTTCTTATCAGAATATATGAAACTAAAAATTTCTGAAAGCCCTCCAAAAAATATGAATACTTCACAAAAATATACTGCAATATATGTTTGAAAAAATGAATTAATGTGTTCTTATATAAGCAGTTCATTTGAAATAATATAATTTGATTTGATACTGTTTTACATTTGTTATTAAATTGTTACAAGAAAGGGCTATAAAACTCTTTTATACTAAAACTAAAGAATTTATCATGAGTGCCCATAAAAATCTTTTTAAAAGCATTCAAAATTATTAACTATATTATATATTTGTTAAATTTTTCTATCTATAATACTTTTGTTTTATAAATACATAAAATGTACAATGATTGAATAAAGGTACAAGAATATAAGATATTTCTGAAGTTATCATAAGTAATCCTACTACAATATTTGGAGAACATATTTTTTCAGCACTACGAGAGAATGTAATATAGAGTGATAGTAGTAATCGTAAAAATATTTTTTAAAATTAGTTTCACTAATAACTTTTGTCGTCAAAATTTACAAGACAAAGTCATAAATTTTAAAATTCCTTCTCTCCAAACCCATTTTCTATGGATAATTAATAGGGTACTTAATTGCTGCTTAGGAGGTTTGTTAACGGTAAGAAATATAAGGTAACCCCTTAAAAGAAGCATGAAAAATAAAGTAGGCGTCGTATGTGAAATATAAATAGTTATCAAATAAAATACTGTAAAATCAGTTAGTTGTTTTAACTGAAATTCAAAAGAGAATCAAATATAATCAAACTTAGAATTTTATTCATTGAACTATAAGCCTCCTAATCCTTATAATCCTTAGAACACCTTTACTGAATTTTAAATGCTAAGATTTTGTAAAATATTACGTAATGTGTAAAAAAGGACCGTATTTTAAATATATTGCAAAGCACTTTATCGTATCTGAATCATTGATTAATGTTTTTTGTGTCAAATTGAGATTAAAATACTTTTTGGTTTATAAAATGTCTTAAATTATATTATGTTAAATGGGAAAATATGACGGAATACCATACTTCAAGTATTTCCGAATATTATGTATGGCAATTAAGACTGATAAATATTCAGTATATTTCCTATAAAAAAACATAAGTTAATATTAAGGAGTTAAACAGAAGGTTATATATATATATATATATATATATATATATAATATATATATATATATATATATATATATATATATATATATATATATATATATATATATATATATATATATATATATATATATATATATATATATATATGCATAAAAGTCTGCTTTTATATATATAAAAGTATATATATAAAAGTCTTCTTTTTTATAGAATAAAATTTTTATTTTACTTTTCGCCTCTATAGTTGGGAGTAAATATTTAGAGGCTATATAGTAGTCATGTTCCAAAAATTTTGTCCCGGTTACCTTGAGAATGTCTTTATGAAATGGTATGATTCTTTTGTCATGATGTTGGTCATTAGTTAATGCAAAACTAAATGCTGTAACACTGTTTTATTTTGATATTTTGAAGAAATTAGAGAATATACGTTTGAACAAATGTATAAAGTATTTAATCTACTATATTTTTATGCTTAAATGGCTTCTAATTTTCTTTATATGTTGCCTTTACCATTTTAGATTATACGTTTATCTCTGGAATATTTTCCATAAACAAAGAAATTTACTATTCCTTTACTGGTGAATATTTTTCTTATTAGTTTCATTGTGACATATATATTTGTTGACTTAATTATTTCCTATGAATAAGGTATAAAAATGGAATGTTAATGGAAAATTAAAAAGTAACTTTAAAAATAATTTCTCCAAAATTGCAGAAAAAATGAAACACAAGTAATACGTGTTATAATAATTCCTAGAAATAATTACATTTAAAATAAGTTGTAATCTAAAAATATTTTATTAAAAATAATTCTAGATTTTAACTTGTAAAAGCATAACTAAGCATTTTGTATCTTAGAATTGTGAAATGCTTCTTTATTACGCATAACAAATTTATATGCAAGCAATTTATCATTAAAAATTAATGGATGCGATAAAGCACGTTATAAATTTAGCAAGGAATATGAATACATGGATTCTAATCGTATATACCGAAATAAAATATGTTTACAATAATTCATTTCAGTATATACGATTAGAGCGGTGAGCGGTAGGTATTGTCGAAATTCTGGAAATCCAGATGCCGGTGGTGCTATTATTACTAAGCTTTTGGGACATAAATCTATTATTTCTCATCTCCTGTAGCGAACTGAATTTTTTTATTAATCACTACATTTTAATCTACCTGGTTTTCGATTACCGAATGAAAATAATTTTGAGTAGGTCCCTCAAAGTAAAATACACGGAATATAAACGGAGAATCTTTCAATACATAATTTATGAACAGGAAAATTGAGATAAATATACTTGTTTTTTAACCAGCTTCTTTAATAACATTATAAACTGTAGTATATTAAAAAGAAAAACGTTTAGATTAAATGGGAAATTTTAAAATTCTAAAAGTAGACTGTATCATGATAAATATAATAGAATATAGAATTATTTTTTAACATGCATAAGCTAAAATTTTGAAAAACTTTGAATATGTTATTTTTGACTGCATTTAATAGGAAATTAACTAAAGATAACTTACAAGTAGTTTTAGAATGAATTTCAAATATTTATTTTAGTATGTTTTCCCTGATGACATAAAATTTTAAATAATCACATGAAAATAACACTATTTCTTCCAAATAAGTTATCAATTATCAAATAAAAAATCACTAATGATTAGAAGTGGAAATATAAATAAAAATATAAAGCAATATATTTTATTTGTAAGGTAAAGAATGAAAACTAAATCACGAAAGACCACTTAAAACGTAATTAAAAATCAAATTTAAAAAGATAATCTAAATACACTTATATTTTTTAATAATACGAAAATTGAATTCATAATAATTTAGAAAAAATTGCATAGATTCTAATTCCTTTCTAGTTATAACTATTTATAGCTAAAAAAATTTATTACTATAATTATTTGTAACTAGAAAAAATAAATCACAAGTTTTTGAAAATTATAAAAATGTAAATTATTACACATAAAATATTAAAAAAATATTTAAAAGTATGTGATAAAAAGGAATAATATATTTTGAAAACAACATTTGTCTTAAATATCTAAAAAAATACTTTTCTATTAATTACATAAATATCATCCAAAATTATCGTTGTTAGCAAAAATACTTTTCATTGTCTTAAACACATTTGCCAAAATGGAATTTACTAAACCTACGAGATTTTTGAATATTCTAGAAAGATAGAACCCATATTGAAAGGAGAACGAAAGTACTTTAGAAAAAATATTCGCCAGAGAGAAAATTATGACGAAAGCTTAAAATTATGATGAAATTTAACTGAGCTTTATTTTTTTATATTTTACTCATAAAAGCGCAAATTTATGGACGCTTTATAAATAGATATAACAGAGACAAATTCTGGAACTGAAATGCTGCAAATTACTTAAAAGTAAATTTATCAACCATTTTAGGTAATTCTTATGAATCATATTTTATGAATGTTATTTATTTATGTATTTAACAAAAATAAGATTTTTTTATCATTTTTCAAAATATTAAATTTTATAATAAAAATTGTATGATATTATTTTTATTTACGTGCATTATATTGAAATTTCTCCTTAATACAATTGAGAGTATTTTATCAACTGTTTATATTTTTAGTTCCTATATTTAAAACATGCAGTTTGCTAGAATTATTGTATTGACCAATAATATAGGAATATTTAAAAATTGACTAGCATTTAATTTAAGTAAAGTTTAGACTTGATTACTCATTATTTAGTGCCATGATTTCTGAATGCCATCATTTTTTAATCTACGAACAAGGATGTGTGATCAAAAGCTAGCAAAGTATGCTAAAAGTCAGTGTAAATTACTAAGTTCAAGGTCAAATTTGCACAAGTAAATCAAAATATGAAGTCATCTTTAAAATAAAGGTAAAAAATGTTTGATATTTCTTTTGCTCGCAGTTGAAAAAATACTCATAAAATATTTTCTATCAAAATTTAAATTTTATAATTGTAATTCCAACAAAAATATATATAAAAGTGGTTGTATTTTGTTATCAATCATAAGAATTATTTAAATTGATTTTATATATAATAACTTCTTATTATCAAATATTGTAAGACACCATAAAGACTTAATCAAAGTTAATATTTAATATTTCTAAGATGAACATATTTATTGGGTTATGAAGTAATTGAGCCTCATTGCGATTTATTCTCATAAATTAAATTAACAAATCAAACAAATTGTGAAATATTATAAAATTATTTTTGATAAAGAAAAGAAGTACACATGTGATTAAAATATAAATTGTCCATACTTTTGTCGTTTCTATAGTACATCACTTTCTTAAATAAAATTCTTCTCCATTAAAAAGTATTGTTTAACTTTCAAGTATCATAAGAAAAATATATCTTAAAACTTTCCAAAACAAAAGAAATAAATAATACCCATCTGGAGTATATATAACCATGATTTGTGTAGGTTGTAAAACGCAAAAGATTGAGTGGCGTATTAATATCATTTTGCAAATAAATTACAAACTAAATTCTTTATAGATTTTGCAATTTGTGATACCAAGAGATACATATAACACTGCCATACATTTTGTTTCAAAAATTGAGGAGAAAAATATTTTCTTTTCAAAAATGTATTTTTGAGGACCATTTTAAGATTTTATTACCTCAGAAAATATAAAGTTAGAAAATAAATGTCATAAAACTAACTCGGGTGTTTATTGAAAAATTTTAGTTTAATACGTCAAATATATCATGTTTGCGTCAAGGTAATATTTATCAAATACATGAAACTATTGCAACACATATTTTCAATATCATTCAAGTCACAGAAAGTGCAAGAAAATACAAAAATTACCTCAATTTTTTCAGCAACAAATAGCTCTCTTGATCTGAATTTTTAATTATTTCTCAATGCAATTTTACCAAAACATATTTATAAATTTAATCATTTATTACATTTACTAATTAAACATTAGTAAATTAATCAAGTTGTTATGTAGATTGGATGAGTTACACTGCATGAATTGTAATTAATTCAAAATTATATTTTAAGCATTTATTAAATCATATTTCAAGTATATTAAATGAATTCCATCACATACTTTGTGTGGGATATAATTTTTTAATTCATATTAAGCAGAAAATCGCAGCATATGCAGTAAAATTATTCCTTGAAGACTAAAAACAAAGTAATTCCTTTTTCATATATTATGTGTTTTCAAACTAAAGGTTAGATAACTATTACTAAATTTAAAATAAAAAAGATAAACTATTTAAAATTGAATTGATATTTAAAACAAAATAAATGTAGAAATTAATTTTATCCATATCTGCCTAACACTGACCTATCTTACTGCATTTTTTGTGTAAAATGTTCTGCATTAGTATAATTTTAAATGCTTAATCTTCATATTTTAACATAGATTTTCTTTTATTTTTTTGAAACCTTAGTACACGCTTCAATAATTAAAAATGTAAAATTTTAGGTGGATTAAATTTGTTTCCCTCTTCTTTTACGCCATTAGATTTTTATATATGTTTAAGGATATTTTTATATATTTAATTTAAGATATACTGTTAACCAATTGTCCACAAAATACTCTTTACATTATATTGAAATTTCTAAATGTGCTTCGAATAACAGTCGATTAGATTTCCTGATCAGTCGAATTTAATTCTTCCTCATACCAGTAAACTTTTGGTTCCATGATGCATTTGTTTATTAAAATGTCAATTTCATTTGCGTCTTGTTCCATGAAAAAATGATTTTCAAAAGTATAATTCAAAACTGGAATTTGTAAGTATTTACTTAAAACTTTACTGTAATGCTTTTTATCTTAAATTAAAGAGTAAATTTTCAAATATAGCTTTATTTAGAAAAATAATAACAAAGAGCAATTAAATATGAATTATTAAGGCATACCTAATTTTCTGATTAAGTTTACAAAATTACTTGTAATTAAATACTGAGGTTTTAAATTAAAAACTTAATTTCAAAATTAAAACTTTTAACTTTGTTATACATAGAAATAGGTTTTATAGTTGTGGTTAAGAAAAATTACTTGTGTGATTGATAAGGCATACATGATCTTAAATCAATTTTGTCTGTTTTTCTGCATTCTTTAATAAGGTAAGATGGATGACATTTATCAAGAAAGCTTTTAAGCTTCAAACCAACGTACGTATATTTCTTATTCAACAGAAATATAGCTCGAGATATAAAAATACTCTCCTAAAAAGTTAACCTTATAAAGAATATCAGAATTTTCCCTATAAAAAAGATGGCTAGTAGATCAGATTTTTATGTAAGGGAAAAAGCTTTTGTACGTAACTCATTTTTTTTTTTACTTGAACTTCCTAAAAAGTAGAATCAAGGTATTTCGAAGTCTCAAAATAAAGTCATAAGATGAAGAATGTTTTTTAACTTTAGTGCCACTTCTAAATTTTAATAGGTAATCTAGTATGTGTAATTTTGTAACTTGCATAAAAATTTGCAAGTTTTAAGAACACAAAGTGTTTGAAAAATTATTTTATAAGAGACACGTTTGATTAAGAATCTACAAAATTTCTTTATAAGCAAAAATTTGCTTATTTAATAATATGAGTGCTTAAAAATTTCTCGCAGGCAAAAACATATTAATCTCGTTAGTTTTAAAACGATTATAAATTAGGAATATTAAAATTTTTATAATTTCGTTATGTTTACTTATAAATTAAATAAATAATTTGAAGTAATGCCTGATAATTTTACGAGTGTTTAAAATATAGTTGCATTGTCAAAATGAAATGAATTCTACATAAATTGTACAATTGTTGAAAATATTATACAGGCAAATTGATAGTTAAATATTCCTAAAATAATCAATGATTTAATTCGGCATTTATTGCTACAAAAAGTAGAATACAATATGACGATAGCCTATTTTTGCAGTAGAAGAAATTTATTTCCCATTCGAGAAAATGATATTGTTCTTTGCAGCTCTTTTGTCAAGTAGTCTCCAAATTTTGGGTTGAATCTTAAAGATTCTGGGAAAGTCTCGATTGATATCTCATAAGTGTTATGTGAGATTTTTCAAAAGTTTCCAGCGTGTAAGTTAGATTAGAATATTTAGCTTTCATAAGTAGCGGTAGGAAAACTTGAATACTGTTGAAAGTAATACGCTTCATATCTCGTTAAGTGTTGCCAATAAGAGCAATAAGCTTAATATCTCGACAAACAAAGTTAGTATAATTGTTTGTACAGTACGAAAGTTTTGCATCCTGAAAACAACATCCATCTCATTTTTCTAAAATTAACCGTGTTTATTAGTTTTAGTATCATAAAAGGAATATTTGTCGTAAGAGAATATTAAATTAACGGTTTATTTCCATAAACTATTTATTAAGATTTTATTCTATTTGTCCGAAAAAGTGTTGCTTTGGTTAAATCGAAAACTTTTGCACAGAAAAGAGTGAAAATTAAGTTATCGTTATCTAGCTAACTGCCTAATTTAATATAAATTCTGTGTAATTTTGAAAATATTAATTACAATGTTTTAATTATAATATTTCCAATTAATTTAAAGCAAATTTAACACTTATTTAAACTCTTGTAAAGTTGCTTAAATTATAAAATAGCCACTTCTGCAATCTTGCAGCAAAAAAGAAAACTGTGGTACTTTTCCTCCATTTAAATTTATCAACCGCTTGGTTAAAAATAATGCTTCCTGCATTAGATGCCCCTTCTTTATTATTACATATGTAAATTAGTTTAAAGTTTATTTGATTAATTTAAAGGAAATAAGAACAACTAGAATATGTTGCTTAATACATTTGACTTACGAGATATCAACCATTGGGATCTTATTGCGTAATACAAAGCATCATTTGAAACAACAACAAGTAAATAGAAAGTTAAGAAGCCATTTTTATATTAATAGTGAAGTCCATCTTATTTAAAGCTTGTATTATTTTTGTGAATCATATTGTGCTTAATTATTTTTCTTTAATATGAAAACTATGTACAAAGTTAAGTTATATATACTTCATCTTCAAATTTTGAAACATGCATAAATTTTGGACACCTGAAAAAATTTTCTGCGTTTGTAAAGTTAATTTAGATTGAAAAAAATTCCATTTAACTTCAAACTAAATAAAATTATTATTGCTTACTTAAAACAATTTTTATCGTTCAGGATTCTTTTCATATTTTAATAAATTTTAAAATAAAAAATTAACAGATTTTATTAGATATAAGAATATTAAAATCGAATCAGTCAACAGTTGATATAAATAAATTAATAAAAAAATTGGGAAAGTTACTTTATGTTGTGAAAACAATAAGGCATTTTTCTTCAACAAGATTCAAAGTTAAATAATTACTTTAGTGAGAAATAAATAAATTCATGTATTCTTCATATTTAAAAATATATATTCTTTCATATTTAAAAATATAAGAACATATTTAGTTAATGGAAATTGTTATGGCGTATGAAATGATAATGTATTTTACCTTGAAAAATATGAAATTTTTATAATTTTGCAAAATAAACATTTATTTTTGCAATACATAAGATTAATTTAAGTTTATATTCGTATCACCTTTTTTAACAATGATACTAAAATAATTAATAATATTGCTTAATTTAGCTTTTAATTTTTTATTTATTTATCTTTAATAGTTTCTTTAATTTTCAGATTCAATTAATGAATTAATGTCTTAAGCATTTGTATAATCTTTTTAAGATTGCAATTTTATCTATTAATCTTGTTAATAACATTCTCTGAAATAAACTTTAATAGGATTAAACTATATTATTTATGTGTTATTTAAGCTAATTTAACTTTAATGTAAGCACATAGAAAAATTGCCAGCTGTTGCATACAGACACTTTTTTGATGAAAATGAAAACATCATTTTTCTAATACTTCGTTCAAAATAGAAATTTTAACAATAATTTTTAAAGTTATTTTCTCTGCATATACAACTTTAAAGGATAAAAGTAGAACGTGATGGTAAAGACAAGTGTTGCGAATGGCAGCACCTCACCCACCAATCATGTGCCGTGCGCATCCCGCACGAGCTGACGTCATATGTTTATATTACTTTTTCTCTTTAGTAGACCTTGTAACTTTGTCCATGTAGTTTGTAATGTTCTGTGTGCTTTATTAAATGTTAGTTTCGTTTCACATTCTGAGTTTTATTCAGTAAAATTAATTAATCTGTCGAAATACGACATCGGGTAGGTGTCAGCCCTGCTTAAACTTTTTTGAGTTGTTTCGTTATAGAGCGTAACGTTACAACAAGTAAAAACAAGTAAATCATATTTATTATGTATGTAGTATTAGAAAAATATTTACAAATCATTATATTTATCATAGCATTTTGAATAATAATGCTTCGTTTTTAAAAAGTCTATTTATATTTTGTGATAACAAATAAATCACAAATTTGCTATATTTAAATGCAAAATGTGACATTTCTATCAAAGAAATTTTATGTCGTTTCAAACATCGTGTTTTTGGCTATAATTACCCAGATCTTATAGTGCAAAATACCTTCAGTGTTGAATATGTTATTTATAGTTCTCATAATACCTTTTGTGTGTCAAATTGTACTTAAATTTTTTTCTTTAATATGAATGACAAAGTTAAATTTGACTTTTGTTTGCAAATTTTGTTACATTAAATATAGTTGAAAAATATACTATTCAATCTTAAATAAAATATCTTTTTTCGTTTCTTGGAGAAAATTTTTGTCTTACAGAACATATAATTATTTTTCGTGAGATTTTTCTTCTGTCAAGTAAACGTACTACTTTAGGTTAGCAAGAAAATTGATACCAATCTTGATTCAATAACAGTTTTAATCAACTAAAAATTATTAAATTCGTAAGGAAATATTAAAAGTTTACTTGTAAGAAGTCAGTTTATTTTTTAAAGGTATTTAACTTACGACTTTTATGTTATATTCAAACATAGTATAATATGAAAATATATGATTATTTAAAAAAATAATTATCTAAATATTTTATAGCACTATTTAATTTCAGAGTTATTTCTTGTTTTAGATGAAATGAAATAATGAATTAACAATGAAATAATTAAATATTTCTATGTATAATTATTAAAATTCTATATTAAAGTTTTTAAATTGTTAATCATCATGTAATCAAATTATAAATTTGAACATTTATTATGCATAAATACGCATTTGTTTTAAATCTTACTTCACCAAAATTTATACCAATACGCGAGTCCCGTTTAATAAATCACCAATACGCGAGCTCCGTTTAGTAAATAAATAACTTGGATATCACAACTGTGATTTGTAAAAAAGGCTTTGGAAAAACTGCGCCATCTGTTGGATATAAAAGACAATACTCACTAAAATAAAAATCAAGCAATTCCAATACAATGCTACTGTTTACATACTTAAATAAAATTGTGATTAATTTTCATTTAGATTTAATGTCCATGTTATTCTGCGTAATAACTGAGCTGTGTTATATTATGTTTCCCAAATATAATGCATTTAATTATATTCCTTTCTCGGCTTCCCATTTTTATCACAAATATTATTTAGGATGTGTCAATTATTTAATTTGATTTCCAATTATGATTTTATCATTTCAGTATTAAAATTGTCCTCTTTATAGTCATGCAGATATGTCTCTTGATTCGTAAATGACTCACTTACGGGTAAAGAGAACAGTTGAAGTATGCTCAGTGAAATTGAGAATACACGAGTGAGATTAAGATGATCGCTCTGTCTGCTATTTTAAATTAACTTCCTCCTCAACAAATATAGAAGTTTCACTTTGAGAGTGATTAACAGACTTCAAGCTCAATCAGAATCAAACTGGATTCCATGATTAGTAATCACTTCCACAGAACCAAACATCATGTGAGTTGAACAGGAATGCAATATAGTTAATGGGAGATGGTTTCTGATTTCATTCCTGCAAAACCCAGATTTGTTTACATCAATGCTATTATTGAAATGTGTTCATATTGAAAAGATCTGATATTTTATAAAAAATAAAAGGATTACCTTGCTCACTGACAAAATCTAATTTCTTCAGTTTGGCTTTGTTCAAAACTTTCATAAAACTATTGATATAATCTTACTCGAGATTCATAAAAAATTGACTGTTGATATTGCAAGATGTGTGTTTAATTATCAAATTATTTGAGAAAAAATTATGTTTCTATTAGAAAATTTCAAAAGTTGCTTATACTTTCATAATCTATACAAAAGAATGAAAAATGTTTATCATTGTGAAATATTATACATTGTGACAGTTTCTAGAAATGTTGAAATTCACTAAAAATTTGTGCGTCAGGCTGCAATAATTTTCATCATCTGAGCTAAAATTAGTTTATATTGTTGAAAGAGAAATTTGTGAATAGAAAAGTACTAATTGATTTCAGGAGCACTTGATTGCCCACATTTTCTGTTTATCGGTTATTTCAAATGCTTAAATATTTATTTGAATAATTAAGTACCAATATATATATATATATATATATATATATATATATATATATATATATATATATATATATATATATATATATATATATATATATATATATATATATATATATATATATATATATATATATATATATATATATATATATATATATATATATATATATATATATATATATATATATATATATATATGCAAAATCAGATGTGTAGCCAAAAGCTCAATAATACATAAAATATAAGTGCAAAGTTAGACATATAACCAGAATCACAAGAATACATAAAATTTATGTTTTAAGATTAGCAGTACATTTAGCGCAAAAGCAGCTAGAATAGTATTACTAAGATATAGTTAATAGTATAATTTATAAAATATGCAAAGAATATAATATAATGAGACAAAATACAATGAAAAATGCCAAATAGAAAATAATAATAATATATTGAAAAATTAAATGTCAAAAGTAGAATATCAGAAGGAAGACAACACATTAAAATATTATAGCATTGAAATATTAAATGGAAAATGATATATTGAAATATCAAATGGAAAATAACACATTGAAAAATACCAATGTATAAATACCAATGGCCATATAATAATAATGGAATAAAGTACCAATGGCCATATTGGTACTTTATTCCATTTATATTTATCTTTATTCCATTTATATTTATCTTTCTTTAAAGTGTTTTTAATGTAATTCTTTTCATTGTATTTTTCAATGTGTTATTTTCCATTTGATATTTCAATATATCATTTTCCATTTAATATTTCAATGCTATAATATTTTAATGTGTTGTCTTCCTTCTGATATTCTACTTTTGACATTTAATTTTTCAATATATTATTATTATTTTCTATTTGGCATTTTTCATTGTATTTTGTCTCATTATATTATATTCTTTGCATATTTTATAAATTATACTATTAACTATATATATATATATATATATATATATATATATATATATATATATATATATATATATATATATATATATATATATATATTCGAACAATATATAACAATACCTATTAAATGCATCAAAGGTTTTTTGCTACCGAGAATAAAGACATTTGCTAACATATAGTATTTTTTAGCAAATAATACTTAAAGCAAAACATATTCAAGTAAATCAATAATGTAGAAGAAGACGAACTAGTTAATTATCGAATTCTCAATCTATTAGGAATACCAACATGGTTATTTTAATTAAAATTCACTGTAGAAAATTGTACATAACGAAATATCAACCAGTTAAAGCTATGCTAATATGAAACTTTGCATTAACGAAATTAATGTGTGAACAACGTTATTGATAAAATAATTTTAAAAGGATCTTAAAGGTGCAGATGTTCTTATTCTACGCATTCTTAAGATTCATTACATTTCAGAATCTGAAATTTCTTGTTTGATTATTATATACAACTTCTTTAACAGAAATCAATTACAATCTAAAAATTTATACTCCCTAAACGAGTCTACAGAGTGTTTGTTTTCCACATGGACAAACACATGTCGAGTTCTCTTAAACTTTTCACAAACAATCTCTTTCTGTATAGACAAAGAACAATAAAAATATTGCACACTAAAATTTTTAATTTGAAACTGTAAATATGCAATCATGCATACAATAGATTAAATACTCGCATTTTTTTTACTGAAACATATCAGAAATGCGAGTTTTTTCTTTCTTTTCATATTTAAAGAAATTCTGACAACACAAATCAATAAATAATCATGTATTATTAGGGATTCAAATATACTTTACACCGATAATGCTTCCCGCAAATTGTTTTTTTCTTTCAACACAATATCTTAGTAAATAAAATTTTTTAAAAAAAAATCTACATCACTCTAGTTGCTTAGATACCAGTCTGAACAACTTCTAGCTGTTTTTGAGTTGAAAGAAGCTCTATCGAAGAAAATTTAATGGATTCTACAGCTGCATTAAAATTGCAGAATTCACTTAAACACTTAAAAGTTATAATGTCATTTATTAGATTTAAAATGTAACCTGAATAATGGGACAAATGTATATCCTCTTAGAAAAGACATTTTAAAGAATAAACTATTTTCGATGTAATTTTTATGTGGATTTTTATGATTTTTCTCAGTTTTCATGTAGTACATTTCTAAAAGGTAACCAGAAATTATGGCAAACTAAATAGACATTATAAAAAGAACAATACAATTGATAATTATTCAAAAATGATAAAAAATATATGAAATGTATAAATAGAAATAAAATTTAAAATTTGAGTAAATATGTCAAAAGACAACATAACCCGGAAAAAAATTCATCTAAATGCCACAGAGTTTATAATTTGTTTAAAAAAATTATGAAAAAATAAGGAAAATCATCTGAAATTCTTTGAAATGATGCAAATTCTAGAAACATCAAAATAGTATACACTTAGAAATTTTAAAAATTCTTGATTGTTCTTTAATATTTAGAAGTACACGTTGCCTGAAAAATAAATAACACTAAGTAAGTATAAAATAGGTAATATCTAAATGTTTTTCATATAAAATGATAGAAGCTTGAAAAATATTACGAGCATACTCATTGTTCTATCTGATTCCTTTATCCAAATCTGCTTTTTGTTTGTTACAGTTATACTATACTCTTTTCACAACCTGTTATTCTCAATAACCGATTCCTCCTTCATTAACATGAGGGCCAAATAGCTAATCAAAGAGCTGTTAAAAAATGTTACAAATTAAATGAAGCGTTAAAAGCAAGTTTAGCTACATGTTTTTTTTTTGCAAGAATTGTTTGTAGATATTGGACTTTATTCGGATACCTTTAAGGGAAAGAAAGGGGAGAGAGTCCAACTCCTCCCCCCTATAGCTGTGTATACAAAATATAAAATAAGCAACATCGAACTTCCATTAAAATTCAAATTCAAAATGAATAGTTTTAAAAAAATGACTGTGATGGTAGCATCTTATGCACTAAGATGTAGAGATGAAAAAATAACTGTTTGTGGGTGAATAATCATTCCATTGACACTACAATGCAGATCATCAATATCATAGAATCAATATCATCAATATCAATCATCATAGAATGTAGTTACAGAAACAAGCACCGCATCAAATAAGCAATTCTTGTAACTATATATATCCTGTGTATTCCATTATAAATTTTTCCATCATACTCTTAAAAAAATAACAAGTTGTTCTAACTGATATTATTTAAAATTATTATATTATAAAAACTTATAAAAATTAATTTTCTTTTAATGAAACTAATGAAATCACGTCTAAATTTATTTTCTTTATTATTTATAAAACTATATCTTATTTTTGTAAGTCAAACAACAAGTACTATCAACAGTGAACAACAAGTAATATCAACAGTTTGCAGTGTTCTAAAAGAAGCTTTCGTCTAAGCTTTTCAGAGAGAAAGGACCTAGTTTCGATCGAAACAGCTATTGAACGGGATACATAAGAATTGCGCTTTTGGTTTCTATCCATATATGGGTTCATGTGATACTTGCAAGATTTCCAGGTTTTCGTATTTGCGTTACGCGAATGTAGTTAATTGATTACCAAAGGTAATTTCAGACAATCATTCGTGGTAGATCTTATGAGATTACATTCAGTTTTGACTGTTACGCAATATCCGCTCCATATTTTAAATTGATTAGTTTTTCAATTATTTATCACTCAATCTAGTGCATTATTTGTTTCAAATTATGAATAATATATTTTTTTATATTATATACTTTAAATATTATAAAAGCCTTTAATGATCATAATCTTTTTACAAAAATGTAATTTTCACAGACAATTTTTAGTAAAATTTTTTTTAATATAAGATGTATTATTCACATTTCAGATAAATCTCCGAAAAGTGGTTTCTGAGGCACACAGTTTGTCTAAAGAAATCATAAATTAAATTATGCTAGAGAAATGTACAAAAATAACATAAAAAATAAATAATCATTAAGAGAAATAATAAGTTTAGATGCAAATGATTTATATCTTATTATTGGAAATAAAATCCAAATATTTTTATGAAGTTCATTCCACAAAATAATTCATTAAATAATTAAACTTTAAGCCATCATATATAAATAACAGATTTTGATGTAGAAGAAATACCATAAATTGTTTATTTACAAGTGCATTGCATCATTGAAAACAAATTGATGTCATAAAATATATAGTAAATTTAGCCAGAAAATATTAACCCACCAATTCGAATCATATCCATCGAAAAATCAATTTCATATTGCATTCACCATCGCCATAAACTTAATGCTCAGGTGAACTAAATCTCTTCTAACTTTTACAAATATAGAATTGTTATCATTGAATGTTTCTCAATCAGGTGCCTCGCATCTACCCAAGCTAGAGTCGATGTAATTGAGTTAAAATTTCTGAGCCGCTAATGGTGTTATCTGCATTTGAATATAAACCTATCCGTTCTCATTTCAAGCAGAATAACTAATTTTATTGTTATTAATCTCTATGGTTTATTATTAGAAGTATGTGTGATTTTCGATCATTAGAATTAAAATTCGAGTTACACACACACACACACACACACACACAAAATCATAAATAGATTTTAAATACCAAATCTGCCAGGTAACAGTTTTAAAAAAGTTTGTCGAATGCTTATCGAATGAAAAAAATTGCTGTTGACAATAGAAAATGTAAAAATATAATAAACTGAGAAAGACGAAGTGATTGCACCGTTGTATATTAAAATATTTTATATTTATAAAATATGATTTATTTTTTGGTGGCTTTATTGCAAAAAATACGATGCATAGATATTTATTTTAGGTGGATGAAAGTGTGTTATCAATAAATTATATTTGTTTTCATAAAAAATGCACTTAAATTTTCTATATTATATAAATTATGTATTTTAATTATATAACTTACCTTATAATTATTATTGTTATAATACACTGCTCAAGACAACTAAAGGATATTGCGGTTTTAGGTGGATCTTGTGGCTGGGAAAATTTTTAGCTGATTGATACGAGGTCGACAGACGTATTAACATAGTTTTATTCGAACGATTTTGGGGCCGTTTAATTAATGTTTAAAATGTAAAAAATATTTTTTTAAATATTCGATCTGATAGCCTTTTTTCTGGACTATAAGTCTGAATCGTGATTTCCATGATAGAAGAGCTTTTCGTAAAATTTTCAGGGGTATTGCTTTCCATTCCTCTTCCACTACTTTCCAGAGTCCATCTATCGTGGTAGGTTTGGCTTAGAAAGAGCTCTTTTTAACAGACCAAAGCCACAATAATCCATAGGTGAAACGTCAGGGGACTGCTCAAGAATATGTTGAAAATGTATGTATATGCAATACCTGTATTAGTCTTCATTTTTTCAAGGAATGCAGTGGTAATTTTCGAAGTATGACTTACAGCTTTGTCTGGGATGAATTTTCATTCTTTGAAAGCTTTTGGGATAAAGAAGTGAAATTTCTTCTGTAAATATTGGACGTAAAACTTTTCCCTGATAGTATGATGAGTTGATTTTAACATTTTCTATACTCTTTTTATTTTTAATTTCCCATTGTAGGAGAAACCTGCGACTATCATAAACTCCTTGGTGAAACTTTCTTTACATTGACGGAACCAGGTTTGTACATTTTTTCTCCTCGTTTTCTATAGTAAATAGACCTTTTTTTGTTCCAGTCATTTAGGTAAACCCATGCTTTATCAAATGTCACAATGTATTTTCATTTATCTATTGCTAAATGGTTTTCATACAGGATTCTACAAAATGTTTTGCGTTGAGCCACATGTCTTGGCAAAAGCTGGTGAACATTTTATTTTTTAGCTTTTTTAAGTTGTAAATCTTGATTTATTATTTTATTTATTGTTAATACAGATGTATCTAAAGACTTTGCAATTGATTTTTGTGTTGTCGGATTTTCTCTTGTTACCACTGATTTCACTTTAGAAACATTTGAAACAGTCCGTAATTTTTTCGGATATTCGTTTGGAGACTTCTTTCCATGTAGAAATAATGATTGACGGTTTTTACCTGTCCGATTAATAATATTGCTTATTTTGCACATAGAAATTTTAATAGCATGCATTTGACAACGTTTTTTAATACTGGAATAAGAATATTTCTCTTTGAAAAGCGCAAAAACATATCCTTCAAACCACAGCTTGTTTATATGTGACATTTTGAAAGAAGAATAAATTTAAAAGTTGCTGACGTTAATTCGTTTTTCAAATAATAAGCTGTCGCTAAAAATTTTTATTCTAAAACATTTACTTTTTTTAAAATTCTTAATCGAAATCGTTCTAAAAATGTGTTAATACCCTCTGTAGTAGGTTATATGAGAATAAATTACACATGTATGGTAGAAAAAAATGCATTTTATTGCGCATTTGTGTACAAAAGGAAAAAAACACAATTTGTGCATACGAGAAAAAAGAATAAGAAAAGGTGTTGTCTTCAAAGAAAGTCAATTTCAGTAGGGGGTATTGTTTCCACGGACGGCCTGAAACGTTGAACACCTCTGAGGCATGGAGTCAATAAGGCTATTAATCACGAGTCGGGATATTCTGTCCCACTCTCCCAGAAGAGCTCTTTCCAATGTCTTGGAGAGTTTGTGGGGGTGGTTGGTAGCCAGCAACTCGTCTTCCTAGAGCGTCCCAAACGTGCTCTATTGGATTCATGCCTGGAGAACACGCTGGACTTCCCATTAGTATGATTCCTTTCTTGAAAAGGAAATCCTCCACCAGGATAGACACGATATGGCCTGCATATATTGTCCATTAAAATGAAGTCATCTCCGACTGCTATAACGTAATGGACTACAATAGGTCTGAGGAACTCATCCCTATATCGGCGACCAGTTAAAGGTCCATCTCGAAAGATATAGAGGTCTATGCACCCGTCAATGGAGATGCCACCATACACCAACACTCCCCCACCGCCAAATCTGACACTTTCGTGCACGAACGTCCTACTGTTCCTACTGCTTATTCCTATCCTACGTACTCCTACTGCCACGGTCCCTCCAGATGAAAATACGCCTATTATCAGGATGAACAGAAAAACGGGACTCGTCAGAAAAAAAAGAACATTGCTCCATTCATTTCTCCTCCAGTTCACATGCTCTGTTTGCCACTCCCTGCGGTCGCGACGATGCCTTGATGTTAGTTTAACACATACCATCGGTCGGCGAGCATGTAGACCTACACCATGGAGCAGGTTTCGGACAGTCTGAGTTGAAACCAGTAGCCGAGCGAAAGTGTTGTTGGATAAGAGTAGCATTCATATTTCGGTGTCTCCGAACCGTTAAAACTAAATGACGATCTTCATTGGGCGTTGTTGCCCATGTACGACCTTGCCCTGGTCTTCGGTCTGCATTTCCAGTCTCCAAAAAACGGTTCCAGATCCTAGCAATCACATTTTGTAACATTCCAATCGCTTGCGCAACTTCGGCTTGAGTTTGGCCCTTTTCTAACCTACCAACAACTCTCCAAGCTTCTAAATTGGTTAAATGATTTCGCTGAAACATCGTACTCATCGAAACAAAGCAGTCACTGAATACTGATCCTCCTTGTATTCATTGTCTTTTATTCAGTTGAAAGTCAAATTTCATTCACTGTCGCTGAAGTGACGTTTTTGTCGTCGAACTCAAAATTAGCATACTCTACAGTTTGAAAATCAGAAAAACTTTCATTTGTGATTCTCTTCTTCCATTTTAAGCAAAAAAATTTCGTTTATATCTTTATTTTATGTAAAACTTACAATATCTTTAATTGTTTTGAGCAGTGCATTTGAAATACATTTTTAAAAAATTGTTTATATTTTAAGATTTATTAAATTCAAATAAATATTTCTTACATTAAAATTTTGTTAAAATCAGTAGAAAATAATTAGCATAATATTATAACTAATATACATCAAACTTAGTTTACAAAAATTCATTTTTATATTTATTATTCCTGAAAAATATATTCACACCATATTTTGTCGACGTTTTACGAAAACTCTATCAGTTTTTTTTTCTTTTTTTGTAATAATTGCATCGTAAAAAATAGAATGATTAAAAATTTTTAAAAAAGTCGTTATTAAAATTTGATGTTTTTGCTGTGAAAAAACACTGAAAAAATATCAAATAAATAAATAATTAATTTAAGTAGCAAGAAATATTTTAAATTGTAAAAATCATTAAAAATTTTAAACAGAGATAAAACCAAATACAATTTCTCAGCAAAGTTTTCTTAGGTTTCAATCAGTTATTTCATAAATTAATTATTCCTTTATATTTAATCTATATATTTTATGTTAATTCTTAACGCATTTTGCAGAAATTGAAAATATAATTTTAATAGCTGATTCATGACACTTGGACAAGCCAAACTCTCTACAACAAATGCTAAAAAGGAAAAAAAAATCGTTGTTGTTACTTATGACACTTGGACAAGCCAAACATGCTAAGCCGTTTCATATGCGAATTGAAATCAGTAGGGTGCGTCTTTCGTTTTAACCAGAGCACCAGGAAAGTGAAAGTACGAATTTGCTCTAAGCCCCTGCAATAGATGACACCACCAGAGGATACATTCCTTCAATTTTGTCATTGATCTGAAGGGAGAAGAAATTTTATCCAGACCATTACACTTATAGTACCTACTCAACGACAGACCACAAGATTTTCGTTTCCACAGATTAAACAAACACGTATATTGAATGTAATCAATAGATTTTTTGTGGCATTGGGAGTCGAATCCCACCCATTCGGACAGAGATCACATGTCCTAAGCACTAGCGTACCACGGCCCAAAAAATTTACATGTAATTACGAAAACCTGACGATTATAGAATTTTCTCTCATTCATATGTACCTGTTCTTTTCTATAAAAAAAGTGCTAGCGTCTTTGAATAAGCTGATTTACATAAATTATTTTCTATCATTTATAGAAACTATTACTTTTTGTATCATTTTATGGTGAGCGTCGAAAGACATGTGGTTGCTAAAATTTGGAGTTTAAATGTTTCTTAAAAATTTTAATTTAAATGTTTTTACAATAATTCACTTCATAAATACAATATCTTCCAAATCGTATAGATGACTAAAATGTTGTAACTGTCACGTTTGAGAGCTTACAAAAAAAAAGCTGCAAGAAATACAATTTATACATTTTTGATAACCATATTAAAGAAGGAGATGAAACTGAGACTTTCAACAATGACTTGCATCTAAACAACATGATCAGTATAATATGTTTTAGTGGACAAAATAGTCTGTAACTTTAATGAGAAGCGAAAAAATAAGTTTTATTAATAAATAAGATTGTGTTTAACAATTGGATGTTACAAATGAATAATTACATTTAAAATAGTCGGGCATCACAAAAGAATGCCCAACTTCAAACAGTGGAGTCTTAAAATACATTTAGGCAATTAATTTCCTACATGATAATGTCTTTGTGTGTGTGTGCTTTTGCTGAAAAATAACTCAATATACCCTCTGTCTGTGTAAAATTGCAGAACAGAATATATCAAATTTTGATTTCTTGAGTAGCTAGCCATACATTTTCCTTAAAAATTTAATATACAGTGTTAATAATATTTAGGAATTTTATTAAATTTAGGAATTTTATTAAGTCAACATTAATTATTACATAATCTAGTAAAACTCAATAATAAAAATGGAAAATGATTTATGCAATTTTTGCTTATCAATTCTTACTTATTTTCTTGTAAAATTTATGTTTATAAACCACACGGGAAGAGTGTGTTTATTATTTGTTTCTTATTAGCTTCTATTTGGCAACATTATTTATTACTCTCTACTTATTCACTGAAAAAATAATAATTTTCTCTTATTGAATTTATAATAAATGATTTTCGAAGCCATAAATATGAAATGCATATTGCAATATGAAGATCGGCATCTATTATATCTATAAATGATTCTTGTTGTCAAAGAGTTAATTATACGATTTATTGGATATTAAGTTCGAAATGATCGTGCAAAAATTCTAATTGAAAAATAAATCAAAGTGCAAAATTTGTTTTATTTTAAAACATGCATTTTTGACTGAATTTTTAGTTTATTTGACAATTATGGAAAATTATAATAAGTGAGAATTTAATTGACAGTATTTGCAATAGCTCAAAATTATTATAATCATTATTTAAATATATAATATCCTTAAAATACACTAACATTATAAATGATTTCCCAACTAAGAATACTTTTTATTCTGCTATGTGGAAGGTCTTAAAAATGTTTAATTATTTTTATATGTATATTTTGCATACTTTTGCAAATGAAATTTGTAACAAGTTAAATTAAAATAGTGCATTCTGAAATTCATTTTTCAAGCGTACAAAAAAAGTCCAACAACATTATTAACCAAATAGGCAGTGGCACCATTTATTTAATATTAGGTACAATAATGAATTTGCTTTGAAAAAAGTTTTCCTTAATATCCCTTTTTCTTTTAGAGTTCAAAATTTATAATGTGCCATAATCATGTAGTCTCCAAGGAGTGAACAAAGAAATAAGTAATGCATTCACTAATAGATAACCATATCAAAAACAAATTATCAACCGTTTTTAACAGTAACAGGAATCGAATCCATGACATAATATTTAAAAAAAGTCAGACATAATGCTAAGACACTGTTAGCCCATTTAACAAAGATTTGACAATACACCGTAGACAGACTAAGAAACTTAGATTGTTGTAATAAATTTTTCAATCTAAATAACTTAAACTGTCTTCAGAGAAGTAATTTAATAGATAGTGTATTCAAGTGTCAAAAACCTATATAAAACGTGCAAGCCTCCACAACTATAGCATGAATAAGAAGCTCAAAAACATTTTCCTTTGATTCATATAGGCTTATTATATATATATAAATATATATATATATATATATATATATATATATATATATATATATATATATATATATATATATATATATATATATATATATATATATATATATATATATATATACATAATTAATAAATATTTCTAATAGTATTAATAAGAAATTATTTCTGCATGTTATATGAATGTCCTACATCAATTTTTTTGTTTTACATATTTTTAATTGATGTTTTTTCGACCAGATTTGATGAAAATTGTCATGTCTGTTATCGGACATTTTTTACGATATTTATGTATTTCTGTACACAATAATGTAGAGTCGTATATACTATATAAGTATAGAGTCTTTTTGCAAATACAATAAAAGTTTTTAAGTAAAAAAAACGTATATTTATATGTATTTTATATTCTTATTTGTTTTCTCTGATACTAATATTGAATTCTCATAAGTAATTTTTTAACATAAAATACTTTTTTAACAGAATAAATGCAAAATTTTTGTCATTATTGCATATTATAGACAGAGATAATTAATATATAATATTAATAATCATAATATTATACACTTTAAATTTTTAAGGAAAAAAATTGAAAAGTTAACAGACATGACATTAAACTAGGTGCTAAATTTTAATGCCAAGCTTGATAGGTGCCATTAAATTAAATTATGATTTTTTTTTCGTACACCTTTTTACTCTAATATTAAAAAGTATGTATTATTAAAAATAAAAAGACAAAATGGGATTATATATATATATATATATATATATATATATATATATATATATATATATATATATATATATATATATATATATATATATATATATATATATATATATATATATATATATATATAAAGCAAAAACATATATAAATATAAAGTAATAAATACAATACTGAAAATATAATGTTGGAACTACAATGCATTTCTATAATCTATTGTGAGTATTTTTATCTATAGTGAGTATTTTTATTTTTCTGCATATGTATTTATTTTTTCTACATATGTATTTAATCTAATTTTTTAACTTAGTTCTTTTAATACGAACACTCTTCGGGGGAATTGCTCGAAGATTTTTAGACATTTGTCCTTCGAGCATGTCAGAAAAGGGTGTTCATTTTGCATAGCTGGCCATCTCCCTCCTGATGAAGACGTGGTCCCTATGCCTTCTTGTCTTTTGCATCATATACTTTAGTATCTTTCCAATTTTATATTTCTGATTTCACTTTTCTTCATGTTTTATCATATATATACATATATATATATATATATATATATATATATATATATATATATATTTTATTTTAATTTGATGCAAGTTGCAACAATATTATTGAACATCTTATTTGCTGAAATCAATATCAGAGATTAAATATTGTAAATGCTGAGTTAAGTATCCTATTACATTTGGAATTGGCAATTTTAACATAATATGTTTTTTTTTTCAATATCATATTCCTTATTGTCTTCTGAATGAAATTGATTATTTCTAAATATTTCTCATATTTTACAGTGAAAAGATTGTCTTCAATATTTACTATTTCTGAAAAGATATATTTTACTGACCTTCCAACTTCACAAAAATAAAGTTTCTTTCCTTTAAACTTTCTCTAAAAAGTTTGTAACTGTTCTCTAATAGCTCTTGGTTTTCTGTTTTTACATTTACTGATGGTATGGCTATACTATTTGGTTAGCTGCTCGCTTAATAGCACCTAATATTCCATTAGCAGTACCCTTGTCATGACCAGCCTAAAAATAAGTCCATGAACCTTATTTTAAACCATTATTTGTATATGCTCATTTAGGATAAAGTTTTATTTTCTGTCTGTATTGTGTGGCTGGCTACCAGAAAAAATATGGAGAATTTCAATTTCCGGCGAAATGTTTTTCAGTTCATTGAATATTGGTTGAAGGTGAGCCAAAATTACTGCAGGACATGATTATAACATTCAGATATTGTGCAGAATGAATTTGGTTATTCTAGCTTTCTTAAATATAAAACACCAGTATGCAGAGTTGCCTGTTTTCTTGAGCCTCCAAAATGGTATTGAATTTCTGTGGCAAGTTTGCAAATTAATTTTCTGAATAGTCCATATGAACCATTTCTTCATTCTGTTGTAGATTTTCTCTTTATAAGCAGTATATTGCAACCTTATATTAAAAATATGCATTTTAAATATGCGAATATCTGAGTTAAATTTGGATATTGATTGTGAAATACTGGCTTTTATTGTTTCTTTTGAAATTATGCGGTAATTTGTTAGTTTTTTATCCTTACTGATAATTTTCTTTCTCTTTTCCAAATTGTGAGACCAAATCTGCCATTTTATCTTCTAGACTGTTTCAAATGAGTTTGTCTCAGCATAATTTCCTTTACAAATATCATAAGAGTTTATTTGTTGATTTCATTGCATGGTAAATTTTTGGTCAATTCAAAGAGATTTACTGTATTAATAATTTTTATCTATGCAGTGTTTGAGCTTTACGCATAATGTTTTCATGGATAATGCAAATACATGTATTTCGTCCATCGACTAAAAGAGCACACACAAAAAAATCTTGTGAATGTCATACATGAAATTTTAACAATAGTATTCTCTAATAGTATCTTATGTAGAGATTTTTCATATTATCCAAAAGATACTGTTTTTGCATTTTTATTTTTTTCCATGTGATTGTTTCCTTTTCCCCTGATGTCGCCCTACTTACATCATCCCGCAAAAAGAATCTGGTAGACAACTGTCGCTTAATTTTGAGAATTTTCAGAAATATTTTGATAAAGCGTAAAATAATGCAAAATAATGAAGTTCGAATTTGGATAATTCAGGACTTTTTTTAACTAAAAGAAAAGTTAAAAATAAATCTATTTCAAATTTTGTAACATATCAAGTCTCTTACAAAATTGTCATTTCTGTTATTATATTAAGTAACAGACAAGGCATTTCAAAGAAAAAAAATCAAAATTTTAAGTAATTTTACGAAAATTTCAAAATACATTTTAATTAAGAATAAAGTACTTAAATTCTAAATAAATCAGTTGATTACATAAATAAATAAATTTATTTTATACAAATAACTAAGGTAACAGACATAACATGCAATAAAAATACATACCACAAAAATCTCTGCTTTTATTTAAAAAAAAAAACCTGCAGATGATTGCTTGCATTTCTTTTTATTCCATGTAACACTGGTATAAAAACGTTGCCATTCCCAGACTACAAATTTCTTGCTTAAAAGGTTACAAATAATATATGGTAACAAACATGACATCTATGTCTGGAGAACTGATTTTAATTAGTTAACATGATCATATTATTAATCAAAAGTTATTAAAAACTTTTTATAACATAACTCAAAGTAAAATATGTGAAAGTAAAAATTTCAATTTTGAAAAATAATTCTGAAAAATACATATTTTATTTTATGATTCGTACTAACGTATTTTAGCTCATAATATCAATATATAGTAGACAGAAAAATCACTTTAAATTTCATTATTCTTATTAAAAAATATGTTGGAAGTGGACAGCAAATAGTACCAGTTTTTGAAAATGATCTCTCTCATCTCTCTGTATATATATATATATATATATATATATATATATATATATATATATATATATATATATATATATATATATATATATATATATATATATATATATATATATATATATATATATACATATATGAATTTCGTGTCACGATGTATGTTCCCGATAAACTCCGAAACTACTGAACGGATTTTGATAAAATTTTGTAACCATTTATAATATGGTCCAACTTGAAAGATAGAATAGTTTTTATCTACTTAATTATTGATCTCAATATTTATTATACGACATTAGTGTTTATTTATTAGTTAATTCTGTAAGTTCCAAATAGATGGCGAGTTTAGCTATCTAAAGTTGCACAGGTATTCGGCAGATGGCGACGTGTTTATTTTTCTAGGTTATACCATCTTCGAGAAAATTAACTTGCACGCGCAAGCGTGTGGTTAAATATAGAATTTACATATATTTTCATGATGTATAATCATACTATAACAATTTTTCGTGAATCATTTTCCTAATTATACTTTGTATTGTGTTATTATTGTGCAGTATTCAGTTTGAATATTTTTAATATTATAAATAGTAAAATAAAATTATATTTATTACTGTTTTTCTCTACTAATTTTCCTACCACCTCGAAAACATGTAAGTATTTCTTGATAGCCTTTTATTACTTTTTATTTTTATTTTATAATTTGATAATTATTAATTTATTCATCAGTACATTTTGATCTAATTTATTTATTCAAATGATAAATTCTCTTCATTTTTTTATTTCAGTATAATGCCGCGGAAAAAATTTTTAGTTTTAATATAATTTAAAATTGAAATAATAATAGTTCGATATCAGTGTTATCTACCTCATTTATAACAATTAATTTTTAGATGTCTTTAATTTATATAGTATATTTTATAAGTAAGTCACTGACTACAAACTATAATTTAATATAAGATGAATAAAATGTAAATTCAGAAAGTATATGTTGATTTGTGCTTAATTTCAAAATTTCGATACTTTACCTATTACTATTAAATTTTGGTGAAACGTTTTATTTTTAATCTCATATGAATGAGCCTACTTTAAATTTTTTTAGAAAATATTAATTTGATTGTACCAAGGAGTTAAGCCCCTATTACATTAGAGTTGCCCAAATTTCAGTTTGAGCAACTCCCGTAGACTTAACATTACGTGACGTCACAGCTAAAAATTTGAGCAACTCGTTCTATCCGTCCAATAATATTACAGATTTTTTCACAGCTGTGCAGTTGAAATTTGTAAATCATTTTGTTTTCGCCAAGTTTCATGCCAAATGAAAGTTATTGGCGTTACAAGGTGTCGAGAATGAGCAACTTTTTTGTGCATGCAGCAGCAACTCGAGCAATTCATATCGCCAATGATTTTTAATACGGATTATGTTTTGTCTTTTTTCGCCAAGTGGAAGTAATAACATGGAAATAAGTGATTGGTTTTAATTATTGTATCCCATTTCAATCTTGCAGAATTGCCGATATTAAAAACAAACAAAAAGGAAATGCTCTTCAGTTAGAAATAATCAACTTAATTAACTCATTTGATGAAGATTAAAAATTTTTTTGTCTTTATTGTATACTTTTTCAATATTATAGATGAAACATTAATAAATTTAATGGATAAAAACTCAGATAGTTAAAATTGTTTTTAATTTCTTCAGCAAAGTAGATGAGAAGTGTTCCAATTTCAATATTTATTATATTTACTGAGTTTTCAAACATTAATTTCATTTAAAGTTTTGTTAGTTATTCAATACATGAGAGACTATTTTATCATTTTACAATGTTTACAGTTTGTGTTAAACTTACATTTGCATATTTAAACTGAAACTTCAGTCGAAATAAGTATGCCATATAAAAATATTTAGTGTTAATTTTACTTTTATTTTTTCATTACATTATTTTCTTGTTTTTCTTTTTAGCAAGTTAATGCATTATAATGAAATGTTGAAGGCACCAGCATTTTGGTTTATTATTTACAAATACATATTTATAATATTTCATTAATATTCTTCTTATAATTAAATTCTTTTATACATTTTTTCCCTGAAACACACTTACATAATGTTCATTTACTCATCCAAAATATATTGCAATCTTACAACAAACTCCATTTACTTTTGACAGTATGTAAATTCGACCTAAAAATAAATTCCTATAATGATGAAAATACTGAAGTGTACAAATAAAATAGTGAAATGATTTTAATGTAAGCAAAAATTTCTATTTAAATAAACATTAAAATATTATTCCTGTATATATTGTGTATTAAAATGACATAAATCAATATAAAATTTTAATAATTTCAAGCCTTTTTCAATTGTTTTTATGATGAAGCATTTTTGCATACAATGAGCTATAACAAGTGCAATATAAATGAATATGACCTACAACTTATTTGAACTCTTCCTAAAAGAAAATTCACTGTAGATATTCAAATGCCTCACCATGACCTTTAATTGCAAGATTATCAGCTATGAGGTTAAATAGCACTTCATTCTTTTAGTTTCATACAAATTTCATAAATTTTTTTCAATTTGAAAATGTAATATGAAACAAACTATTCATATAATGTCATCACAAAATGCTATCAATTATTTCTTTTCTTCATTTTTTCCCACAAAACTTAAAAATATATATAATCATTCAAAATATACTTGTCATTTTATTGCAGATTATAGTTTAAGAAACTGCATGTAAATAAAGATAGTGTAAAGAATCTCTGCTTTTATGTGGTGTGTTTGTTTAAATGTGATAAATAATTAGTTTAAAAATGCATCTTATTTTAATATGCCACAATATTTTCTTTAATAAAAAAGAGAAATAATTGATTTTTTCATTTTAAAAATAAATTAAAATTTATAACTAATATATATATTTTTTTAAAAAATATAATTTTTTTTGCATATCCTTAACTTTTAAAATAGTAATTTCAGTTTCTTTTTTTAATGTATCAATATTTAATCATTAATTTTTTATAAACATTGTTGTTAAGAAATTATTTTTGTATAGGAAAATCTTACAATATAATATATACAAATTTGTGTGGTGCTTGCAGAATTTCAAGTTTAAATTGAAGCTTCAATCTGAAATTATTTTTCTTTCAAATTCTTAGTCTTTTTATTTAAGAATAAATTATACACACAAAAATGTGTTACTTATGTATTTGCATTGATTTTCACGTCGGCAAAGATTATCTTTCCTCATCTTAAAAGTAAAGATTCAAGGTAAATAAAATTTGGCTACGAATTAAATTCCCAAATAAGAATTCATTATGAATCAGGGACACCTTCTGAGTAAAATATGGCAACCTTAAAAATGTTAGCCAAAAAAGGGATCTATTATTAAATCTAGTAAAGCTGTTATTTTCTTACAGCAAACCTGAAAGAAATCTCAAGCATTCATTGGACGAAAAGAACGAGTTGCTCAAATTTTAAGCTGTGACGTCACGTAATGTTAAGTCTACGGGAGTTGCTCAAACTGAAATCTGGGCAACTCTAATGTAATAGGGGCTTTAGTTAAAAATTGATTCAATGTATTATAATTACTCAGCCACTGCAACACGTGGCTGGGTCAGCAATTTATATATATAAAAATTTCGTGTGTCACGATGTATGTTCCCGATAAACTCTGAAACTATACTGAACCGATTTTGATAAAATTTTGTAACCATTTATAATATGGTCAAACTTAAAAGATAGAATAGTTTTTATTACTTAAATATTGATCTCAATATTTATTATACGATATTAGTGTTTATTTATCAATTAGTTCTGTAAATTCCAAATAGTTGGCGAATTAGTATCTAAATTGCACAGGTATTCGGCAAATGGCGACGTGTTTATTTTTCTAGATTATACTATCTTCCAGAGAAAATTAACGTGCGCGCGCAAGCGCGTGGTTAAATATAGAATTTACATATATTTTCATGATGTATAATCATACTGTAACAATTTTTCGTGAATCATTTTTATAATTATACTTTGTATTGTGTTATTATTGTGCAGTGTTCAATTTGAATATTTTTAATATTATAAATAGTAAAATAAAATTTTATTTATTGCTGTTTTTCTCTACTAATTTTCATACCACCTCGAAAACATGTAAGTATTTCTCGATAGCCTTTTATTTATTTTTTATTTTTATTTTATAATTTGATAATTGGCTCTGGAATCATACTATTTTGGCAGCAAGAAACGTTGATGTGAACGAAATTAACTTTCATATACAACAGATGTTGCCCGGTGATTTGATGTCTTTTAAATCAATCGACACAGTTATTGATGAAAACGAAGCCATAAACTTTCCAACTGAATTTTTGAATTCTCTGGATATGCCAGAAATGCCATCACACAATCTTCAATTGAAAATTGGTTAACCAATTATTCTTCTATGTAAGTTAAACCCACCTCAATTATGTAACGGTACACGCTTAGTCATAAAAAAATGACCGAAAATATTCTCGAAGAAACAATTTTGACGGGAAAATTTAAAGGAGATATCGTCCTGTTGCCACGTATTCCACTGGTAGCGTCAGAATCTCCAATACCGTTTAAAAGGCTCCAATTTCCGATTTGTTTAGATTTTGCGATGACCATAAATAAATCTATAGGCAAAACAATGTCTATTTGCGGTTTGGATTTGAAAAGCACATGTTTCTCACATGGACAGCTATATGTTGCCTGCTCACGTGTAGGAAAACCATCAAATGTCTTCGTGTCAGCGAAAGATAGGTTAACCAGGAATGTTGTACACAAAGTAGTGCTTAGATAATTTTTAGTTTTAATAATTTAAAATTGAAAAAATAATAGTTCGATGTCAATGTTATCTACCTCATTTATAACAATTTATTTTTAGATGTTTTTAATTTATATAGTATATTTTGTAACTAAGTCACTGATTACAAACTTTAATTTAATATAAGATGAATAAAATGTAAATTCAGAAAGTTTATGTTGGTTTGTGCTTAATTTCAAAATTTCGATACTTTACCTATTACTTTTAAATTTTTGCGAAATGTTTTATTTTTAATCTCATATGAATGAACCTATTTTAAATTTTTTTAGAAAATATTAATTTGATTGAATCCAAGAATTAGTAAAAAATTGATTCAATTTATTTTAAAAACTAAGCCACTGCAACGCGTGGCTGGGTCAGCTTGTATATATATATATATATATATATATATATATATATATATATATATATATATATATATATATATATATATATATATATATATATATATATATATATATATATATATATATATATATATATATATATATATATATATATATATATATATATATTATGTTAGTTTGACACGTAATCAGAATTCAAGTTTTCTAAATAATGTATTCTTTTGCATCTTATGGAGAAATTTATTAATTTTTTGACTCTATCATTTTCATTAAATAAAGAAATACTTAAACTATATATAAAAATGTGTTTATGAAAATCTTTGCATTTTATAAACAGATTAAATAACTGAAATTAAGAGAAGTGCTACATCTTCATTTCTAAGATTATCAAGCTATCAAATCCCATTTTTTCTTTATTTTGCATTTTGAAGAGGATAATTTGAGTGATAATTTTTAAGCGAACTTTTGAATCGTTAGTTTTTATATATTCTTTATTCTTTCTTTTTATTTCTAGAATGCAGCGTTAGTGGATACTCAACAAAGTATTCTTTTAAAACAGAAGTAATAAAAATAAAAAGAATTTTTACTCTGAAGAGATGTCTAGTAGGCAATCCATACATTTTGGAAGACAGAAATTTATGTTTTCCAAAAAAAATTTAAAAAAAACTTTCCTTCAGTTTTCATCTTAAAAGAGCTTTATACTTGACATTTTTGAAATGAAAAAATATATTTTAAAGCCTCATACTTAAAGTTACAAAATGAACTTTTTTAATTTAATTTTTAAGATTTTTGAAAATTTTACAAACTATTTTTTATTGCAACACTTTTGAAACATACTTTTGTCTTACAAATGGAAACCTCAGTATTTATAAAATACTGTAAAATGTGTAAGCCTACTAGAAAAAATTCAATAATTAATTAAAATGGTTTGACGTTAAATTTGCAAAATATATTTACATAAAAGAAAAGTTTAATAAATATTGTAAAATATCACACATAGCACGTGACGCAAATAGAACCAAATAATTTAATCCATATCATATATAGTTATAAGCATTGATTATTGCTAAAACTTGCTTATGTTTTTCTAAGGACTGCAAAAAATAATTTTAAGTAATGCTAAGATAATTTCAACGGTTTTTAAATCATAAATACAGTAATCTCCTCATTCATAAGTAATCTCCTTAGTAAGTAAACATAAACTCAGCACATATATATTAAATGACTCATGTTATTTGATGTCTGAAATATCAAGATACTAATTCCTAAACTTGTTTCATAAATAGTCAAGTTCATTTACAATTTTTAGTGAGAAAATTAAAGAAATAATTACGTATAAATATTCTATGCAAATTAACTATCTAAATTAGGTCATGATTATAAATTATGATTTTGCATATTGTCTGATTTAAAAATATTAGATTATTTTCAAATTCAAAGTTAAGTAATGCTTTTACTTTAACATTTACAATCATTATGTAAAATAGAAATCCAAGGAAAGAATTATTTTAAAATAGTCAAAAATTTTCCATATAATAAAATTTCTTAAGAGTAAAACTAAAACAACATAAAAGAAAAGCTAAGAAATTAAAATGTTGTGAGAATAGTTAATGCACTGTTTTTGGAGTTGTTGAAATTATCAATTTAAAAGTCAGTCTTTCATTATTGGAATGAGTTTTCAATAGATAAATTGAGATCTTTCATCCATAGTTAAATTCATATTCTTGATATTTTGACATTTGAATTATGATTAACTGATGTCAGTAGTGATGATTAATTCTTTAATTTAATATATATAGACTACTCGGAAAAAGATTTAAGGATAATGTTTCTCCAAGTAGTAGATAGGAGAAAGATTTAGGATAATTCTACATATATTCTACTTTAAAATACTTAAAAGTTGAGAATGAAATCTCTTACTAGATGGAACAGAAAACATCTTATCATATTATTTTATAGATTGACAAGTGAACTTTATTAAAAATGTCTCAAGACATAAAAGTATAGTTAAAGTAGGATAACATGATTTTACAAAATGTTTTTCCTCGTAAAAATCATTTCTGTGAAATGTACAGAATTTTTAAATGTTGCAATTAGTTTACACCTCAAAAACATAGAAATGTGTACAGTTTTCTCACAGATTATGGAATACGCAAAATATACTGTTATAAATAATTATGAAAATAATTTTGAATAGCTTTTATAGTTTGGATAGTTACAGAAAGTTTTTAAATAAAACATTGTTACATATAGTTGATATACCGAAACTTCATAATGCAAGAAAATATCTCAAAAAATTTCAGGATAAAACGGGAAATCAATAAAGGTGATTTACTTTTATTATATTACCACTCTTTGTTTGCAAACTTAAGCATACTACATCCCATTATATTTTCTAATATATTTGATGTTTCCAAAAATGGCTATTGTGTCTTATAAAGAAAGACGCACTAAATAATTGATGGCTAAAAAAATTGTTTAATTTTATATTATTAAAAAGTTATTTCAAACCCATGTTTTATTTTATATCTATATTAAGAATTCTGAAGTAATTATTTTTAATTCAAAAACAAATTACATTTTCCATTAGTTAATTAAATTTCTTCCTGAAACCATTTAAGATTTCAACTTAAGCTTTAAATTAACAATATCTTTTTCAATGAGAAACAATAACGAAAATTTAATTTGTCTGGATTAAATTATCTGTCTTTGCTTATTATGAACAAAGCATGGGTTAAATTAATTTAATCAATGTCTGTTAAGACTTGCTTAGTAATGAAGGAGATGTTTAAAATATTTAATTAAATTATTGATTGCATTAGAAAACTCCATTTTGTTCCATTCTACAGTATTGATGTATTGCTTAACTCTATTTGATATTTGAGAATTTATAAACTTACAGTAAATGATTAAATGTACTAATTAAAATCAATACAATATATATATATATATATATATATATATATATATATATATATATATATATATATATATATATATATATATATATATATATATATATATATATATACTATATATATATATATGTATATGTATATATATATGTATGTATATATATATATATATATCAATATTCAATATATACTGAAAATAAAAAAATCAATTCCTGTATAAGTCTAACGTTTCTGCTTTTCAAAATTAGAATAAATGAATATTTTTAGTAAATATAAACATAAGTTTTTTTTTTTTTGTAAAAGACGACGCATTTTAAAAGAAATTTTCTTATTACCATGGAATCATTTTATCCATTATTAATACATTTTAAGATATGAGATATCAATATGAGGAAGTCAAAAAATCCCTGATATCGATAAATTTTGGTTAGTCTTGAAAAAGTATTAAAATGTTGGTTTAATACATGATTGCTATTTACATTATGTTATAAACAGATTAAGCCATACCCATACAGTTTTAACAAATATGTGAAAGTTTATAAATTTAATAATAATTTTCAGCTTCGAAATTTGGAATCAAAATTATCTTTAAATTTTCCTTTTTATTGCATTTTTGTTCTTCTTCTCCTTGAATATATAAACACTTCGTGATATACTATCAATTAATAAACTATAAAATTTTTTAATATCATCTTATTAAAAATTTAAAATACTATTTATTCCATTTAATATTAGTGAGAATGAATGTCCTAAACTTTAGCCTATCTCTGTACATCACAGAGTATTTTTGACATTCAAACAACTGCTAGTTTCTTGTGAAATTATTAGTTTATCGTTAAAGAAGATCAATAAGAATGTTAGAGAACTAAACTCTGCATTCATTTCAGATTCAAGGTGTTATGAATCGATTTTATGTATAAATGCTACCTTGCTCATGTTATTATTCAAAACAGAACACCAATATTCCTACTTTTATATCATGTTCAGAATTTAATTTAATTCCGGTATTAGATTTCGTTAGTTTCATAAATTTAGATAAACTTTTGTAGATTACAATCCAATAGCAACACCCTTTGGACATCTTAACAATCAGAAGAAATTTAGATATTTTCCATTTTTAAATATCCTGAAATTGTTTTGGTAATTTTCTTTTGTAATGAACCAAATTATTATGTCACAGGAAAGGATAACTGAAATAGTTCCAAGTAAGCACTTTAAACAAATGTTTATGCATAAAGATAATATTTATCTTCCGTTGATAAGCAAAAAATCGTGTTAACTATATTTTGAAAACACGTAATGGATGTAACAACACAAATGACAGCTATAATCAACTTCAAAATACTTATAACATATTTATCTCCCTGGAGGGCTTTCCCAAGGTAGTGGGTTGTATCCATATACTGTAAAGGTGAAAATGTAAAAACCTCTCTACAACTGAAAAAAATATATTTTGTACAAAATTTAACCCCATTGGCTGATATTAAACCTAATGCTTCCACTAAGAAAATCAAGATCCTTTTAGAAGTTCAGATATAGCTACAGTCATGGGAAATATATCAGGATATTTTGAAGAAAAAGAAAGAATAGAAATTAATTTTAAACACGATGCCATTTTTTCGATCTATTGAGCATTATTTTAAAATTTTTAAGGATTTTCTTGCTTTACTTTTATACAGTAAATAAAAGAATGTATGAATGATTGGAAACAATGACATTTATTCCCTTTCCAAAATCTTTTTATTAACTTTGTACCAAAGCCTAGTTCGTAAGAGTAAGGATTCTTGAGTGAGGTATGTGGTCTTTCTGCTCATCAAGCAAATTCTTTTGCTAAAACAAATTGTTTTTTGGAAGTGATATTTATATGTAATTGATTTCGGTAAACATATTAAATTAACTAGATCTGCGTCTTTGTTTCTTGAAATATATTTGCATTATTAAGTTAAATCTACCACTGTTTCAATGCTCGTTAACAAAACTTATATTTTAAAGTTGGCAACATACTAGTTCTTATAACAGATGCATCTTAGTTTTGACGACGTAAATATATGATATGTTATATACGCCTTATATATGACAGAAAAGATGTTAGTTTCGTGTGTAGCCAAGTGCTTCATCAGTGAATGAAAATTCGGCCATACTGATTCAGGCATATAAAAATGCTTTTCTTTAGATACTTTCTGATATATATGTCATTAAAACTAAAAACTTATTTGCTTTTTTTCAGAAAAATTGTTGCTTAAGTCACCTATAATATTTCTGTCACTGTCGTAACATTTGTAGAACAAATGATAATGCATATTTGAAAAATTTTTGAAGGATGATTTGTTTGATTGAAAAACACATTAAAAATAATTCTGATTTTCTGCAACAAAAACGAAAAAAAAATGCTTAAATTTTTTATGACCAAAAGATGACTTTCTTTAATTTATAAAAAAATAGACATTATAAAAATAATATCAATATTAAAGCATATTCTAATAAGTACGCATATTAATATTACCTTCAAATGGAAAATAAATCTTAAAAATAAATTAAAAATTCGTTAAAACTGGCAGTCTTACACTGTGATAATTTTATTACGTGTACTAGTTCTGAAATTAAAAACCACAGAAATAAAAATACTGCGTTCACAAATTATGTGTTCTAAATTTTCATGAACTATAAATAAATTATCAGCTATAAATATGTCATATCTAAAAAATTATTATTAATCTAGAAATATATGTTCGTCAAGCAACTGAATTTACAATGAAGTTCATGTAGGTATCTTTGATGATATACATCAGCATACTATTTCTGAAAACAAGTGGTTTCTCAAAAATTGTCGGATTGTCAAGAGGAGTGACAGGTTATATCAATACAGTTCTATATTTTTGAACAATATCTTTAAAAGTTACAAATGGCATATTCACAATAACTGCTATATTTTAATACATTCTAACAATGTACTACGTTTTCCTAAGTAAAACATCCAGAGTTCAGTCTTAGAGCAAATTAATATTTGGAGTTGGTTACAGCATTTATTTTTCCTGGAAGCACATCTTATGTGATGAGCGATAGAGACTGCCAGGATTTCAATCTTTGCAATAAGTGGAAATCAATTTCGATAACTATCTATGAAAATTCCATTAGAGAAAAATAAATTACTACTAATATTCTCGTAACAATCAAGACCAATATTCATGATTTGTATCTTTGAAGCTACACTCACGGTGACCTTTAAGGCGTTTGCCGTTAATTCATGCCACAGACCACCTCGCTTGCAATTTCATCGAGATAGAATCACCTAAACTTCTAAGCTACCTGAAAAGTATTTTTATGTGGGTCTCACCTTTACTTTAAATCATTTTTTGTCTGATTGACATATTTTCAGGCCTAAACGTTCCACAAAACACACAATAGCATGGTTTTATAGTTTGGGCCCATTGTATAAGATTGCAGATACCCTCTGGGAAATATTATTGAAAGTACAATTGTTCAACGATGTCCCATTTAGTAATAATATTGTTTATCTGAGGATGGCAAATATTATATAGCAATTCTATGACGACAGAAAACACTGAATAAGAAAAATATCCAATGTCGCATGAATTAACCAACATACTCGAAAGTGATTCTAATGCTTTTCTGGACACCTGTTTCTCCAATTATCTCAACAATCAAAAATATTTTGATTATAATTAAACAGATAGTTTTTTAGATAATTTAAAATGCTTATAGTTTGATGGTAAGCCGCTGAAAATATTAGCGAATCAATTGTCAGCTATTAATAGAAGGCCCTTAACACAAGTTCTCAATATTTGCCAAAATGTGATCTTATAATATTTTGAATTAGAATGGAGAAGAAAAATTATATTACCTCTCCATTTGTGTATATATCATGCCGAAATAAACATCATTTATTGTTTTATACTGAGTCTCTTTTTTATTGAGTTTCACCAGTTTCTTCTTCCGCTATCTGAATATTTTACATTTTTAATTCCATTTATTGCATATCTTGTAATTAACAGTAAGAAAGAAACATTCTTTATAAAACTGTATCTGATAAAATATAACTATGTGGGCGAATGTTTACCTTGAGGGAAATTATACATTTATTATATTCAATTACCAATAAAAATTTGAAGAAAAATAATTAAAAAAACAATATTAAAATCAGAGTATTCAGCTAATATTTTCCTTTTAGACTACTTTCTGACAGCAAGATTGTATTCCCTTGGATATACAACAAAATGTGTCTTGAAGAAAAATAAATGCTTATTTCCAACGTGTAATGGTTACTCACTGTTGAACTATGATAACTTTCAGAAAGTTGCCCTGCAAATAGCATCTTGGAATCTTATAATTAGCTTTTATTATAATAACCTTGCTCCCCCCTTTTTTTAAAAAAAATAAGGCAACATAATAATAAATAAGATTTGATTAAATTTTTGAAAAATATCTTTGTATCACGATAATTAATTTTCTTTTAGTATTTTGCTCTTTGCCCTGTATATTTTCTAAAAATTATTAAAGCAATCTGAGAAAAATTTCATTTAAGAAAAAAGTACCTCAACATATTGAAATAAACTTAAAAAAAAAGGCCAAAGCATAATTAATTATTTTCTTATTGCATACATTCTCGGCTCCTATCACTTAAATATTTAAAATGATACATTAATACATTAAAAAAGGAAAAAAAAACATATGTATATATGTATATATATATATATATATATATATATATATATATATATATATATATATATATATATATATATATATATATATATATATATATATATATATATATATATATACATATATATATATATATATTATATATATATATATATATATATATATATTTATATATATATATATACATATATATATATATATATATATATACATATATATATATATATATATATATATATATATATATATATATATATATATATATATATATATATATATATATATATATATATATATATATATATATATATATATATATATATATATTTCGCTCTTACTTAGAATTTAATGATATTCAATGAAATTCAATTGTAATTTTGCACAATTTGTTTCAGCAGTTAAGAAAATGATTCGTTTGGAAAATGTTTTAGTGCCGAACTCGTTATCTTTTCCTAAGCCAGCATAAAAGGACAAAGTTTTCTGTTATGTTTATTACTTGTGCTGTGTATATTTGTTTACGTGAATGGATGTGGGTAGACGGAAAACAGTATCGTATTTTCTCCGTATGCGTTCGCTTAGTGCTAAAAAAATTCTAGCAAAAAAAGAGAAGAATTGTGACAAATTCTTTCCATTTGATTCCAAGAAAGAAATATTTCTAATGTAAACATGAGTTCTTTCTCCTTTCTTTATTTGATTTTTCATCTATTTGCTTAATGTTTAAAAAATAAAAGAAAAAAATGCTTTTGAATAATATTAATAATAAACAAAGAAATCCTGAAATAATACATATTAGATATTAACATAAAATTTCTACATTTCAAATATGTTAAAAATAAATCTTTATGACACTTAGATTCATTTTACACCAATATGTTTTAAATGACGGAAAATTGTAAAAAATATATATATTTTATTCTGTTTCTTATTAACAGTGTATTTGTGTAGTTTATGTGCAAGAAATCTGAATACGTAACTAAAAACTATAAATAATTTCCTGTACAAATACTTCAGTTATTAAAACTGAAATCAGAAATGGATTTCTTTAATGTTTTACGGAAATTAAAGCTGAATTATAATTATTCATTAGTTTAAATTTGTAACCTAGAATTTAAATGGGATTCTTAAATATCTTAGAAAGGAAATTATGAAAGTTACATTGCAGATGCTATTTTGCATAATTCATATAAACTAAAAAATATCAATGAATGCAAATCATTTAAAGACATTAAAAATCATTAAATAATGAAGAAATGTGGTTAAGCATTGTGTACAATTTATAAATTGTAAATAATGTAATAGAAAAAAATTACTTTAAATTAAACAAAAATCAAAATTGAATGACATATCTTGTTTTCGCTCCCTTCATTAAAACATAATTTTTATATTAACAAAATAAACAATTATTATAATATTTAATACGAATATTGATGAATGGAGTGTGCGTTTATTTTACCACAATTTTATAATTTCACTTAAACGAATAAAATATTTCTTTTTCAGGTCATTATATTGATGCAAAAATTTTTCATTCGAAACATTAACTAACTGATCTCCTACAATGCTATTATGTTATTATTGAACTCCTACAATGCTATTATTGAATGCTATTATGTGATAGAGAAATCAAATATTGTAGGAGATATATATTTTTTTTCGTATAAAATTAAATAAAAAGGAATTAAAATACTTAAAAAACATGATTTGGAATATTATACTACTTTTTTTTATAATTAGGTAAATCTGTTCAGCTATTAATATAATACTATTAAATTTTGTTCTTCTTACAAAAAATAATTTATTTTTCGGAAACTATCCACCAAATATTTGTCTTTTATTGACTTGAGAATAGTTATATGGGATGTATTCAAACTTATATTAGAATATTGATAGCAGGAAAAACTTCATGTTTCCTTTTGATAATTTTATTACAGAATTTACAATTGATTAAATATATAATTAACAATGATTTAAGCTTCTTGTACTGTTGCTTTATTCAATATGCTATCAACTGAAATGAAAAAAATGTTCCGCTGTAGTACTTTTCATATCATAAGATTATTTAGTGATTTTATTTCTCATTTAAAAATTAAATCTTAAGAGAAATAACATAATTTAAACGTATAATAAAAAGATTAAAAATGAAAAGATACTACACAAAAATTATTTAATTACCACTGTATTCACATTTAAAAGAAAAAAATACTTTAGCTGTTATCAAATTATATAAGTCTATAACAACTTCTAACATTCTATCTTTGACAGTTAATAACAGCTTATATATTACTGAAAAATGTGTAGTAAGGATATCCCAATTTACGAAACATTTAAATCAATTAATATTTACTTATATAATAATATATTAAAAGTTGATGGCAAATAATTTTAAGTACTTATAGTTTATTTAAAATATAACTGTACAGCTTTATTGAAACTCTTAAAATGTAATAACACATTTTGGATTTTCTTTTAAATTTGAATAATATTTTTTAATTTTGATTTCTCTTAAAATTTATAGTAATGCACTATTGATAAAAATGTTAAATTTGCTAATACACAAGAAATAACATACATTGCATTGCATTTATTCTGAAAATATATTAAATAAATATAAACACAATAATTAAATTAAATTAAAAGGATATGTATTTTAAAAAACTTTATTTTTTCTGAATGTGTTATGGCTTCAACAAACATGCATCGCTAGAGTAAGAGTTCCTTTAAAATATTCCCTCGAAGTACAAGAACAAGAGAGAGACTTAAGAAATAAAAACTCCTTTTGTAGATTTTTTTCTTAGATTCTTTTGTAGAAAAAGGATATTTTGGTCTTAGTGTTTTCTTTACTAAGTTACAAATATGTGTTCTAAAAATACTTGATTATTCCTTGGAAATGTATTTGTTAATTGAGTGTTTAAATTATAATGATATTCGATATATTCTCTATAATTGTACCTGAATTTTTGAAATTTTCCGTTCACTCAAATGTGAGAGGCTTATAAAACACAGAAAATTAATCATGTTTATTCAGAAACAACTTCTTATTAAAAAATTCTCTAGGGTGATAATATTCGTGATTGATGATTGCTCTATAAATAATTTTTCTCATAAATTAAGAAAAACACGCTAAACTTCTGCTTTCTCAACATACCATACCTTAAAATTAAGGACAATAAACTCTATTTTAATTGCATTTTAGAAAATATTAACTCAAGAGGACTTGCTTGGTTTTAAACTATATAATAAATTCTCTATTCCATATATTGTATTTAAGTTTGATGTTAAGTGTTTTTACAATGTTCAAAGTTATGTAGACAATAGATTTAAATATTTTAGAGCATTCAAAACTGATATTAGACAACGCAATGAATATTTTCATAATGTTTGCTTAGAACACTAACAAAAATCAAAAATTATATTATTTAATTGCTTAAAGCAAAAATACATTCTCCTTTATCTAAACAATATCTGTTTATTTAACATCAATTTATAAGTAATTTTTAACATGTGCATTATCACATAACAAGTAAATTAATGCATATTGATGGAAATAAAAGTTTTATAACTATACTAGTAATTTTTAAATTTAAATTTTAAATTTCTCAAAAATATATAGTATATATAGTATTATTTTATACAGATTATAGATAATTTTGGAATAAATTTATTTTTTTTCTAAATTGTTAATTGTTTATCAAAATATGTTATAATATACAGGGTTAGCAAGAAATAAGTTTCCTACTTCAGAGGGCTGTAGAATACGTTCTATTTGTCCAAATGAGATAAAATTTGAACTACAGATAATTCAAATGATGCGCTTGACATTTATTTAAAAAAAATTAGCATAAAATTTCGCCGATAGATGGCGCTGTAGTACATATAAAAACATTTGGCATGCTTTATAAATGTTAAATAATAATAATAATAAAAAAATAGCATTACAACTATTCAATATGCCCCCTTCATTTTCAACAATGTGCTCTAATCGCAAAGCCATATTTTCGACAACAGACCGGAGTGAGTCTGTGGAATATCAAGGATATGGCGCCGAATGCTGTCCTTCAGATCTGGTACAGATGCTGGCCTTTTACGGTAGACACTGTTCTTCAAAAAACCCCACAACCAAAAGTCGCAGGGGGGTGATATCCGGAGAACGAGGAAGCCATGCCGTAGGGAAATGACGGCTGATAGCACGTGCCTCAGTAAAATGCTGTTTTAGCAGTTTCTTTACACGATGATCAATATGAGGAGGTGCTCCATCCTGCATGAAAATGATGTCATGAAGGCATCCACGCTGCTGAAGCTGTGGGATTACAAAATCCCTCAGCATATCTTAGTACCGTTGTCCTGTGATCGAACAGGTTTTGATTCCATTTGCAGTTATCTCTTCAAAAAAATACGGTCCAATCACAAAAGTAGCCGTAAACCCGCACCATACTGTCACTTTTTCTGGATGCAAGGGTTTTTCCTGGATAGCGCGAGGGTTTTCCGCTGCCCAAATTGGACAATTGTGGATGCTGACTTGCCCATTAAGTTGAAAGTGGGCTTCATCAGTCCACAGAATATTCCATGGCCAAGTGACGTCAACCACCATTCGAGGAAAGAAATGAAGTGCATAAGTTTTACGAACCTCTGAGTCCCCGTCCTGCAACAAGTGCAGATGCTTGATTTTGTAGGGATAAAAATGCAAAATCCGCCGTAAGATTTTTCGTACAGTGGAATACGGCATATCCAATACACGATAAAAAACTGGAACACTCACACTACCATCCGGCGACTAACTGCTGGCTTCAACGACCGCGGTAGCCACATTTTCGAAGCTAGAAGACTGGATTGGCTTTCGTCCTCTACCGTGAAAAATTGCAAGTTGTCCAGTTCTTTCAAATTTCTGCATTATCTTTCGTAACGCACATGGAGACATTGGACCTCTTAGTATCTGCTTCATACGGAGAAATGCTTTTACAGCTGCAACGGAGTTCTGCTGGTTTTGGTAGAACAATTTTATAAGTAGCGCTTTCTCATGCAAAGAAGGCATGATGTGCAGAGAAGTAACTAATGCTCGTTCAGAATCCGACTTCTTTTTACCCAAAGATAATGCTAATAATCATGCGCTGTAAAGCAAATGACTTTTCATATTTTCAGTATATGCAATTAAATACCATTAATATTACAGCGCCATCTATCTGCGAAATTTTGATATATTATTTTTTAATAATTGTCAAACGCATTATTTGAATTATTTGTTGTTCAAATTTTATCTCATTTGGACAAATAGAACGTATTCTACAGCCCTCTGAAGTGGGAAACTTATTTCTTGCTAACCCTGTATATATATATATATATATATATATATATATATATATATATATATATATATATATATATATATATATATATAATATTGTTTTAATATTCTAAGTGCTAATATTTGCTTATATAATGAGATTGTATGCTATAAATTCTGATAACTAACCATTCAAATTTTATTTATTTATTTATTTTTTTACTACAAAATTAGATTTTGGGCTAAGATTGTTCTTTCAGCAATGAGAATTAATCACTTTTTCAATTTTAAAAATGTCTTCAAATTGTACTTGATTTTGAAAGAAATTTTATTTGGTTATTAATATTTATAGTGGTATAAAATTAATAAATATTGATTGTAAATTGTGAATATTCAACTGCAATTCAAATTGAATTTAAAACTTTCTCCATTAAGTCAATTGCACATGGTCTAGTTATTTTAATAAAATTATTTGCCAAATAAATATGCTTTATTATTTCCCCTGGTGTTTAATTTATGTTTACCTATATTATATTGGGTGCTTATTTTAATAATTAGTATTGATTTCATGAAATAATTTGATAATCTTTTACATATTCCAGAACTCTTTATCTAATTATTTACCATAGCTCACTATAATTCTCTTTACTTTAAGAGGTAAACGCTCTTCAAAGTTCGTGTTAATTTATGTTACTGGTATCTTATAATTTATGAGCATATCATTCATATATATATATATATATATATATATATATATATATATATATATATATATATATATATATATATATATATATATATATATATATATATATATATATATATATATATATATATATATATATATATATATATATATATATATATATATATATATATATATATATATATATATATATATATATATATATATATATGTATATATATATATAGCTGTTTTACATATCTTATATTTTCATACACAAATGAAATATGCAATATAATATAAAACAAAATTAGAGGTTTATTTTTAAAAAAAAAATTTGTTCCTTGAATGATGTATAAATTTTCAGTTTTCTAGTAGGTAAATTTTCAATTATTCAGAAATTTTCAATTAAATATCACTGTATCTATTACAGTTAGTAATTAATACCAGCTATAATTAAATTATACAGTGAAGTAAATTTTTGATTTCATTATATGCATAAAATGAATGAGAATAAAATGCAATATTATTAAACTAATTACTGTACTGTGATTTTAATTCTAACCATTTGAACGTTAAATTTTAATTTTATTTTTAATAATGAATAATTAAACAATTTCACAAGATTCTTTGTCCTTTAATTTTAAAATTAACTGTTAAAAATTTTCATCGTGAAATTAAAATTAAAATGATCTATAAACTATGCTCTGTCCAAATAAAACTTCAATGAATGGTCAAAATAATAACAACAGCAATTTAAACAATGAATTTCTACTTTTATAGATAGGAGAAATATTGGGATAGGGCACTGCTGTAGTGATAGTACTAATAAATATAGTGCTGACCATCGTAAATGCAACAACTAGAAGAGAGCATGCAAATAACATGAAATTTTCTACATGCATTATCGGAGTTGATATTCTCAAATTATTAGAATTTCAGTGCAGACGCGCATCAAACGCCCCTGTGGTAATAGTTCAAAGTGCTATTTAAGGCTTAGAGATTTCGATAATTTCAAGTTCGGCAATTGTACTTTTTATTGTTGTTTAAAAAAACGATCAATTATGCATCGTAGCGTTCATTTTTTGGTCGAGTATCCGAGTTCAACAGAGGAAGAATAGTGGTCTACTGAGATTGTGGATTATCTTTCAGAGAAATCGGTTGTCGTGTTGGACGAAACCATACAACTGTAATGCGGATATGTGACCGTTGGATGCAGAAGGGTACGACAGGCCGATGTGTTCGATCGCATCCACTTCAGTGCACCACTTCACGTGATGACAGGCAAATTGTGCGTATGGTAGTAAAAGAAAGCTCTGCCACATCACGAATCACAGCACATTCAGCCTGTAACGCATCATCCGGTGACTGCGCATAACATTCGACGCCGTTTGCAACTGAGTGGTCTGTCAGCAAGACGTCCATTGTTTCGTCTACACTTGACGAGAACCACAAACTTCTCCACCGCCAATGGTGTGATGAAAGAAGGATGTTTACGTGCAATAAAATTGTCATTACTGACGAGTCATGCTTCTGTTTGCAACACCACGATGGTCGCATTCTAGTTTGGAGACACTGTTGAGAGAGGATACTGAATAGCGGCGTTATTCACCCCACATTGGTCCTGCACCGGGTATTGTGTTATGGGTTGGTATTGAATATCACTCTTGAACTCCTCTAGTACACATTGCCGGTAGTTTAAACAGCCAGCGTTATATCTCCGATGTGCTGGAGCTACTTGTCCTTCTTTACCTTCAGGGATTCCCTACAGCCATATTTCCACAGGATAATGCGCGACCACACATGGCATGCTTTGTCCAAGGGTTCTTCATCAATTGCCAAATTGTATTGTTTCCCTCGCCAGCTCGCTTTCCGGATATTTCACTGATAAAAACATGTGGTCCATGATTGCTCAACGATTGACCCAGATTACATCCTCAGCTGCCACACTAAATCAACTTTGACAACGTGTTGAAGTTACTTGGTCTGTGTTACCCCAAGACCACATCCAAAGTACCATTGAATCAATACCGAAGTGTGTGGTAGTGATGATGCCAATAATCGCGGTTACTCTGGCTGCTAAATTTAGCAGGAACCACACATAACAGAACTCTATAAATTTAGTTATTTGATGCCTGGTTAACATGTTATCTGCAAAATAAATTTTGTTTTGATATCTCATGTCTTTATTGGTTTCGCAGTTCGGGTGGTTAGCAGTGTATGTTCTTAACAATTATTACAGACATTTTCAATAGACATGAAATTAAAATGTCTTGAAAATTATGATAGTGCATTGAATTAATTTATCGTCCTTGTTCTTTTACACTATTTAAAATATACTTACTTCTTACATGAAATGCAAGGCAACTAAAAATGTTAAACAGTATGCAGTTTTCAATGAAAAATCGAATTTATTTTTTATTTATTTTGTCTAAACTTTTTATAGCAAGAATTTATTTATTGAAGCATAAATTGAATTTCATGATTTTTAACACGTGTTCTCTATTGATTTTTATCACCAAAAATAATATGTAATGTTAATTTAAGTACGAAAATAGAGACCAAGTTGGTTTTAAAATAAAAAATATATATGAAATTATATAAATTTTGTAAAAAAATGTATATATAAGCAAAATAGACACATTTTGTAAGTCATAATGTTAAATACTTTATGCAAATTTTAATCATAATACAACAATATAGTAACTAAAATCCATGTTGCTTAAAGATAAAAGAAATCAAACTTTAAATTTAATTTAATTTTTGAAATATCATAGCTTTATTTTAACGAAATTTCATTGATAAAATCATCTAATAGACTTTCAGTTATTATTTGATTTCCTTTATTATGTTTTACAGAAATATAATTTTGCTATTTTGTACTTTTTGAAGCAGACCTTTAAATATTGAAATGTTACTCAAATAAAAAGTCAATTTTTCAACATGAGAAATTTATACAATATTTTAAATATTTTAGCAGTTTTTAATGAGGATAATTGTTCAAATATTTTAAAAATAACATATATTTTGATTATTTTCATATTATTTATTTAAGCATTTAAAACGTTGAATGCATTTCTTTTTCAAAATATTTCATGTTTCAAGTAAGTACATAGAATATTAGAACAATATATGAAACTATCCTAAATTTCGTATGTATTTTGAATTTATTACAAAATTGTTAATTTATATTCTTGACCTGTAAACAAGTAACATTTTAGATTTTCATTAAATAGTTTATATTTAAAGTAACTTGATATTGCTTTATTATCAGTGTGATATAATTTTCCTTTATGAGGCTGATAAATATTTTATTCATATAAAAATTGTTTCAACTTTAAATCATAGATATGTAACATATATAATTTTCAAAATGTATGAAAAATGTAAAAGAAACATGTTTTTATATTAAAGAATATTTAACTAAAAAGTAAAAGATATTCAAGTAATAAAAATGAATGTTATTTAAACTAAGGCTAACATAAAGCTTTATTAGTAGAGACAACATTTTCCTTCTTGTGTTAAATTTAAATAAATAATATTGTACATTTTGGTGAAATTATATTCTTGATATTATTTTACTTGAAAACATTGTATGCTAGTAAATATTAATTCAAGAAAACATACTTTAAAATTAAATTAAAATAATTTTGAAGAGTGTATAAATTTAATTTCTTTGCTCAAACTAATATTATACAATATGTTTTCATATATACATTCATAAGCGATATTTTTGACCAAATGAAGTTAGTAACAGATAATTTTTAAATAAATAAAAAAGAAAATTTAGAGTGTTTTTATAAAACACACTGAAAATATAAGTAAAATGTAAATAAAATACTGAAAATATATATTATACCTTGGGCATACATACATAAACGAAGGAAAATGACAAAAATTTAAAAGGAAACAAAATATATGTCCTGAAATTGAATAAAAGTCTAATTTATATTCTAAACCATAAAATATTTAAGAAATTTTTTTGTTTAACCAGTCTACGTTTTAAGGAATTTCATGCCTGAAGCTTCATCATCTGGTGTGTCTGAAAAGCTGTACATGCTCTCGTATTTACTGTTTATTGTAAATAACTTATTAATTTTAGGATTAAGACTAAAATAATGATAAATTGTTTGCATTTATAATTAAAAACATTATCATTAAAATAGTCTTGATGATTGCATTTGTTATCTCAGCTGCAGGTTTCAATGAATTGTCTGAAATACGGTAATTATTAAACTGTTGATAATTTGAAACCAGAGGATACAACTTTACAGAAAATAAAATAAAAAATCTGCATTTATGCCACTTTCAAATTTCTCTACAGATTTTTTAAATTTTTCATTTTAAACTTGTCTTATTTTCAACTTTCAGATATGTGAATAATTCAGATAAAAAAAAATTGCAAAAAATTAAATTAATTAAAATATTTTGTCCATTAGTTTCTATACCAGGAAAACATGTGCAATATTCAGAAATCATTTACAATGTTTTTGATAACACTTGATTTTCTCATTTTACAATTTAATTGCAAATTGTCTTATTACTTGAAATTTTTCAAACTCATGAAATGAAAATAAAATGTTATCTTGGTTTGCTTGGAGACTTTTGATCACTTCTTATACATGAGGGATAGTTTGAAAAAGAACATTCTAATTTAAAATACAAACAAATAAAATTATCTACACCCAATTTGATAGTCGAACTTGTAAACTGTTGAACGGAACACTAAGCTAAATTAGTAGTCTTACTTTAATTTCAACAACTCATGAACTTAACTCCCTCCTCAGTTTGTGATCTCGTAATTATAAGGGGTGATCAAATGAAAACGTACGAAACGACTAAAAACGTAATAGTTAAATATTTGCATATTGCGTCATGGGAGAACGTAGCGAGATATCTCGGTATGTGATTGTAGTGTGACTGGGATCGGAGCATGCTCGGGCACCCGCGTACACAGGAGAGAGCAGAGGCTCTTATCAAAAACGGCGTCCAAATGATGCGACAGTCCATATGAGGTCAGGATGCCGCTCACGTTGCAAAATTCGATGATTGAGGAGCAGCGAAGTGTTATCCTATTTCTGACAGCAGAAGGTGAGAAACCAGTGGAAGCATGAGTCGTCACCTTCCCCCACAATATTCAAAACCGTACCATCAGCAGGAAAGGTGTTTGCTCACAGTCTTTTTTGACGTTTAAGGTCCGATACTTGTGGAATTCCTCGAGCACAGAAAAACCATAAGCTCCGATGTGTACTGTGAGACACTCCGACGCTTACACAGGTCAATCAAGAACGAAAGACTGGAGCTGCTCACGAAGAGTGTGGTTCTGCTCCATGATAACGCGCGTCCACATGTCTCCAGAGTCACACCACATGGAACTGGCCAAGTTCAAGTGGGAGACGTTGGACCATCTGACCTACATTCCGGGCATGTCGCCCTGCCATTTCCATGTGTTTGGTCTACTGTAGAAACACCTGAAAGGGAAGCACTTCAATTTGGACGATGTACTCAAGGATGCTGTGGAGGACTGGATCTCGTCACGGCCACAGGATTTCTGGGAACAAGGAATCCTGTGGATTGTTCATCAGTGGGATTACTGTGCTCAATCATACGGTGTATATTTTAAATAAATCTTACATTTATACCCACCATGTCGTTTCGTACATTTTTATTTCATCATCCCTTATATACGGAATCTACTGAAAACTACAGTTCTCTGTCAATAAGTGACCACAAATCGATAAGTAGAAATCAAATAGTAGAAACAATATAATATTGAAACTAGAATAATATCATTCATAACAGAATCTAAAATTTATTCAATTCTAAAACGTTTATATTGTTTACAGTACTTGGAGTGAGTTAGGAAAAAAACTAATTTGAAAAATGCATTAAGTGAATCATATCTCTCATTCGAGAATTTTTTACTAAGAAATAATTCAAATTATATATAAAACTGGTATGCATGTTTTTTATGTAGGATTTTATATTTAACTGAAATATTTAATACAAATTTTTAAAAACTGTTATACATACTGCCGTAGTAATGCATTTATATTAGCATCAATTTTATTTGTATAAAATTACTCTCAAATTTCCATTATTTTTTAAATAAATTTTGATTTTAAATTTCAGTACGTTTCCTAAGTTAGGAACCATAAATTTGAATTGTAATAATTTATAAATATTCCTCGTTGACAAACCAAAGTTTTTGACATTTTGTATCAATCTAAAACAATGATATATGAAGAAAAATCATTAAAAAACCTAGAAACCACATAAAAACTTATGTATCCATTAAAATTACATGAAATCAAAATACTTCTCAGATAAAAATAAATTTATTTTAATCATTCACCTTAGTAAAAAATAGAATGAGAATGAAACGAGATAAATCATTTTATTTCTTTCTCACTCTATGAGCTGTTCTTGCAAAAGAAAGCTGATTTGATCGAGATCTGAAAATTAAATTGAATTTATAACCACTATAAGCATACACACCGGGTTTTAAATTAAAACCCAAGAACAAGTTATTTGATATGCATTGTGCAAACAATTCAGCTGCCAGGTCGGAGAATAATCGATTTTAAATGTAATGGAATATTAACGTTCTCTTTGGGCGTAAAGTTTATTAACTTTGGATCTAGAAATTAATGGTACTCGGAAAGAAATTAGAATGAATTTTAAAGAAAGTTATTCAAGAAATAATCCTTCATAGTAAATAATAATTAAAAGCAAATTCTTCAACAGTAAATACCTGAAAAAATATTTAACACGAAAACGATTTATAAACTACAATTATTTTTTAAATATTTTTATCATTACATCTAGATGAAAGAAAATCATGAAAATACACAGTATATTAAAATTTCTTTAAAGTTAAATTTAAGAATCTTGTGAGAATAACTCTAATGGCGATGTTTTCTAAATTTTATTCACTTCATAATAAGCATATTTTTTTGGAAACAATTATAGCTAGCTTTAAAATGTATAAGTGGATCATTCATAAATACTTAAAAATAATAAAGAAATCTAACTAGACAAAATATTAAAACAATAAATTTCAATTCAAGAAATTCGCTTAGAATATACAATCTGAAGAATTATAAAAAAAGGAAACTACGACCTAGAAGCGCAGCATCTATTTAAGTAATTTGGAAAGTTGCGGGCTCTATACCTAACCTAGTCGAAAACCCTGGTACTGAAAAAGGTCTATGCAAGTAAAATGTTCTGTCTGATCCAACACTCTTCCTTTAATATGGCTTTAAGGATAATGTTTTTAAGCTTTAATCTCTTCCATTCACAGTGTTTCAAAATCACTAGGCAGAAATAAGCATTATGAAAGTTATCACAACGCTTAAATAGTATACTAAAAATGTAATAAATTAACACACATTTCGTTACAAAAGATATTGAAATAATTTGGATAATAAAAACAGGTGTTTGTTTATCAAAAACAGATCCAAAATTATAATGCAATTTTTAAAAGAATGAGGTACTTAATTTTTTAAATTCGAAAAAATAAGATTGCCATGTGTGTGAATATGAAACTTAGCTAAAAATATTCAATTTAAGATGTTTTGAATAGATAAAAACATTTAAAAAAGTATATTACATTTTACGTGGGGTAATTATTAATCTGAATATATAAGTCTTAGTTAAAGCACTTCAGCAAAATATTTATATGTTATTTTTTTTCTAAAGTAAGAAACGATTAATTTAATATTTTATCCACGAATATGGCGAATTCAAATAATTTAGGAAGAAATAAATATGAATTTGGAAGATAACTCAATATTTCTTATGATGTTAATTGAGACATTGAGTTGTGGAAGTTGTTTTACTTAAAAATTTAAATGATACATCGCTGCTGATAGACTCAAGACGGTGTTCAGATTAAGACAAATTTAAGACTGCCACGATTTTTTTTACTTTAAGATTTTATACAGATTATGAGTTTGTATTCACGTATTACCTGGGCAATAGACGCCACGAAAACTACGAAGCACTCATTCAAATGCATGTATATGATTACTTGTCTTTCTTTTATATTCATTGAATTCAAGGCACAGATGCCGTATATTCTAGGATGCCAAATACTGATTTTGGTGATTTTTTGGCAGATTTCCTTATGTATCTGGCATCCTGGATTTTATTTATTGCGTCAAAGAGATGGATACCTATAAGAAATATGCAGAAAATTCTATTGTGGCAACACTAGTATATATGTCACACCGCATGTCATAACACGTCAACTTGACAACATTTTTTCATCGCCAAAAAAATTTATCACGTCAATGAAACTGATTCCCATCTATGATTCCTATCTTAATTTCATTAAGTTAATTAGTATTTTGATAGAAAATTTCTTTGAATTTATGTGGGAATGGAAATATTTTATGTAAATGTGTGAATTGAAGTATTTCTTTTGGCTAAATATAGAAGCAACTAATTTCATGGTTTTTTTCTGAAACTTAAAATGCGCAAATTTCTTTGGCAGTTTAGTTACTTCATTTTGTAACCACTATGCTCATTTTTAAATAGTGTTTTATAATATATGATATTTGTCCATTGCATTTATTCAACTCTTACCTAATATCATCTTATTGTTCTATCATTTGGATCTTTTTTTATTTCGTTTAATTCCTTGTACTTCTCTTTACGTCTATTCACTTTCAATTTACATATTTAATCATTCTGCATTTATCATGCTGTTATTATACTACATTACTTTCTCTTTCCGATTTTACTCTCTTCTATTGAGTTTTTTTCTTCTAACATATTTAAATATTTCAACTTTTATCATGCCATTTCTTTCTCTAGCTACCATCTTCACTTATTTGTGTTTTCCTACATATTCTCTTTCATGCCTTCCTTTTATTCTATTTTTTCTAAATATATTTAGGAACTATATTATTAACATCAATAATTCTTTGGTTTGTGAAATATGCATTCGGGTTGCATTTTCTTGTAATATTTATCAATGATGAAATATTGTTTCTTAGAAAAGTTTTCTTAAAAATTTTTACTTTATAATAATATTAAATTTATAAGGAATTTTCAAGTAAATTCATTACTTAGAAATCTCATCAAAATTCATTGAATTTTTGTATACTAAAATTAAAATTAAATTGAGATCTCTTGAAGGTATGATATTCATATGCTTGATATTCATAAAGAGCATCTAGATGCTCCTTATGAATATATATATATATATATATATATATATATATATATATATATATATATATATATATATATATATATATATATATATATATATATATATATATATATATATATATATATATATATATATATATATATATATATATATATATATATATATATATATATATATATATATATATATATATATATATATATTTGGCAGTTTCAATTGTAGGGTGTTCCTCTGAATATATAATCGTGCAGTAAGGCATCTCCCTAACGCATTTAATTCGTGTTCTATGGGATTTAAATTAGGAGAGTACAGACCAACCCATTCGAATGATATCTTCCTTTTCAATGCTGCCAAACATTAGAAGTTCCGATTGTCCGTGCATTGTCATCTATAATAATGAAGTTTGCAACAATGGTAACTCAGAATAGATGCAGCTGTGTAAAAATCACTTCCATACATGTGTATGGTAACATAATATTATTTTTCAGATATATAGAACAGTTTTAAACTTAATTTTTATACCTTTTAAAGTGTGATATATTTAAACATTTTTATAATATTGATTTAAATTGTTAAAAATTTAATTTTGCAGTTTAAAAAAATCTTTTTGAATTCTTGTTTTATATATTTATATGTACATAAATTAATATTGCATAATTAATTACTAACAAAAAATCTCTGAAATTTCAGTTGTTAATTGTTTTGTATAAGCATTTAAGATAACTTCAAAACCTTAGACTTTAGACTTAACCTTAGACTTCAAAACCTTAAATCTTAGACTTAAGCTTATTATGACTTTACTACGGGAAATAATTGCAAGAATTTATCTCAGTTAAATTGCTTGTCTTAGTTCAATATTATAAAAGTGTTGGTTAAATTAATTTAATCGATGTCTGTTAAAACTAATTGTTTAGTAATGAAGCGAATAGTTAAATTATTGATCATGTTAACCGTATCCATTCTATTTCTACATTATTTAATAACTACTTCTGTAATCTATTAACGAAAAATTATGATTGTAATACCCTGTTTGTAAAAAAATAATTTAACGCAGATTTATAAAAGCCAAAAAACTATTAAATTTTGCTTAAATTTAGAATATTTTTCGCTTTTGAATGTAATTGAAAAATCATATTCAAAGTAAATGTGTAATCAAAAATTTCTGGAACAACGTTTTTCTTGCAAATATATGCACAATTTTGCCTTTGAGACGACATATTTTCATATTTCTTTACCATCAATTGCAGGATTTTAAAAATTACTTTTGCTTTATTAATAAATTTAAGAACAGATTTTGAGAAAGATTCAACGAACAATTAACCTGTATTTTAACTAGTATTTAAAAGTTTTAAAATATTATATCTGATCTCTATGTGCCAATGTTATGTCTTAATTGCATTGAAAGATGACATTCTCAACTTTTACTGCTGTGACAGTTGAAAAAAATAATTATAAAACTGAATTTTAAATTTTAAGAAAATTCTATTGAGTTTAATTTATTATTTTTATTGTTTTTCTTACGTTTTTTATTTAAATATATATATATATATATATATATAAATATATATATATATATATATATATATATATATATATATATATATATATATATATATATATATAACTCAAATTTACGAATGTGAATATAATTTTTTTTGAATATGATAAAAAAAATATAAACATTTGCTCATAAAAATTTCATTTTCAACTTTCTTTCCTTAAAATAGTATATCCAATTACTAAACACGAAAAATTATGTTTTTAATTCATTATCAAATGCAGCACATGAAATTTACTCAACGTGATAGTTATTTCATTTAAAAGGATATTATAATGTCCCATTAATATGGATTGTGTACTTAAGATTGACTTTAAGAATATTTATAAAATTCCAAACTTGTAACGAAAATTAATACAATCCATTGTAAATTATTCAAACTTTAAATAAATATGCAACTATAAAATAAATGCACTCAACAATTTGTGTTTATGTTTTCGCAATAACAAATAAATGGAGTACAATTTAAATAAAACCTTTAAGCTATTTCTTAACTAGGAACTACAATTATATAATTTTGATTTGTCACTCTTATTTTAGTTATTTGTAAAGTATAAAATAATGCATTAATCTTTTTTTATTATTCTGCTAGAAATTTATAATAGTTATGACTGCAACGTTAAAATGTAAATATGTTATTATATTTAAGATGTATTTCCTGTGAAAATAACAGCAATTTACTTAAAAAATAGTTAAGCTTGGAAAAAATATTTATTCGTTTTTAGTCTTTATAAATTGAAAACATAAAATAGTTATAAAATGGGTGTCCAATAAATTTATGTTTTTCTTTATAATTTACAAATTAATTGTTTATATGTATTACATATTTCCAAATCTTATTTACTGAAGAATAACTAGGAAGTAATATTTACATATTTATATCATCTTTTAAAATGTACATACTTATTTCTTATATTAGTAAAATCCCTTTTAATTTCCTTAGTCATAAAATTTCTTTATCATAAAAATATATTGTTGTAACAAAATTAATTATACGCAAAATGAATACCACTAGCATGTCTACTGAATGATATAAAATGTGAATCTGTTGATGTCCAACAAAAATCCTATTAATGCTCATCAGATTAATTATCAATATTAAAAATTTTTACAGTTTAAAATATTTCATAAAATTGCCTGATATAAGCTATGTTATATGATATGCGTAATTTCGGAAGATTAAATGTGAAATTATCTGAATATTTAATATTTATTTTATATTTTTAATATTTCTTATGTTTGGAGTTGTTAAAATACTTTACAATTTAATAGTTATAAATTTTTTTTTGAAAAAAAGGAACACAAATATTTATGGTATACTTTGATTCAGGTAGAAAGAATAAAGGATAAATTGATTATACATAAAATAAAACTAAAAATTTGATACTTTTAAAATATCACTTATTTGCTATCAAAATGATGATTAAAATATAATTCTAGCAGAAAGAATGTTTACAAAAATATTTCAGTTAGTCATTAATTTTTATAAGTGGTATTTCAAAGCATACGATAAAAAAGTGAACACTTTACTTATCTTTATATTAATAATCCACAGTAGGAAATATAATACAAATTATTACAAATTTGGTTATTTTTGATCCAAACTCTGTTCACTTAAAGAGGAATTTAAACTCTATTCTAAACATTTTATTAATAACGAAGAGTGTAAAGGTACAGAGAAGTGATTAGTCCATTTGTAAGTCTTCCATTATTTTAATTTGGTAAATCCTCACAAATTTAACAAAACAATTATTCTAATAAAATAATTTTATATGCTTAGTATTAATAATACCACAATATATAAGTAAGTAAGAGAGTTATATATTTACCAATTCTTTATTTGATACTTTCATTTTATTTATAAATATTCACCATAAAATACAAAAATTTGATTATTATATTTTTTGAGGTACAGTCAAATTGAAAATATGAATAAATTACTGAAATGTTATACCAAATAAACAAATGAATCTTATCCTTATATTAATAAAATTGACTTTCGTATCGAATACTTTTATAGATATGAGATATTTGGAATAAAGAGCTGAATCGTAATTAACTAATATCCGAAACTTAACTAATTAACTAATATCCGAAATAAGCATTGAAGACAATTTCAAAGTGGATACACACACACACACACACACATACATATATATATATATATATATATATATATATATATATATATATATATATATAAATTTCGTGTCACGATGTATGTTCCCGATAAACTCCGAAACTACTGAACGGATTTTGATAATATTTTGTAACCATTTATAGTATGGTCCAACTTAAAAGATAGAATAGTTTTTATCTCTTAATTATTGATTTCAATATTTATTATCCGACATTAGTGTTTATTTATTAGTTAGTTCTGTAAAATCCTAATAGATAGCGGTTTAGCATCTAAGCTGCACAGGTATTCGGCAGATGGCGACGTGTTTATTTTTCTAGATTATACCATCTTCGAGAAAATTAACGTGCGTGCGCAAGCGCGTGGTTAAATATAGAATTTACATATATTTTCATGATGTATAATCATAATATAACAATTTTTCGTGAATCATTTTCATAATTATACTTTGTATTGTGTTATTATTGTGTAGTGTTCAGTTTGAATATTTTTAATATTATAAATAGCAAAATAAAATTTTATTTATTAGCTGTTTTTCTCTACTAATTTTCATACCACCTCGAAAACATATAAGTATTTCTTGATTGCCTTTTATTTTTTTTTATTTTTATTTTATAGATTTGATAATTGGCTCTGTAATCGTGCTATTTTGGCAGCAAGAAACGTTGATTTGAACGAAATTAACTTCCATATACAACAGATGTTGCCCGGTGATTTGATGTCTTTTAAATCAATCGACACAGTTATTGATGAAAACAAAGCCGTAAACTTTCCAACTGAATTTTTGAATTCTATGGATAATTTTTGAATTCTATGGAGTTAAACCCACCTCAATTATGTAACGGTACACGCTTAGTCATAAAAAATGACCGAAAATATTCTCGAAGCAACAATTTTTACGGGAAAATTTAAAGGAGATATCGTCCTGTTTCCACGTATTCCATTGATAGCGTCAGAATCTCCAATACCGTTTTAAAGGCTCCTATTTCCGATTTGTTTACCTTTTGCGATGATCATAAAAAAATCTAAACGCCAAACAATGTCTACTTGCGGTTTGGATTTGAAAAACACATGTTTCTCACATGGACAGCTATATGTTGCCTGCTCACGTGCAGGAAAACCATCAAATCTCTTCGTGTTAGCGAAAGACAGGTTAACCAGGAATGTTGTACACAAAGTAATTCTTAGATAATTTTTAGTTTTAATAATTTAAAATTGAAAAAAATAATTGTTAGATGTCAATGTTATCTACCTCATTTATAACAATTTATTTTTAGATGTTTTTAATTTATATAGTATATTTTGTAAATAAGTCACTGATTACAAACTATAAATTAATATAAGATGAATAAAATGTAAATTCAGAAAGTATATATTGAATTGTGCTTAGTTTCAAAATTTCAATACTTTACCTATTACTTTTAAATTTTTGCGAAACGATTTTTTTAATCTCATATGAATTATTTTTTAATCTCATTTGAATTATTTTAAATTTTTTTAGAAAATATTAATTTAATTGTACCTAAGAATTAGTAAAAAATTGATTCAATGTATTATAAAAACTCAACCACTGCAACGCGTGGCTGGGTCAGCTTGTATATATATATATATATATATATATATATATATATATATATATATATATATATATATATATATATATATATATATATATATATATATATATATATATATATATATATATATATATATATATATATATAGGATTATATACAATGACTTTTTATATAAGAATAATATTATTATACTAAGGCTAATATTATTTTAAAATGAATAGAAAACCTAATTTATTTCGAATCATAGCTTCAAAATATACTTATACTTCTGTAGAAAGAAATTAGATTCCATGATTATAAACAAAAGTTATGCTGATTTGACTCCTATTCCCAAATAAAAATGATAAATACAATAGAAAGATATATTTGAGATTATATAAAAACTTTAAAATACAGTAAAAAAAGTTTAGATTCTTTTTTTACCATTTGTCTAAGTATCTTAAACTTCCATTAGTTTATTTCTAGATTATTGATGTTTGCGTTGAATAACTAAATATAAAACAATAGATAAATACATTTCAATGCTTTCAATCATAGAAATCTTATTAAATAATATTTTTTATTCGTACATAAGACACTTTAATAGATGCTTATTAATATATTTTGCTTAAAATGAATTGACATTTAGTTAAATGTACATATATTATAATAAAAAGAAATGCGAAGGAAGTTAATGTATTATTTTTAAGGAATAACTTTAATCGAAAGTAAATAAAATATTCGTAATAAAACAAAATCATTCTATAAAATATTTATTTTATATTTCGTGAAGAAATATTATATTATATCATGGATTACTTTTTATTCAGAAAACGTAACGAGTATTTGAAAATTTTACTGAATAATAAATTTTATTGAATGATGTTTGCTGAACAACAGACAAATACTTATATCTTGTTCATTTTCAATGTGGATATCTCTTCCCTTGAAGTGTTTAAATCGAATTTTCAAGGTATGATCATTCACAGATCTGCGACGGAGTACAGGAGTGATGGTATTTTGAGGAAGAGAAAGTTCGCCAATAACTTAGGATATTAATTGCTTGGCTAATGTTCGCTGAACAACAGACAAATGCATATATTTTGTCCCTTTTCAATGTGGATATCTTCTTCCTTAAAGTGTTATAATCAAACTATTGGTTTCAATTTTAGATTTTCGGAAATTTTTTTATTTAGTAGTTAAGATGTTAGTAGTTCTGAGCACGTTTTAAACTGTATGTTCCAGTTTAAATAATTCTTATGTGCAAAAAATGAGTATTTAACTGAAATCAATTATTTATTCTGACTTAGAGGTAGTCTATTCATGTTACCTGTGTTAAATACTTGAACGGATAAAAGATTTACGATGGTGTTACGGTAGATTTACGAGATAACTATAAACAAAAATAAATCGATGCTTATAATTTTTTAAGAATAACGTAATTTTATCTGTTTTATTCTAAGAAAGATAAAAGTGGTTACAAATTCTATTGAAAAATCCAACTCTTGCCATAATTGGAGTAGGGAAAGCATTCACCATAGCAACACCATACTTCTTAAAATATTTCCCTTTAAGAATGCGTTCCTCCTACAAAAGGGAAAATTTTGTTTCCGCACATTTACGACTTAAAATACCTGTAAAAATTGTTAAGATTTGATTAAAATTTGCTGAACTTTTTTATTAGATATTTAATAACTGATAAATAACTCAATTATTCATGGGTTATATCCCATTTATTTTTAATTTTATAAAATAAAAATGACTGCAAAATGTGTTTTATTATTGATAGATGTAAAAATGAATATTTTATTTTCACTATTAATGTTTTTATAATACTTACATAAAACAAATAGTAAAAAATACTAAAAATATTTTTGCACTATTGTTTGCTTGTATTCTATTTATTTTCGTTTTTTCATTCAAATAATAAATTTGTTATTGAAAGATTTTTTAAGAGAAATACTGCTTACATGCAAAAATAAAATACTTTGATATTACTTGTAGCTTACTTATGATTACTTAAAGATTTATTTTAATTAATTTAGCAACTGAAAATATTTCAGATTTTTTCAATCAATATCTTAATTGATAAGAAATGAAATGAGAAACAATAATTTAATTGATAAGAAATAATTTTGCTTCTAGTAATGTGTTATTACTTTTCATAATGTGATGATATACGTAATTTTTGTATTCAAATGTATACAAACTTTATACTGAAAACATTTCTAACAATTCTCTTTCTGATAGAATTTTAACATATGAATATTTTAAATTTACTTAATGTTTATTTTAAACAAATGTATTTTTTTAGTGCAAAACGCATTTAATTTACAGGGAATATCATGCATATTATAATCATTTTAAGGCTTTCTTCTGATTATTAAATTGTATTAATTTGCATCTTTTTATGATTAACATCTTTAAGTCACTAAAATTTAGCATTAATTTTAATTTCCGTACATTGTCCCATTTTTCTAACATTGCGTTAAGAGCTTTTATACGATATAGTAAAACTTTACTTAATTTCAAGTGTTATTTATTCTAACGTAAATATAAACTATGTGTAATGCATTATAGAGTTATACACGTTTATTATATTTTTAACTTAACACTGTTGTCAACAAATTTCAAAAATTTTCGATATTTAATTTAAATTAAAATTTTCTTATTTAAGTTATCATATATATATATATATATATATATATATATATATATATATATATATATATATATATATATATATATATATATATATATATATATATATATATATATATATATATATATATATATATATATATATATATATAAATATATGTATATATATATATATATAATATATATTTCTCTCTCTTTTCAATCATTGTTTTCTATTATTTTAACAATGTTATAATTTTATGTTTAACCGGTGATTTCCTGATTAATCCTTAATTCCATATCCTTTTCTACTTTTTTTATATTTTCTAATTATTTCTAATACATATATTTATGCTGTGTTTCAAACTTTTATCTCTTTATAACAATCTTGCATATACACACTTTGATATTCAAACTGGAACACCATGAAAGAGTGGCCAGAAAATTATGTAAATTTTAGGATAGCCGCACCATACTGACCTATGCAATCAATGTAAAATGTTAAACTTTTCAGTTTAGGTAGGATAAGATATAATGAGAGAAATAAGCAGAGTTGGCAGTATTAGCACCGTTATTGCTGCATGAAAAATGATCATTGAAAAATTATTTTTAATACAAGGATGCTTGTAATTGCAGATATTGCAGCCATCGTTGATGGAGTCAGTGTCAGCAAACAGATACATTTACAAGTGGTTTGGTGATCGGACTGAGAAATGTATGCTGGTCCTTATTGTAAATCGCAGCTTACAGACACCAGGACACGTCCACATTGCATCAGCCGTGGAGAAGATGGTTGGAACAAGAAACAGTGGAACCTAAGCAGGATACCGGTGCAGCTACAGTAACGTCATCCTTCGTGGATCGATGCGTCCAACGGCAGATTGGATAAGATATAATGAGAGAAATAAGCAGAGTGGGCAGTATTCGCACCGTTATTGCTGCATGAAAGATGATCATTGAAAAATTATTTTTAATACAAGGATGCTGCCCCGCAAATCTACCGAAACTCTGCAGAATATACATGTCACCCTGCATCTTAAAGTGTATTAAAACTTTTCCCTAATTCGTTATCAAAAATCTTTTTTTATAATATATATATATATATATATATATATATATATATATATATATATATATATATATATATATATATATATATATATATATATATATATATATATATATATATGTATATATATATATATATATATATATATATATATATATATATATATATATATATATATATATATATATATATATATATATATATATATACAGTCCTTGGTACTCTGATTGGTTAAGGTTTTCGTTTCTGGTTATCAGAAGATCATGAATTCAAATTTCTAGATAATCGAAAGATCCGCCTTGTTCACTAATTGCGTCTGAGCCAATTTAGTAATATCATAGTTGCAGTTACCATAATTACTGTACCATGATTATACAATATATACCGTAATTACTGGGTGCCCCAACAGATAAAATATCATCGTTTCCGCAATTTGTAATATTGAAAATGCAATAATTGATTCGAAGAGTTTTACTTTATAACTTATTCTTATATATTCAGTTTATTCTTCATAAATCGTTGCTTTTTCACTTTATTTAATGTTATTGCTCTAGTTTCAACCCCTGTTCATTTGTTTTGTATTCCATATTGTTTTAAGATTTGCAGCATTTCTTTGTTAAAAGATATTAAATAAACATGTATATATGTATACAAGGTATTTATCAAATGCATGTAACATGTTTGTTTTCTATAAATTATTTCATATTTTCTCCTAATATTTATTCGTATAATTTTTGAAATTATTTTTCTAACATTTTATAGTAAATATTTTGTTGGCTTATAAAAAGAGCTATTTATAATCACACATAATATTCAAAGTTAAACATTAGACAAAATCATGAAATTTAGGCTGGAGAAAAACTGTACAGCACTGGGCAAGAAATCACAGAATCACAGGAAATTAGGGCCTAGTTAGGATTTCCTAAATATTCTTATGTTTTAGTTTGCATAATTATTTCTCAAAAACAAAATTTATTTATAAGAAGACTTCAATGAATATTTATTTCATTTAAAAGCGGTAATTTATAGTAAATAAATCAACGATATAATATTCTCATTTTAAAATTCTTAAAATTCTCCATTGACATTTTTTCCTTAAATAATATTAAGTTCATTTCCTTAAAAATTAACAGAAGTAGTGAAGAAATGTGTTTTACTTCTATGTAAATTAGTAAAAAATTTGAATAGAGGAAAACATAATTGATGGGTACTTTCTAACTTTTTTAATCATATTTTTTAAACTAATATTCATAAAACTAAATTCAATGAGTTCTAGTATTTAGTTTAATTAACATTTCGCACAGGTTGAATTAATTTCATTTATAGAAGTTTTCACAAAAAACTTCGATCAATTTTCTTTGTAATTTTTATTTACTATTACTATTATTAGTTTTCTATTAAATACATATTTAAAATTAAGTAAAAACTTTTAATAATTTTTTGTAAAATGTTGGTAATCCCATCAATTTAACATCTCTTCATATGTCTTAGTACATATATTTCTATTAATAACAGAAATATTTTATAAAAATTATTTGCCCGCATATTATTTATCTTTGTACGAAAATATTTTATAAGTATTTTAATAATCTTTATTTCGAAATATAAACAAAGCATTTTCATAAAAATTGACAGTTTTCTAATTTATATATATTGTATTGATATAATAGATTGGGTGCAAAAAGTCACAGTTAGCATTTATATTTTCAAGTGACTGAAAAGCACATATTTTAATGAACATGTCATAGATAATGCCATATTTTGAATGAAGTGCTGTTAACTACTTGTGAGAGAATAGTTTTTACAAAACAGCAACTTGAAATTTAGGAATGCATGAAAAATAGTGAAAAGATTTTTTGTTTCTTTTGTAATTCCATAGAAAACTATATATAAAATCGATTATATTTTTAGATAACAGGCTTGATCAGCTTAATACATTTTTCTTATTTGTTAAAATTATTTTTATTATTATTGCCTGAAAATCACTGTTTTCCTTACTTGCAAAATTTTTTTTTTATTTAGTGATGTAACCAGAATTGTTTCATTTATATTAAAAATATTTGATTAATATTTTATAAAATTAATCAAGTGAAACAAATTAATTTTATAAAATAATTCTTACAAAATTATGCGATATTTTGGTATATGAAGAAATTTAATTAATAAAAAATGTTACTAATCTATATATATATAAACTATAAACATCAAATTTCAAAATGTAAGGTTATTGTTACAATACCCAAAATATTAGTTATTTTAAGATGAAACAGAATGAAGCTTTGGAGAATTAAAACGTTTTCATACACAAAATTAAATATTTATTTTAATGTTTTAAAGATGTTAGTAAGAACTTACCATAATAATCAAATCATTAAAATAAAATTATATTTTTCTCTATCAAAATTTTATTGCTAATTAACATTATTTTTGGAAAGTAAATTAGCGTTATTTTTAATGAAAGTTTGTCAAATGAATGTGTATCTTATTATGATTAATTTATGTGTATTTATGTGTATCTCTAATGTAATTAATGCGTACTTTTACAACTCCTCTATGTTAAACAAATATTATATCCTAGTTTCAGATGAAATATAAAAATTCTGCTAAAAACTAAAATATTTTAGTACAAATACCAAAATATTTTAGTGATTAACTATTTATTTAGATGTTTATAATTGTTAATACATAATTATTAAAATAATTAAATTTTTAGAATAAAATTAAATTTTTCGATATCAAAGTTATTGCACATATATGCTAGATATATTTACAAGGACAAATCATATTAAAGAAATATACAGTATCAAAAAATAATGTAATTAATCAAAATCAAGTTGAAATTAACCAAAATAGCATACACAAAAAATCACACAAAAATATAGTGTTAATAGTTTAACTCATTTTTATTGATATAATAAATCAGAATAAGATCATGGTTTATTTTAATAGATTTATCTGCAAGAGACAGTACACTTGAGAATAGAAATGAATAAACTTTAAATATGAATGTAGCATAAAGGATTTAATGCATGATTTGTTAGAGCAATAGAAATTCAATTATGCGAAGAGCTGCAAATAGAAGCTTTTCGAATCAAATTCTACCTGTTTGCTGTTTACAAAGGCTTAATATAATTTCATTCAGAATTCTTCAATAGATACTAAGAAAAATATTATATTTCATTCCTATCGTATTACTTTCGCTTAATTTTTTAATATGAAAAAGTAATCTTTACAATTTCTATAATACTGTAAAGTAGTATAAAATCCCTACATTATTTATATAAAAATTATGTGCAATGAAATGCATACATAAATATATTATATTTAAAATAAGCAGGTCCTAAAGCTGTCACAAAGTTACTGATATTATTGACATATAAAGAATTTTCATATAGTATTATGGCGAGGGATCAATTTAAAATAGTTACCATTAGTTTTTGAGTCATTCACATCTATATTTACATGTAACAAGAATTTTAAAATCATTATTTAGTTCATATGCCTATATTGAATATGAATGTTTCTTTATTTTTATATTTCTAAATTCAAAAGCTATTTCATTGAAATACCAATTTACATGACTATAATTAGTAATATTTAATCTGATTCTGCACAAATCGCTTACTTCTATCAACGTTTTTACATTTTTTATTTTTAAGAGCTCATTTCCTGAGAGTATGAAGAAAAATAAAGATAGGAGTTATTTTGTTTTACTCTTATCATCAATTATGAAATATACCTGGATATAATTCAAGCTTTTATTGAGCTTCACTAAGGTAAAAAACCGTTACTGCTAGTGCTTAATGGATTTTTTGCGGAGCGTTTTGTTTTGTTAAACTTTGTTTTAATAGGCTTTTTGTCATCAAAGTAACAAGACTATTTATAGTTAGTTTTTTTTCTGTGGAGCTGAGTGTGTGTGTCAAAGGTCGAGGGATTTCCAATGAATTTCTTCAAATATCGATTTATTAATACAAATCATAACTAATTAAATAACAGAAAATGTTGCGAGTAGTGTAGAAAAGCTTTATTTGACGTGCTCATGCTTATTTTCAAAATGGTGGCAATCATTTTCAATATTTGGTGTAAGTAGTGATGACGTAAGTAATTTTAATTCAATTTTACTTTTTAAAAATAAAATTATCACAGAATCAAGTAACATTGTGAATTTTCATATCAATTTTAACTCTCAAATAAAGTTTTAACGGACCAAGTATTGGAAAGTGCCTCACACACTTGAACCAGATTCAATCAATTGCGCTTCAGTAGTTGAACATATCTGTCTTCTGCATTCCATTGAAAGATAATAAGAAAAATGATGCATGGTTCTTAAAGTTATCACCATTTATAAATATCAATATGAAAATTGAGTACACAAATTGAAATAGAATAAAATGTGTGTGCATGCCATGGAGAATGAAAACTACCAAAAAATAAGTGAAAAAAGGTGATAAACAATAAGAACTAGAAGAACATATTTAACTTATTACTCAAAAGTAAAGTTTCACTTACGAGTAAAGAAGTGAAAAGAGTTTTTTTTTTTTCAAATAAAAATGAAGAGAAGTAACATCTAATGTTCGAAAGACTGAGAAAGATGATACTGCACAAAAAAAGAAAATAAGTAAAGGCATCTTTATTAGCTTAACAACAAGTATCCGAATTTAAATTTAATAAGAAATTAAGCTAAGTTTTCAGAAAGAAAAATGTTGGAGCTACTTTTGCTGATAGAATTCAATTAAAAGTGATTTCAGTGATCACTCACAATGATTCAATTTTAAGAATATTCGATGATAATTTTAGTGCCAAATTTGAAAAGGAAATAGAGTCTGGAAAATCTAGCAATAGTTTATTTAATGACTTAAAGTTATGTATAAGATCAAAATGATTTCAATGAAACTCGCGTATTATAATGTAATGGAAATATTTCATAAAGAATGCTTTTCTTCAAAAAAGCCATAATGCTTATGAAAGAAATGCATTATTTCTTTCAAATTTTAAGGTTATAATAAATATTATTGAAAACAATCATTGCTACCAGACCTTTCATAAATCATTAGTAAACCAGCAGGCATACAAACAGACACACACATTTATATATATATATATATATATATATATATATATATATATATATATATATATATATATATATATATATATATATATATATATATATATATATATATATATATATATATATATATATATATATATATATATATATATATATATATATATATATATATATATATATATATATATATATATATATATATATATATATATATATATATATATATATATATATATATATATATATATATATATATATATATATATATATATATATATATATATATATATATATATATATATATATATATATATATATATATATATATATATATATATATATATATATATATATATATATATATATATATATATATATATATATATATATATATATATATATATATATATCGCTAGCTTTATAACAGACCTTAGCCTTCAGTGAAAGCGTACATTTAAAATTCAGAGAAGAATTCTTTTCTAAATTAAAGTTTTTTACAAATGACTGAACTTTGCTTAAAACATAGTATTGAATAGATCAGCTGTAAAAAAATCAAATAAATCATAGAAATATAGAAAATTCTCTTTAATTAAGGTGCTTTTATATGTTAAAGTCGGCAAACGTTTCGACCACATTCTGATGAATTTCCGATTGGCGGCGTTTGGAAAAATGAGCAAACACTTTCACTCAAAAAAAACCTTATTTTAATTAAATTTAATGCATATGTTTTGTTGAATTTCACCTGTATAGCTAATGTAGATATTTGTTTTATTAAAAAAAAATGTTGGAAAACGTCATCATGTCAAGTTTGCTTCCTGCAACTTTCAACTTCAAAATTTGAGTAAATATGGAATTAAAAGAGAGAATAAAATGCTGTTAACTTTGTACCCATATTAAAATTAACGGACTCACTTAGTACAAAATGATGCTTTGAATATATTCCAGGTACTTTTCTTAGAGAAATTATAAATTATTATATTTTAATAGTCCTTATTAAGATTTGATACAGAGTTAGATAAACGATAGTCAATTATGGCTCTTCAGTTAAAATTTATCAGTATTACACCATATTCAAATCTTTTCAAAATTAAGTAATAATTGATTTGTATTAATTACTTATACCAAAACTTTCTGTGAATCATATAAAAAATTCTTTGAAATTTTCCATATCCTTCCATATTGTCATCAACAGACATTAACTCAAAATATTTTTTCTAATAATAATTACATACTTTTTATTTATGAAGTAAATAGTGTTCTTTAAATAAATTGATAGATTATTTCAGCTTTTTCTCATGAGAAAATATTATCAGTTTATTTTGTGTGACATAAGAATATTATTAAAGGAAAGATGATAAAATGAACAGCGTTTGCCTGCAGCAATGTCTAAAGAATTTTATAAAGAAAAATTAAACTTTTGTAAAAATATGTTTTGTCATTTATGTAAATGACAGCAATATAATAAAGAATTTAAGCAACTCCTCTACTTGAGGCAATATGCATTCAATCTGCATCGTAATTTTACGATTGTTGTATTCTTCATATTGATAAGTGATATTGTAGGATTTTTAAAACAATTACGCTGAAGTGAAAATGCTAATTCTGCTATTTTTATTTAAATAAAATAATTTGTGAAAAAGTTAATGCATAATTTATTTTTTAAATATTAAGTAATTGATATTTTTATTCAATGCAACAACCGATCAATTTTTGTTTAAAAATATTTGGAATGAACTGTTGCTTAAAAACACTTTTGTTTGACATTTTACATATGATATTTTTTCTATCCAAATAATAACTACTGCGAATAATGTGAGACAACTTTATTTAAGACTTAATGAAAATTAATATTTGGTTAAATAAAATAGAAAAATGGCGTTGATAGTTAAAAAAACGAAGTCAAACATTTAAATTCGATACAATATTATTTGATCAATTCTATATGATTCCGATGCATGTTTTGCTAACAAGAATACATTTTATAACTTTTCTCAGTAACTTTTTATTTGGTAGCTGAAAAGATTTCAACTAAATATCAGACTCTAGTCCTTACAGATATGTTTTTCCATTTGTGGTACTTTTTTGTTGGAAATGTTAAGTAATTAAACAATTTAAAAAATGTCGTTCTTGGAGAATACAATTTTGAACGGCAACAACAAGGTATAGGTTTATAGAGAAAGAGGATTCTCCTTGACAACAATTCGAAGCAATATTGTTGCATATAACAAAATAAGAAGATAAGAAGTAATGAAAATATTAAAGAATTCCGTCAGCAGAGTTAATGGTGCGATATACTATATTGTTAAATAGAATAAAAACATAAAAATAATTTTTTAAACTGTTTTTATTCATTTTTGAAACATATTATTATTTTATACTTCTCACAGAATATATATTGAATAAAAATTGTTGCATAGAATTGGGCATAGAAAAATTTCATTAATACTTTATTGCTAATTACTGTATTTAATTTCTAATGAGATAAAATATTTTTCTTTTTAATATAAAATATTTATAACTCTATAAATAGATATAAATCTGTTATAATATTTCAATATGTATGTATTTTATCTATTTATAAATCAATGTTTTATATCAAATTCAGAAAATAGCCGTATATATTTACCTATTTAAGAAGAAAAAATTTAAGTAGTTATTTTCATATAACAATATCAAACAAAATATATTTTTTGATCAAAATTATTATCCATAATAGTTTCAAATTTATTGTAATATAAGTAAATTGAGATAATATTATAAGTCGATGCAATATTCTGTCGTATATTTAAAAATCAATTGATATCATTTAATTTCATAAATAAAAAATTGTAACATAATGTTATTCATTTGCTTCAGTTATTATTAGTTAAAATTATAAATTTTCATTTGTAGCGTGTATAGAAATCATTAGAATCGAATAATGAAAGCAACAATTTTCCTAACCAAGCTACAGCTGGTAGAAACTGGAAAAATAAACGTGATAATATAAAAATCAATATTTTAAAGTTTCTTTATATGCATTCTGTCTTATAATCATACTTTATTTAATCAATTTAGAATAGGTGTAACAACGTTTCTTTGTATTTACTTTTTCTGCAATGTTGTGATAAGTATTGTTAAAATATGAAATATCATCCCTATACTAGGAAAATATTTTAATTCATATTATGCATTTCAACTATTTATACAAAACTACTTACTTAACTTGTTGTAAACAATTTATAAAATTGTCATCTTCAAGAATAATTATTAACTAAATCTAAAAATATTCGCTGGATTTCATTTGCCATTCAACCATTCCAGTTACTCATAATTTTCTTCTGTTTTAAGATAGCTATTTTTTTTTGTAATAAAATTCTGTATTTATAAATACAAAAATAGTATATGAACTATATCTATAATTATAATTTTCATATATATTAAATAAATTTTCAGGTATTCATTTCTATTTGGCTCTTTCTTTCGAATGTTTTCCCTAGATATAACATATTATCTCTTAATTGTGAAGCATGGTAAACTAAAGATGTTGATATTGTAGAACTGGCGTATTCTTTACCAAATTTCTATACCAAATCATGGAGAATTATTAGGTTTTCAAAAGTTTTAACTCAAAAATGCAGTTTGTAGGTATTCGACTGAATAAGGTATTGAGAATTCGTAACCTTCTAAACAAGAGAATTTCTTTTTATAGTTTCTAACGTTATCGTTTTATGTAAAGTAATCTCATTAAGGGAAACTGTTTCGATGCAATTTGGATTGAATAAAGTTTTTTTTTCAAACTCTCTATATTAAAAGACACATATACACGTGCCACATTATTCTATTACTTATATTCTCTTAAATTCTTTGCTTGTTTTTTATCATAATTATAAAGTGATTGTTTCTTTCGTTCCAGATGGAGTCATGACTACATTACTTTATTATAATTTTCTATGGTTTAAAATATCCATGAAGTCCAGAGGACATTTCATCTACGTCCCATCGTATTGAGTTTTTGTCTTAAATCTGACTTGTAGACGAATTTCTTCAAGGGGCAGCAAATAAGGCGAAGTTCACAATCGAATGTATGAGAATATTTTTGAAGATCATTTTGTTAATAAAATGATTTCTTAGATAAAGACTAAAACATCGGTCTTAAGGGCATGAATTGCATTGATTCAAGTTTTTAATACGTTGACAATAGAACAGAAGAAAAAGGAAAATGAAAAAGACAAAACATCCCTTTATAGTTAGTTTAAATCCACAAGGACGTATTAATTTCTTAAAAATGTCATTAAATAATATAATACTAAACTATTAATTGCAATATTTGTAAAATTTCTCCTTAAATTCTCAAACCAAATGCTTTGCTTGCTGCATTTTTTTTTTGTAATGCAAATTTTCTTATTTAATATCACATATCCTCGATGCATATTTCAAATTCCATTATCTTTTCAGTATATGGTAGTAATTCTAATAGAAAATTTTCGATTGTGTAACATAATATATAAGTATTTCAGGATCTATAGTTATTTGTCTTTTATAAATTGCGTGATAAATATTAAATTTAAGTTTTTATGCTTTTAAAAAAATAAAATAACTTAAGATTTAAAGGTACAAATATTATGCACACACACACAAAATTTACTTAATATAAATTTAGTATGATTAAAAAATACTGTAACACATTAATTAAGTTGCCACCTTATGCAGGTTTAAGCCTATGTTACGAATATAAGCAATAATGTTCAAATTTAAATTATTTATTCTAAAAATAGTATATACGAAATCAGGCTTTTTTGGTACAATTCCAGAATATTCCGGTATAATAATTATTGTAACGGGATTGAAATAAATCACAATTACAGTTGTAAATATTTACATCATTTATTGTTTAAAATTTTTTAGAAAATAAATAGTTATCATTTATTGACAAAACTTACTTTAATGGCAAAGTTTATTTCTGACGGAAAGTACTTAGCAATCGCTTTTGTGATTGGTTTGCGGGGAGGGGGTATAATGAAATAGTACCCATTTTCCATTGAGTATGCACAATAAGTATATCAGAAATAAGTAGTAGTAATCATAATACCAAACTGATATCCTGAATAAATTGTTCATTTAATATTTATGTTTGTTACTTTATTTAAAATTTTATTTAGTGACAAAAAACAAAAATTCTAATTAAAATTATCGTTTTAAGAATGTTGTGTAAGTTCGGCTGTGCTATTTTAATATTTATTTAATTTATTAATTGGACTTTTGTTAAGCATTGATTTAATATAACAATGTAATTTTTATCCGTTTTATTAAACAAATGTGTGACATTTATTATGAAATATGTTTTACATTTTTGTACGTATGAAAAATTGCATTTATGTAACTTCAAATAATAATATATCGTTAAACACAAAACTATTTTAATATAGGATTCATTAATATTGAGCCAAAAAGTATCTAAGCCGATGTATGGGAGGCATGAAATTATCTAGATATTGCTTTAGATGAACAGCATAAAAGTATTAGATAATTTACTAGTTTATTTCATCTATGATAGTGAAAACATTTATAATCAAATGTATAATATGAATTAAACTAGTCAAAATATTTTGCGGTCACTTAAGCATGGGACATTTTGGAATACAGAAACCGAAAAAGATATTTATCACATTTTTGTCTAATTTTTACATTGATTCTACTTTACTAATCATGAATGCAAACATCTCCAAATTAACTGGCATCACTTGATAAGATGTACAAATTTTGTGCTCCTTGCACCACTCGAAACTGTGGATACAATGAGCAACTTTCAAAGAAATGCAGCATTTAAAATGGCAATAGAATATGCCATCCTCACGAAGGACAACGACCGTAGTAAACAGTGACACTTGTCGACACGTTGCAGAGCAAATGCTCTTGCTGACTTGTTTCAATCTTTTTTCACATGCAAGAAAACATACAAGTAATCCACTGCACTTGTTTCTTTATGTTGAGGAATTTATGTTAATGGTTCGGTAATTTTGATTTCATACAGCCCACAATTTTCTGCATAGCATTTCTAACTAAATATGAACATTTTATCAAATAAAAAGAAATGTTTTGGTACTTTTTGTTGTGTATATGCAAAAATGCAAGTGCTGTGACATAAATTATCAAAATAATAATAACTTTTAGGAATTTCATAATTTTTAAATTTTGTTATAAAATATTGATTTTACAGCATTTTTTAAATTTATTTTTAAAATAATTTTAATTTTATCAATGGCAATTTTATGTTATTTATGTTAAATGTGGAAATAGATATGTAAATTCAACATGATTTTATGATGAACTAAAGTTTATTCATTAAATTAAATATAAAACTTTTTTATATTATTGAAAATAAAGAAGAGTAAATCATTTTTTAATAAAAATGTTCAAACCTATTCTCTAATTAAAAGGATTTATTTTGTAGGAGAATTGTTTTTGTCGATATGATTTGATATTTAAATGTTTCTACATTAACTATCTACTCTTTATAATATAAAACTTTCAAATGATGCACTTTATAAAAATGCATTCACTAATAAATATGTATAATTACATATTAATTAGAAGAATTATTTATTAATTATATATTAATTAGGAGAATTGAAATGGTTAAATTGTGATTCTTATTTTAGTTAATACTCACGATTATTCTTAAAGAACTATATGAAGCAATTAATTTCTGGTATCATATTTTGCGAATACATAAAAATAAAGTTATTTAGTATAGCTTCTAATTATTTAGTTAGATTTTATTAAATAAAAGTTAAATAGATTTTTGTTATATAATTAGGTAAGAAAGTATATGAAGCTCCTTCTATTACTACTTATTGCATCTTTATTTTTTATTTTTTTATTTTTTATTATTTTTTTAAAAAATCTAGAAAAATATTTCTAATGAGAATAAGATGAAACAATAAAAAAACAAAGGGAAATAGTTAGAGTAGCAATGGAAAAAGTAAAGATGGGAATTAGAAACCGGAAAATAGTTATTGTGAAACAAAAGGAATAAAATTTTTCTTTCTCAATAAGGGAAGAAAGGACAAGATGAAGGCCATTCAAACACATTTAGATAAAGATTTCAAATAATAAAAAAAAATAAAAATAAAATGTTACCGATGCTTTTGACAGAAAAATTAACATCAATTAAAAATTGAAAGAGAATGTTGCAGGTACGAAATTACGAAAACATAAACAGTATTTAGTGGTGTTAAATGTCCTAAATTGTATTAATAATGCAGACAGGGTTTATTAGAAGATAAAAATATTGAGACATGAAGTGAGACTTATAGAATTGGAAATAATTAAAAATAGAACAAAATTGAGAGTTAAATTAATTAAAATACCATGATCTTTACTCAAATTTAGTTGCAATTGAAAATTGCGACTAAAATTGCAATTGAAAATTTCTCATTAGTTAATATTTCTTGCAATACGTATATTGATATTTAAGCTGTCAACATTAGAATTAGTTTTCTTAAGAGTTTCGGTTGTGATTTTTAAAGTTAATTTAATTAATTTTATAACATTTTTTATTAGTTTTATGCTGCTTAATTCATTGTTTTAAAGCAAAAACTAATTTGCATTAAACATACATAAAATATAATGAAGAAAAACATCACTTATTTTCAGTATTATCCATAAATATCATATCTATCTACAAGCCATCCTGATACTTTCTCTGAATCGTCTGATCAAGACTTTGCATGTGTGTGTGTATGTATGTATGCATATGTGTGTATGTATTTATAGCCTTCATATTAGTAGATTTGCAATAACCATTGTCTAGATGTCTGATTTTTTGCAAATTAATTTTCTGATGTCATGTAATATGCTTGTAAATGAATATCATAAGTTATTATTGATATTCTAAAAATACGTCAGTAAAAATAAAATTTTGTGATTTTAAAAAATATTATAGTTGGTTACCAGGTCAGAGATTCTGTTTTCATTGGAAATATACAGCCATTAACAAATGTTGTTTAAGTAGTGAAGAAGTGAGATCAAAAGCAGAAATTTATAAACTGAGCATCCCGTTGCAATAAGTGCATTTTAAAGAAATATTCTTATATGATTTTGTCTGCGGATAAATGTGATGAACACGTGTAAAATAGTGAAACTTATGTCAAGATGTGAAATTATTGATAAAAAAATTATGAAAGGTTTGGTCTCATTTCAATGATTTTTTATAATGCTTTTAATTTGATATACATTATCTTCATGAAATTGATTAATCCTCCTCAAAAATATATATGAGAGGATTTTTCTCCTCTAAAACTTTTTATCTATACATAAATGCTGGAAGTACAAAAGAATATTTACAGCATCTGATCCTCTTTCCTTTTTGTTCGCAGTAATTTATTTTTTAAAATAAAAATATCTATGCATTCTCGATTTTTAAAAATATATTACCATTTATGTTTTAACACATACATAATTTAGCCTCAGAGGAAAGGAATTAGAACGCGGATGAAAGAATTCAGGAATTCAATATTGCTACGAAAAAGAAATTTAAAGCACCCCATGTCCCATATTAGAATTTTTTTTAAAAAAAAAAGCTTAATAAACAGTACTATTTTACTAAATCACAAGTTTCACCTAAATTTAAAAGAAAAACTACAAATGCAGTGCAATACTACAAATTCAGTGTAATACTACAAATGCAGTGTAATACTACAAATGCAGTGTAATACTACAAATGCAGTGTAAAACTACAAATTCAGTGCAAAACTACAAATTTAGCACAAAACTAGCACACAAATCCTGACTTGTAAAATACATGTTAATTTTGCCTTTAATATAATATCTTACATATTTAATTATCCTGGAATGATTGCTATTAGTATTAGCATTTACGTATATGGAAATAAATTTTCTATCTTCATATATTAAATAAATGGAATCCGATTCAGATGGCAATAACATAATTTGCAAGTAATATCTACTTGAAAAGCAGTAATCTATTATGGTTTATGCATTTTTGTAACTTGAAACATATTAATAATCCTTATTAACTTATCTAAAGATTAAATAAAGTTAATTTTCTTTTGATAAATATGGGATAAATTCAAGGCATCAATATGTAAAGTTTTATTAATAAAACTTTGCATATTGATGCCTTGAATTGAATATATTGCAAAGAAATAAATTGAAAAGAATTATTTTATTTCATTTTATTATTTTATAGTCAGCTCCTGTAAAAATTTCAAAATTAATAATCAAAAGGTATCAAAAGTATATCAAAATAATATATTTAAAACGTATTTATGCAATTTTACTCAGTAAATATCTCTAATATGATGTATGCGTATTTGGAATGTGGATAGTCATAAATTGAGAATATTAAAAAGCTAGGAAAAATATATACATCCTGTAAATTTCGTCATTTCTTACATTAGTCAATAGCATTATCTGTTTTTTTACATGTTTTAAATAAACTGGGTAACATAAAAAATGTAAAAAAACATAGTCTGAACAAAGTACAAGTATGAAAAATCAAAGGTTTCTACTAAAAATACATTTAATTATCATTCTATGTCTATTTTTTGCTAAAATATTAAAATATTCAGTCAAGACCTTGTAAAGAAAAACTGGGGAAATAGCTTTAGATTATGAATAGCACTGAAATACAAGTAGTAAATGTTTCGGTAAGTAAAAAATTCCAACTGATAAACATTCACTTTCCAAAAATGAACATTAAAGATGATTTAATTTATTTCAAATGTGCATATAACTTAAATTATGTTTGCACATAATCGTCAGGAAACCTTATAAAAACTAATGTGCAATTTGATTTTCTTATAGCTAGACTATAAATTAATTTCATGATTCCTTGAAGAAATATTAAAATATTTTTGTCATTAATGATAATGATAAATTATAATGACACCATTAATTTAGCAGTGCGCTTTGTATAACCCTACAATTTTTTTAAATCCTAATATTTGTCAAACAAAGTTACGATTCACATTCTAATGAAGTGGAAAAAATGCGTATTCTTTGTGACGTCATGCATTTTGTGAATTTTTTATTATATTACCAGACACGTGGGTCGCAAGAACTAGAGTTGACTTAAAATATTTATGCGCAGTACAAGAAACAAAATGAAACTTGAAAAATGATAAAAATTATTTTTCGAAAGATTCTTTTAGATTTTTTCTAGAGTATGGAAATATCATATTTTTGTCAAAGTGATTTCTTTATTAAGTAGATTTTATGTTACCTTCAAATACTTGTAAGTTGCATAGAAAGAACATTTCAGATTTTCATGTTTTGAAATTTTATATTTCTTGAAATATTTTTCTATTTGTATAGTATACACCAGCAAAGTCCCCTGTACCTAACCCAAGAAGGGTTCTACCAGTTTAGATGGGACTTGCTGGAAAGAAGAAAAGAAAGTGGCACCGCCGGAGGCCCCGCCGCTGTGACAGAGCCAAGCTCCAAAACGCAACAACTTCACACGCTAGTGGAGGGTACCCGCCAGCTGTCTCTAGCTGTCCCCATTGGACTAGTTTATTGTGTGAGCAAAATAAATATAAAAAATTACTAGACAGCACAAGTACAAGGTGAGTAGTTGTGGGTGAGTTTACCCTATTGGTAAGAACAAGCTGGGACAAAGACAAAATTTACAGACAATCATTAAAACAAAACAAACTGAACAATTAAAAGGTACATGACAGAGTATGGGTGCAAACAAATGGGAATAGCAAGGAGGGTAATATTTACAGAAATTCAACAAAAGGATTACAAAATTATTTAAATAGCTTAAGCACAAAGAGGCAAGGGATTTAGGGAATTATCCACTGGGAGAATCTAGTAAATAACATCAATACAAATTTTACAAATTCTAGTAGTTTGTTGTTAAAAGGTACTTTAGTTATTGGCACTAGAGAAGGGTCAGGTATCAAAGCATCACTAGCAATGGAGAAGATAGGTATCAATTGTAGTCTAAATAGAAAATAAATTAATTAATAATGCTCCTTAGAGCATTAGGAAGTGGAGGTATGTCTGCAATTTTACAAATTTCTTTTCATAAATAAATCTATATATTTTACAATAAATCTATATATTTTACACAAATTACTTGGTTATGCAGTATCAAAAACTGTAAAAGAAAAAGTATCATACATAAGAAAAAAATCTTAATTTATAATATTTTTCCTTAATAAGAAATTCGGAAAAGAAAAATTGGATTTAATTGTATAATCAGTATGCGTAACATTAACTCAGAATGACTTATTTTACTTAAAACACTTTAATTAAAAAATTCGTTAAAGTGGATTTTATTTTTAAGTTTGATATGCAATATATTTATACACCATAAAAAAAATTTTTAAAATAGAAATAATTTTTATTGTATTTAAAATAGAAATCATAACCCAAATACAAAAAGTTTCTTTGTATAATTTATGTTTCTATTTTGCAATAAGCTGCATTGTTACCAAAAATTAAATTCTCATTTAAGCGTTTTCCTAATAGGATCTTATAAATTTTGTTTTTTATTTGTGTTTTAAGTATTTAAAACGTATTATACTATTATTTAAAACATTTAATAAATAAATATTTATAAGATTAAAATCATATATTTAATTTTATACATAAATTATAAATTTTGTTATATATTTATAATTTAATTTTATATTTATAAGATAAAAATTACAATAGTTATATATACACCAGAATAATTTTGAAGTATAAATAATACATTTAAAACGTATTTATGTAATTTTATTTAGTAAATATCTCCAATTTGATATATGAGTATTTGGAATGTGGATAGTCATAAATTGAGAATATTAAAAAGTTAGGAAAAATATATACATCCTGTAAATTTCGTCATTTCTTACATTAGTCAATTTTCTTTTAATTTCCTTCACAATAAATCTGCAGATGTAGTAAACGATAGAGGTTGCATAAACATGTACCTGAAAATTATTTACACTTAACAATTTAAATTTGTAATCTGTAAAGTAAAAATTTGATATACCATAGTAAATTATTGCTAAAATTCTTGAAATCAAATATCAGTATATATGAATTATATTTGAAATGCTACAAAGCCTGCATACATATAAATATATACATGCACTGAATCAATAAAATTTAATTTCAAAAAATATATATTTTTGGCAATCTGTCCAGCGCAAAACCAGCAAAAGAGAGATGTGGCAATATATATAAGATAAAATACAATCTGAAGAAATATAAGATTAATAAAAAAAATAAAATATCACTAAAAATAATAAAATAAAACTTTATGAAGAATAGGAAAAAGGTATAGGGACCACGTCGTCGATTGTGGAAAGATGGTCGACTATGCCTATAAAACACTCTGCATACAAAATAGCCATATGTGCAAAAATCTTCACTTAATTTCCTTGCAAATAATAATATCATCATATTATTGATTATTGCATAGCTGCCCATCTCCCTTCTGACAAAGTTATGGTCCCTATGCATTTTTCCTATTCTTTGTAATATTATTCTTGCCAGTGGTTTTTCAAATTTTGGCATCATTTGTTTATACTAACGAAGTATAAAATTTGTAACACAGTACAATTTAAGGTGATTTAATAAAGTACACTAGTATTAGTGTTTAACAAATTAAAATGCAAATGTTATCTTTAGTTTTCAAAGGAGCACTATTAATATATATATATATATATATATATATATATATATATATATATATATATATATATATATATATATATATATATATATATATATATATATATATATATATATAAATGAATAGTTAGTGACTATTGTCGCTAAGAATTCAATATTCGTCTGCAGTTTGAAATGCACGCGTGTGAAATTTGGATTCTATTCATTAATTTTATTGTACATGATTAATAAATATGCTGATTAATCTAATTACTAAGTGATTTTATCAAGCTTTATTGTTCCCTACTAATGCAATCCCTGTATATCAATTGAATAGAAAGTGAAGTTCGCATAATATTATTGATTTTTTCCCCTGTCATGAATTAATTTGAATTCCTACTATCTTGTTATTAATAAACATAGATATAAAATAAAAGTTTATATTATAAGACGTTAGCAGGCTTGGGTATAGAAAAATGTTCGCAAATTTCAGTAAATTTAATTGTTATTTAAAATTTTTAAATATTTTAATAAGTTGCATAAATGTTTTTATGTAGAATAACAGATAATGCAATATCATGAAATATGATTGAGATAGTTTATCTACGCAAAATCAAAATAAACTTTATTTAATTTTTAAGATAACCTTTGAGATACATAAGCATCCTAGCATCTTTGCAATAATAATGCAATCAATTCCTTATTTTAATTTAACGAGTTGTCATGGAAATTTTATTAATGTGGATGGGAAATTTGTGTTTTTTGTAATAAGGAACAGATAAAATTTTGCAGAATTCATTATTTTTAATTTTCACCCCAGTCAATGTGTTGAAATATCTATATTATTAATTTTTATAATATTTTACGGGCTATTATTAATAATGGTTTTTAAAAATATCAAAGTTTTCAATTATAAAGAAATTATCTAACCATTAGTTATTAAATGAAATGCTAATTTAGGTGCATCGTTTTGAAAATATCACAATTTATATGCTAATGTTACAGAAATGATTTTTTTACTAATCTTTATCTAATCACACATTTATGGTTACGAAGCAACAGTTATGATAAAATAAAATGTAAAACTGAGATAAATATTTTTATTTATAATTGAGATTTTTGATTTTTTTTAATTTATAATTAGATTTGAGATTAAATTTATTATTGAGATAACGAGTAGGATAATTTTCAGCGAAAACGCAGAATTGAAACGTATTTTAGCTCTTGAGTTAATCGCTACAAATAAATATTATTTTTGCTCATTTAAAATACTGACATATCGATTTAAGCATGCGGTTGGATTATTTTCATCGAGATGAGAAATATTACGATTAAATGATAATATTAATATCTGAAATATGTATCTAGTAATCATTAAAGACAATGCTAGTAGTTTTGATATTTAGATGCATTGAGAAATAAAAAAGTGTTTTGAATTCATAGATGGGTTGTTTTACTTTATTGTTCATTCTCTCTTTACATTTTACACAGCAATAAAATCGAATTATTCTTGTTAAATAGAAGTTTAGAATAATATTTTTTTTTACTCGAATAAATTGTTTGAAGTTAATTTCAGATGAAAATATACTTTAGTGTGAATTGATTCTTTATGATAGATTTAATGTGAATATCTTCTTCTGCTATAAGAAAATTATATTCTATTAATTTAAGCAAATTAGCTTTAAACATGACTTTTGTGCAACTAATTTATAGTAAAAAAATATGATTGAAATATGAATCAACAAATGTTTGAAAAATAAGAAAATATAATACATCAAATTTCTGTAATATAAAAATCAATTTAAAAATAAGAAATAAATATTATAATAAATATTAATATAAACTTTTTTTTAAAAAAATTAAAATACACCAGACACATTTTTGCAATTTAAAATGTTAGTTCATCCATGATTAATGAATTTAATATGATTGTACAAATATACATTAAGTCAAAGTTATATTAATAACGTAAAGGTAAGAAAAATAAAAATCAAAATGTTATCATTTTGTATTACGTATTTTTTTTAATTTCTATATACATGATATGATTTCTTTTTATTTTCAGGCGATTGACATTTACAAAATGATTGAATTTTGGTCATTATTTGCATTCTTCATTTTATAAAATAGAAGTATCATTTTTCCGATTTTTAATTTTTGACTATTAAGACTTAAATGCATTGTTTAGAATTTACCACTCAAATAAAACATCTTATCCTCAACACCCAAACCTTTGAAATATATATCTTTGAATAAATATTCTTTTGGAAGTTTATCGATTTATATGTTTGCATTTTTTCTAAATTCAGTTCTTATAGTAGTTTTAGTAAAATGAAATATACAAAGATATTGAAAAACTACTCATTTTTGTAAAAAAAAAAAAAAAAAAAAGCATTGCAAATATTTTCATGTCTTATATGTATTCAGTAAATATAAACATTACAAATAAAATCTCATAATGAAATAAACTTTTAGCTCAATAAAGTTTAAATAATTTGTATGTAAAGGCAAATTATTGTTCAAAGTTAGTATAAAAATAAATAAAAATCAAATAATATCAACAAAAAATATTAAATATTTTTTTTGCTTTCATGATAAAGTTAATTTAGATAATTTATAATATCACTAAGTAGAAACACTAACATTTTAACTTAAAAAATATACAGTTGCAATTCGAAATGAATTATAAATTTTGTTCAATTTTGTATTAAAATATCAAAGTATGTTAATTGCATACTATTTACATAGTAAAATTAAACTTTCAGCAAAATGATTAATTCTAGTTTATTTATTCAGCACCTAAGATGCGTTTTTCATCATAATATATTCTTAATAATTTATTATTCCTTCTATATAAAAGAATTTTATTTTTTTATTACTTACTTCTCATCAACTCATAAGAAATAGGCATTTAAAATGTGCATCAATATATGTTCCAACTGCTATGCAATTGATTAGTATTAATATTATAAAATAAAAATTTTATTACGGACAATAATTTTAATGATTTATGGTTTTCTAATCTGCTGAAGTTATTCCTTTTATTATAAAAAACAAACTATTAAATACTTTATTTAACTGTTACCAATTTTTTATGGTAAGTAGTGAATACCCTTTTGCACTGAAATATTTATGAAACATCCTGTACCCACATATACACATAAAAAAGCTAATAATTAATTATAATTTAAATTAAAATGCAATATCTATCCTTTGCTCTCAGAATGACATTTAAAATGTAATTCCAGCAGGAGAAATTTTCAACGAATCAATGTCAGTCAATGTTGTTATTAGCGATAATTTAAAATTCACTGAAGATAATATTTCTATTTTTTTTTGTAAATTGATAATAACAAACAATGCAATTTAATATAATTAAACTAATGTATGTGAATCAGGATTTAAACTCTTATTATTACTGCACAGTAAATATTTCCATTTCTAATATTAAAAGTGTTACATTTTACAAATTTGGTTACTATTCGTTAAAAAAACTTAACAATGATGGCTAACTACTTGTATTGATATTTGCAAAGTAAACATCTCGCTATTGATTGGGAATATTGAGTTGGTAGAAGGGCTAAAATACATTACTTTATTTACATGAGTTATTTTTTCATAACAACACAAACCATTTGCGCTTGTTAAACAGAGCATTACAAACAAATTTTTCACTGAACAAAAAATATAACATGGTACTAATTTTAAGTGACAATTTTAATTTTTTTTTACTTCATTTTTATTGCACTATTAATCAGAGAATATTCAAATTCACTGAACTGTTTTTTAACACGGAAGAAAACAATATGCTGCTTGAAAATATGTATAGAGTATAAATGTATAAAATACATTTTATAAAATTGCAGAATTTGTTAGCATAATAAAGTGTAGAAGAAGGAGACGCAATTTGTTTATATATACGCAATATGTTTTAATAATTGCATATATATGTTTTAATATGTATGTTTTAATAAGTGCAAATTTAGTTAAAAACTGAAAAAATAAAAGAGAAATCAAAAACAGAATAATAAATTCAGTTTATTTAATTTTTGTAATGTTAGTGCTTTCATTTTAACGTCAATCGCAGTGGCAACTCACTCAAACGATAAAACTTACAATTTTCTTTTCGTTTGTCATGTGTCAGAAAAAAAAGTTTTTTATTTGTATTAACTGAGAGATTTTTTTAAACATTGAAATATTATTTACGTTATGCTATTCAAATGAAATGTCAACTTTTCAGCATCCAAATTCTATGACATGATTTATATTTTTATAAATTTTTCATTGCTATCCTTTTCAAAAAGAGATAATGCTATATTATTTCAAAAATACTTCATTTTTCATTATTTTCTCATCCTTTTCAATCATTATAAATAACTAATGCACATTTTCTTAAACATTGAAATTTGCTTTGTAAACAATAAAAGAACCGAAGACATATGTCATATATAGATATTTTAGATCTTAAAGTACTTATTAAGTTATGATCTGCTGATAAGTAATTCTTACACTATTAAATGTTCTTTGAAATTACCGAATATTAATTTAATGCTACTGTTACATAATTTAAATCAACGAATTTATTTATTTCTCTTCTTTAATAAAAAATAAAAATGTCTTTATAATATGACGTCAATAATTTACAAATTTATTTTTTAAAAATTTAAAAAATAAATAGAAATAATTAATTTATTTATTAAAGTAAATCTGATTAATTAATAAATAAAAATTATGTAATAAAATAAAATTTATTTCATTTAAATTGAAATTAAGTATCAAAGTGATTTAAATAGAGAAAGCAATCATATGAGATATTCTTGTCAAATATAAACAATGAATGTAATACCATTAACCCGGTAATAGATGTGATACTTCTTGATGAAAATATTGGTTTTTATATTTATTGAAAATATAATAAATAAGTAAACTATTATTAACAAATACCCAATAAATAATTATTTTAAGCATTGTATTTAATTTTATACTAAAATCAGGCTATATATTTTTAAAAATAAGGCATACGCACCGTTTTCGCACTTATTGCTGCTAGTACCAAAATTCCTTTCTTAATGATACGAACAAAATAATTTTGAGAAATAGATGGATAATGAGAAAATTTACCTTAGCTAAATTTACGCGAAAAATAGAAAAAGAAATAATAAAGTGAAAGGAAAAAAATAAGTATATTAATTATTTTTCTTGAGTCTCTTAAAGCTTTTAATTAATCACTCGTGTAATGCCCTTATGAGTAATTACTTTCGCATTATCTGCTTCTGTTTTTAAAACCATAAACCTGGCATTACAGATTTTTTAGATCTCAATTGTGTAATGTGTCTAGAATATCAAATGTTTCAGCATTTATTTTTATATATGTCCAGTTTCAAATGAAAATAATAAATAGTCTTATAAATTAAAATAAATATGCAAATTGTCTAGAAAAATCAATAATTACTAGCACTTTAGTTAGCTGTTAATAGCAAATGAATATTTTTAACCATAAATATATAATAAATTCGGTAAAAATTTTATCTGATGCAAATATTAAATTCAAAAATGAATTCCAAAAAAATATGATGTTCCAAAAATAATTGTAAAATAATGATTTTCAAAAACAATTATTCTTATTTTTATGTGGTTTCAAATTTCGTTCAGTTGAAATTTTCTTGTTCAAACAAGCTTGTTATTTATTAGGCTATCTAAGAAACTTTTGGATGTTCTATTTTACTTTAACAAGAGCCCTTTATCTGTCCTTAAGAAGTAATACTTAAAATAATTAGGAAATTTTATCGTAATTACTTGATTTTATTATTATTTCTTATAATTTATTAGCAAATTACCTTGTATTACTTTTTAGTTTGATTATTTGAATCAATATATACTGTTGGTTTCTTTTGTGTGTGTATGTTATTATCTGTAATCTCTCTATATTACACACCATTGTAAATACCTGAGAATACATTTATCTTAAGGTTGAAACCAAACCAATAGAAGCATCTACATCCGAGAGATACCTAAAATTATTGAACTGAACGCTATTTTGGATTAGCTTTTAAGTTAAAAAAAATGTGTTAAATTTTCATCTCATTTTGGAATATTGGTAGTTATTTGGAACGTGCTTTAATTTGTGCCATTCTGGACACAAAATACATTACCTCGTCTCAAATAGAAGCAAATTAGAAATTTTCTAGGCAAATGTTATTCAAATATCTATTCTCTTCCTCTATTAAATAGAAGAAATAGCTTCCAATATCAGATGTCTGTTATTTCTTTGACCATAAATTAAATAAGTGAAACGCTATTATGCGAAAATTATTATTAAGTTACAAATACATTAAAAAGCAATTACATTTATCAAAAAGTCTGTGTAAAATCAAATCATAAAACATGAAGTATGTAGAAACAATCAATTTTTATTGAAATTTATGAAATTTTTAAAAAAATATTTTAATGATGATGAATTTTCTAAGATTGCTCAAAATATGATTTTAAAGACATAGGATTGTAAATATTTACAGTTTGTCTAGTAATATATCAGCAAAAGTAAGTAGAACAGATTACTCGAATAATAAATTTTAAAGCAAAAAATATGCTTAAAAATATATACTTACGAATCACAAAAATGAAGTTCGTACCTAGTTGCAAAATTAATCATACTTGTCATTCTGGACATACCTGGTTTTATGCCTGACTCTGCCAAAAATATATCTTAAAAGGGCCCTTTCACGTTAAAAATTCCTTAAGTAAATTAAGCCACACAGATAAACTATTTCAGCTTTAGTGGTGTACAACGAAATATAAAGCGCACATGTCAATGTATTCATTTTATTTTTGCTTAAAATTATAGGGCAGTTGATTGTGCTTATGTTATTGTTTGATAAAACCAAGATTGCAAAACGAATAAAAAACTTAGGCGGAAAATAAAAATAAAAGTAGAAAAATATGCTCATTTTTTCTAATAAAAATGCATTAACACAATTTTGAACTTTTTTCAAAATCTAGGTAAAAGAATGTAATACCAACTTTAAAATAAGTTTATTTAACGGTTTTCAAATTAAAATATATGAAACATTAAATTAAAAATGCTTTGAATATTTAGAAAATTTTTAAAATTAATTGATTTTTTTGTTGTACGTTGAACTAAACAACAAAGGGAGGAAATTTACTTTCCTATTCATCTCTTACACGAAAATTTAATTAATTTAGTAAAAAAAACTAAAAGAAGCAAACATATTATATGTATCGACACTTTTTATACATGAATGCAAAAGTGAAATAACGTTTGACGAAATCAAAATACCCTAAAAATGACCATGCATTTCTTAACAATTTTCCATCAGATTTAGGGGATGGATTGTTTGAATTTTTAAAGATTACATTATCACACACACACACACATAACTGATAGACTTAAAAACAAAATTCCTCTAAAAGTATGAGGACACTCTTCGAAGATTCCTTCTGGGAAGTTTTTTCATATCTTATAGGCTGTATTCCCTCAACAAAAGGGAGAATACCTAATATACTTACAAGAAGCCATCCTGGTAAGGGTCCCCGTATGAAGAAAAAACCATCATTTTCCTCTCTTTTGTATTTATTGATTTAAATAAATCACTCATGGGTTCAATACATACCTCGGTTTTGGATTTATAGTATTTTTTAATATATTATTTATTGAAGATCCTGATTTAATAGGTTCTTTTGTGAAAGAAATGAAAGGAATTGTAATAATCAAAATTTACACTTCGGAAGAAATATACATTTTGTCATATTATATATGTTAAATATTCTGATAAAAAAGTATTTTGTAGCTGGTGTTAACTGCAAATGAAAATTCTAATTTTGTTTAAAATTGGCCATCGAATTTACGAAATTAAATTCGTACTGGTTCCAAATTCCTCTTTTGGATAACTGGTAATATAGGAGATTTACCTTATATGTTACGTCAAAAACAACACTAAATTAGTCAAAAACAATCACTAAAAAGTAATAAAATAGTTAAATTCAAGGGAAATAATATTATTGCTCATATTAATTCAAATTAATTTATTACATAACTATAATATAATCTTGTCAGTTAATAATGGTAGGTATTGAATATACATGTAAACAAGTTATAAATTATATAATATTTGATACAGTTTTTATATTGTAGTGACTAATTATTGTATGATTATATTTTTATATTTTTTAATGAAATAAAAAATATTCTAAACTACTAAATATATTCTGGCCTTTGAAAAAGAAATATTTTGTTCAAGGATTATTTTTAAGGTTTATGAATTTTCTTTCTTTTTAAAATTGCCAAAGATGCTAATGTAAAAGGAATGTTTAATAGTAAGTAATGATAAATGTAACTTAACTGATGTACCCAATATAAGCACTTTATTTTCTTATCCCCAGATATTAAGGCTATGTTCATCATTCCGCATAAAACAAATTAAAAATGATGTCATCATAATAAAAATGATGTATCCATTACGGGTGAACTTATGTCCACGAACAGATGACAGTGTCATAATTTTAGAGCAAGAACCAAACAGAAGCTCTTAAAACAGATTTTATCACATTCGGAGAAAATGTTTCAAGGGCATTGAAACCATGGCCTATTTTGTGGTCCATCCACCAGCAGCTATAAATCAATCTCCACAAATGTACAGATCTTGAGCAACTTCTAACTACCTTTTGGCAGAGAAAGGATTAAGATTTCGATAAATATTATTTGGAAAAATGATAATTTTAAAGACATTATAAAATGTATAAGCCATGTCAATAATTCCAAAATTTATGACACATAGATAAAAAAGTTATCTATTTTTTAGATATTTAAAATTTAACATATATGATGTTACTAAAATAAATTCTTAAAAAAATATTTCGATAGATGTTTTATAAAACTCAATAAAATATTTATGATTTATTGTTAATGCTTATAATATTAATGACTAATAAATTACTGATTTATATAGTAAGATATATTCATGATGAATTATTTATAGGAGCTGATTATATATATATATATATATATATATATATATATATATATATATATATATATATATATATATATATATATACATTATAAACTTACGATATTTTGTGATTGAATATCAGGAGTCGATTATCATGCAATTATAATTGTTCGGATAAAATAATCAATCAAAAACTAATTGAATTAACATAATCTAAATAAATAAATAAAAAGAATTTTAATCATTACAATTTGAAAACAGACATCATACAGTTTAAAATATAATTTGGTAAAATATGAACAATTTGGATAAAAATATCTTACAGAATTCGTAATAATTTATTTGATGGTAATATAATTAAGCAGTTTTAACTATTTAAAAAACACATTCTCTTATTTTGTCAATAATGAATTTTTACTATATCTTGGATTCATCAAATAAAAGTATTTTGGTATAAATTTACTCTTTCAGAATTTAAATATATTTATTTTATTGAGATACAAACAAAGAACGCTATTTAAAAATAAAGCAGCCAAAATAAAACAAAAAATGTTTTATATATATATATATATATATATATATATATATATATATATATATATATATATATATAAATAAAAAAAATAATAATAAAATAAAAAAAATAATAATAAAATAAAAAAAAATAAAAATAAACGGAAACTAAGTAACATCATTTCCGACATGAGTGTCGTAAGAAAACGTAATTATATCTATTTTATTCTCAGCAAAAGAAGTTGAAAATTCCTCTGAAAAATCTAAATTTCATCATAATTGAAGGTGCAGATATAATCACCATAGCAACCATACTATTTGAAGTATTTTCCAGCAAGAATAGAAATTTAGTTTCCCCAATTTTGTGACTAAGCAAATCATTTGAAAAATGTTTAGATTTGATTAAAAAAACTGAATATCATATAAAAATGTTTTTTATTCGTCGCAAAATATCTCAAATTTATTCATGGATTATCATTCATTTATTTTAAATTTTATGTGCTAAAAACAAATGCAATTTTTGTCTTATTACAAGTTTTAAGAGCTTCAATTGTACCATTAGAATTCTAGAAAATATAATTTTAACAATAATTAAAGTACTTCTGTTTCAAAGATTAATTTCTTTGAAGTATTTTTACGTGAAAACAATATTAAATTTTTTTAAAAATGTGTTTTATATTATTATTCGCTTTATTATATTTACTTATATTTTTAAACAAATAAATATTTGAAGTCAAACAATACATATATTACTTATATATATAATATTAATATTATAATATTATGTTTATAGTTTGCCCATAATATATTATAGTTATTATAATCATAAGATATTATATATAATATCATGATAATAAATCAATATATGATTCATATATATGAGTTATAGTCATATAATAATATTACTATATATATATATAATATATATATATATATATTATTATACATATTACTAGATATACATTGCCAAAACTTTTTCTGGCAATTAGTATATCACTCTGAGTCTTATAGCACACAAGGAAGGATACGTATTTTTCATTTATATATTTACAACAATAATTTGCACATTTAAAGAAATTTAAAATTTGGAACACAGTACGCACATAATGTGGGTTAAGAGGGCAAAAGTCTATTAAAAGACCAAATAGAATTTGTTTGGACTACCCAACTTCAAATATCAAATACACATTCATACGTTCTGTAAAACACATATGGATATTATAATACATTTATGACGGAATTTTCTCATATGGCTGCGTCGTATGCTTATGCTTTTAAGGGATAAGAAAGGAAATGGAAAACTTTCTCACCTGTAGGATATGAATAAGCATTATTTTAAACTCTAAAAATACAGTATGAATGTTTATTTGATTTTCTGTACGAATATTTGTAATTCAATTCCCAGACTTCAATCTTGAATTTATTCAACAAACAGATGATTCATATGCTAGAACTGGTGTGGTCTTTACCTAAATCATTAACGAATATGAAAAACACACAGTTTTTTTCAATTGTGAAACGTTTGTGCTGTGACAGAAAATGCTAAGTAGCAAGCAAAAAACAATCACTTGTATAATGTTTGCTGTTAAAGTTATACTTTTATTTGGAGGAAAAAATTTTTACATTTCAAATTGACTGCAACCCTTTAATATGGCTAAAAAGGAACTTTAATCCGAATCAATAAGTAAAGAGATGAATATTGACTTGATTTTGAAACTACCTATTTTTCTAGGAAAAAACAAAACTCTGATAGCTTAAGTTCCTATACATATAAATTAATGAATATATATATATATATATATATATATATATATATATATATATATATATATATATATATATATATATATATATATATATATATATATATATATATATATATATATGTGTGTGTGATGTGTATGCACGCACAGCTTGAGATTAGAGCATCGTTTTCCTTATTGGAATGCAATGAATTCGAAACCTATCTTAACCGTAGAACCATCACGTTCACTAATGATTGCTAAGACACATTGCATAGACAGTCGTGGAATTGTCCTCCAGTGAAATGTTGCCTGTTGGGTTATCAAATCAAATAAAAAGGGAATTTTCTACTTGGTACCTTCCATTAACTTACGAAAACGCCAAGTTAGCTGCTTCCTCTGGAAGAGCCCAACTTTAAAATAGAAACAGGAAAAAAATGTTTGTGCAACAGCATCAAACTAGCAAAAGTAAATATAATGGAATATTACTATTTTATGAAATCACGTGTGTACTCTTATTATTGTAATAATGGTTTTATCACTAGAATAAGATTACATAGATTTTTCATTATTACAGTTAATAATTGAGTTTGAATTTTCTGCGATCTAATTTTCTTTTTGTTATCATTATTCACGATAAAACATTTAATAAAAAATAACTATATATATTTGAACTAATCAAGCCTAGAACTGAAAGTTGATTTAAATTTCATAAAACACCGATCTTTTTCCTTCAGATACGATTCTGTTGACCATGTGAGTAAACTGGTGAGAAAAAGTTAAAACAATCAATGAGTTGAGGTTCTAGGTGCTCGCAAACAAATATCCCAAAAATATCGAAACAATATTCAATTAGTAATAATTATGTAAAATGTGTAACCATGAATAAATTGAAAAAGTTAAATTTTTACCCATGAAATTTACTCATAGAGTTTACTTTTATAAAACAAATTAAACTGTAAAAAATAACATAGTCATAATGAAAGTTGTAATAGAAATGAAAACCTAAATCACAAGGTAAGTAAATTATCCAACCATTCTATATAAACTTTTTCATTTATTGTTTGAATATTATTAAAATTTAAAATATTTTAAATACATAAATTGTGTTTCCTTTAAAATTTTAACAAATTATTTTAAATTACAAAAAACAATAATGCATTTTACGTTCGATTTTTCACGAGCAAATTCTAATAAATACAAAAATGCAGTCAAAAAGCTTTTGAAGTTATTAATACGTGAATAAATAAAAATATTGTTGATTTCCAGCTGAAAAAAATAATTGGAAGTACGTTTTATTTAACCACACCAAAGCTAAGTGGCACTGGTCGATCTATAAATCAACTAAAAAGGAGAAAAGAAGAACAAGCTTCAGAAACAAGTGAGCAGAGGAAAACTAGGCAAGAAAGAGATCGAGATCACACTGCTCTTGCTCGATGATTAGAAACAAGTGAACAGAGTCAAGCAAGGCGCAAGAAAAAGATCGAGTTCACACTGCTCTTGCTCAATCATTAGAAGCGAGTGAACAGAGGCAAGCAAGGCAGAAAAGGAATTGATTTTGCAGGACACAAACAAGACGAATGATACATACTGATTTGAATTTATGTGGTTTCAATTAAATTCCTTTTATAATTATAGTCTTCCCCCAGTGTAATTATTTGAAAAATAGATAAAAAGTGTACATATTATGGTGTTCAAAAATTTAAAAATTAAACATTAAAAATGTGTTGTGCAGGTGGAAAAGTAAAGTTACCAGATTTGCGTTCGCCACCTGAGACATTTTTAACATTAGCATCAGGTGAAACAAGTGAATCAATTTTTTTTTTTGAAAAATGTATATAACTGCAACTCATGCTTCTAAATTACATATTTTGGAGCAATGAATAGCGTTAACGCAAATTATATGCCAACATTTCAAGTAAAAGGGTAAATTTATCACCATGCAGAATCCCTACTAAACTTGCCAAAAGCTAATCACAAATATCTTTAGATATATTTTATTGGAAATATTGACGAACAAATCAACAGACGGTGTCAAGAGAATATGATTATTAAAATGGAGACTGTCACTGAATTACAAAATTTGTTTGAACAACATAATGAATTAATTGTATTATTTAAAACCGCCATTTAACTAGTACCATATGACGATTACAAAGCTTATAAAGGCAGATAAAACACCAATTGTTAAACATCGAAGACAATTTAATGCACCAACGAAGTGGCAAACGCCATATTTGGTGAATAATTTAATTTCCTTGATATTATTCTTCATATTAGAAATGGTGACGTCCAGCAAGTATCAGAAACGCATCATTCATATGATGCATTACAATATCTCATTCTATTTTGGCAAGGAGAACACGAATATCATCGTAACATTAATATGAGAAATTCTACAACTAATATGGCATTAACAAAAAGGTCAGTGCTATGAATTATTATGCAAATAGAACGATGATTCGTAAGAATACTGATAATCATTTATTGAAACGTAGACAATTATTATATTATTATATTGTTGATATGCATACACCAGCCAACTCCCCTGTACCTAACCCAAGCAGGGTTCTACCAGTTTAGATGGGAGTTGATTGAAAGACTAAAATAAAGTGTCACTGCCGGGGGCTCCATCCCCGTAATAGTTCCCAGCTCCGTACGCAACAGCTCCAGACACATCTGGAGAGCACCCCTCTGCTGCCTCTGCTTGTCCCCAATTGACAAGTTTATAGAACATCAAAACAAGATAAATTGCAATGAGACATTGGCACAATAGAAATTACAAAGTATAGAATTTAACATCAGGGTATTTAATTTAGCTTAAGCAAATATGCACGATGATAATAAGTATAAGTTAGTAAAGTTATAAAAAGAAATAGGTTGTTGAATAGACTTGGTTCAGCAACGTTGTTAGTTCTCCTTGTTATTCCCTCGGCTAGTTTTAATATAAATATGAATAATATGGTACTCGAGAAAGGCTAGGTTATACTTAACATTACACATTACTTACATTTACTTAAAACAAAAGCTGATATACAGATTAAAATTATAGTTTACATTTCAACAAGAATAATGCAGATGAGTTGGTCATTAAATACAATAACTACAGTATGAAAAAGAAAAAAAGAAAAGAATTATTGTCCAGTTTGTACAAAAGTGAACTTTTGTACAAACTGGACAATACTAAAATGTTAGTAAAATTAGAAAAATAAAGGGTGTTACGTTGCCCAGAGCTACAAGGCTTAAGCACACTGTACTTGTACATCATTGTCCAGGAGGTCCAATTCTACATGCTGGTCATCCTCCTTTCCTTGGTCCTCTGGAATAAACAAATAATCTGTGATCTATTAAAAAAGTTCATTTAAGCAATCACTTTGGTTCTTGAATGAGCATTGTTTACTATGTTTCTGGTCCTTTCCCTTGTTAGATGGGCACTGGGCTTGATGAAATGCCATGAGTTCATGATTGGGCACTTAGTTACGTTATGAATCGGATTCCCAAAATCCCCGCAGGCACAGTATTCACTTGGGAGGGCACCTATTCTGTGCAGGTAAGTCGGGAAGGGGCCGTGTCCAGTAACAAACAGGGTTATTTGTCTTGGCCAGCATTGTGTTTTATTTCTGACCTTCAGTATAACATCATATATCAGCCTTCCTGTTTTTGCCAGATCCCAACTGGCCTGCTATTTTTATAGGCTTCTTCTGCTAGAAGTCTCCTAAAGTAGGAGCATGGCGTTGGAAGGACGACGCATGGGCTTTCTTGGGTTGTTGCCTCTTTGGCCAAGCTATCTGCCAGCTCATTGCTTTCAAAGCCTACGTGGACCTTTATCCAGCGAAGCTTGATTGTGTTTGTAAGTTCAGATCTTTCTAGATAGCTCTGGCTATAAGACTAGTAGAATTTGGGTTTCCAACCGCCGTAATTCCAGAAAGACTATCCGAACAAGTGTTGCGGGTGTAATTTTGTCGTTTGCACACTTGATTGCCTGTTGAATGGCATAACGTTCTGCCTGGAAAACAGTATTGTTGTCTCTTATGCGGATGTTTTCCGAGTGGAGGATGCTGTTATTTTGGATGGCCACGAAAGCGGCACCAACCCTGTCCTTCAGTTTGGATCCGTCCGTATAAATGTGGCAGGTATCTGCGAGATTAGCTGGTTGAGCTTTCATTTCTAGGCAAATTTTATTTTCTATATTGAATATACCCGGATGTATTGTGAATTTTGCCACTCTGTTCTGGACATTGCTGGTGCCAGTGATTTTGAAAATGTGTTTCAGCTGGACTTCTTTCTCAATTTGCATGTGCATGGGTAAGCTGCCTCTTGATGTGTCTTGTAGATCGACTGTGATGACGTCCAGTTGCTCTTTGGTTTGGCAATTGTTCAATTTGTTGACTAGGTCTGGCGCCAGTGGGGTCAGGTGATTAAGCAGCCGCTGATGGTTACCGAACTAAGTTTTGAATCTAGTTAGTTAAGGTTCATAAGGCGAATTTCCCATTTTGACCTGGATGTAGTGGTGGTCGCTTAGGGATTCATTGTCCAGAACCTCCCAGGTACAATCAATTGCTACCTGTGAGTAAGAAGCTAGCTTTAGGTCTGTTCAACCTTCTTGTGTTGATATTAAGTATGTGAATGGGGCTTCCGTGGTGTTTAGTAGGTGGAGATTGCTAGCAGTGATGTGGTCAAGTAGTTTTTTCTCTCCTACTATCATTATTCCTGTAGCCCCACAGATGTGATGTGCGTTGAGGACTGCTCAGATAAGATAGTTTTCGTTTCCTAATTTGCTTTAGAAATACTCTAAGTCCCTTAGGGTGTCATCGATTGTGCTTTGCGTTTCCTGCCTTAATCTCCGTCTATGGTTGAACGGTGGAATATAGGCAGAAATTATGGTTAATGGTTTCTGGTTGATCATAATCATGACTGCAATTGTCGATTCTTGCTGGCCAAGTACGACGGCATCTATGCTATTAGTTGCTATAATTCCAGCCTTACCATTTTTGGATAACCAGTAGCGCTAGGCACTAGGAACGCCTAGAATTCTGCTGCATTTGTTGAGATGGGAATGTATGATGAACAAACCTACTTTTTGGCTATTGACAATGACTTGCAGCTGATCGGTAGAAGCACTCGACCTCATTAGGTTGATCTGTATAATAGTTGTGCCCAAGTTCTTGCTATAGTCAGCCTCTGTTTCTGCGTTGTTCTGTCTGACACTTTCATTTGATGTACTGGTGTTTTGGCTCATCTTGTTCTAGTCTTTAGTGAGGTTGGGCACGGTACACCGGTATCTGGTTGAGAACGCTGTATGGTCTAAATTTAGCACCATCTTTGTTAACAACTAAGCAGTTTATGCACTCTTGAAAGTTTGCTTGGCATTCCTCCTCTCTGTGACTGTAGCTGCACTTGCCACAAGTCCTGCTGTATTTACAATCTTTACTAAAATGGCCATACGCATGACAGTTGAAGCATCTTTTAATATTTCTGTATGGTCTTACGTATGCCTGTTGGAAGCATACATACTAAGGTCCATACACTTTGCCAGTTGGAAGCCAAAGTGTACGGACCTTAGTTTTAGAAGCATATGCCCTGTAGCCTTATCTACTTCTATTACTAGGTGCTGCGAGTTTTCGTTCTCTCTGTGTGACTTGATTTCTGTGATTTTTATTTTAGTATCCGGGTGGATATTTTGGGTACTGCTTTGAAGTAACTTTTTGATATTGTCTTCGTTGACTATATTCGGGGCATTTAGTATTATCAGTCTTCTGAGCTTTATAGCTGGTTCTTCATTATTGATTTGGTGGGTTGTTAGTTGTTGTTTTAGTTTTAGCTTGGCCTCCTCTAGGCAGCACTGGATCTTTGCTGCTCGCCTGCCCCAAATCACTTTCTTCGGGCATACCTCGCTACTAATGTTTAGGAGATTGCTCCTGAGTTGTTCTATATTCTTTTCATCTGGTGGCTTAGCATTGATGGTAGTCTTTCTTTCCTTAATACGCTTCTTTAGGGCTTCTCTGTATGTCATTTTTCTTTGGTTCTGGGATTTATGCTGTTTCAAGATAATGGATTGAGTGTCCTCTTGCACTTGTTTTAGGGCATTGAGGCTATCATTGATTTGTTCGAATTTTGCTGTTAGAGCTGCAAGGCTTTACTTTCTTCTGCAGCCACCAGCTTGTTCAAGTTTTCTCTTAGTTGGATTATGATATTATAAGTTTGGGTTCTTTTGTTGCCTGGGAGGTGGAACTTATCCCCCATTTTGGCTATGATTATTGTTTCCAGGTCCTCTAGCAGACTTGCGACGTTCATTTCCAAATTAAGGCGGCGCTTATCCATATTCTTGGGAGGGGTATTCATGACCTGTTCATCACTGGCGCAACTGAATTGAGCTAGATTAAGCTAGGTATTGAGGTCCAGCTCGTTTCGTTCAAGTGTAGATAATTCAGTTGTGGATCCCGATTTCAACCCATTCACCGATCTATCGTCGATCCACTGCACGGAAAGTCTCTTAAGCTTAGCCGCAAAAGGGTAGTTCGCGCTCCGGTAGAAAGGGAACGATTTACCATAGGTCAGTGAAATACCGTCGGCGGGAGCAGGTTTTTCGCTTGGACATAGTCGATTTCGGCAAAGTCTTTGCACGTATTATTTTTAAAAATTTATTATTAAATTGCTATTAAATTCAAACTTATAAAATGATATCCTATTGTTGGTCTTGTCAAGATTTATCCGATGGTATGGTTCAAAAAGCACATCTGCTCTCTTCGTATGCTCCACTCTTTCCGTCCATTATTGATATGTATGCAAAAATAGAAACTGAAATTTTTATTTTCTTGTTAAATGTATCCAATTATGTAATTTACACACAGGTTACTTATTCAATTAATAGTTATCTTTCATCTCACTTTGCAAAATTATTAAATATAATCCATTTATTTTTGATAATGCTTAAGTCTCTTGAACTACTTTTTAACACTGAAGTGTTCAACAACTTATTGTAATTCATAATTTTGGAACGAAGTTTATATTTTTTGGTATCAGTAGCTTTCATTTTATGTTTATCGTTATCTATAAGTAGTAAAATTATATATATATATATATATATATATATATATATATATATATATATATATATATATATATATATATATATATATATATATATATATATATATATATATATATATATATATATATATATATATATATATAATATATATATATATATATATATATATATATATATATATATATATATATATATATATATATATATATATATATATATATATATATATATATATATATATATATATATATATATATATATATATATATATATATATATATATATATATATATATATATATATATATATATATATATATATATATATATGTATATATGTATATATGTATGTATGTATCAGAGTGGTCGCATTTTATGTCTCTGCGAGACATAAAAGAGAAATTCTCTTCTGAGCTTACAACACTATTGAGTAAACGAATTAATAATACCATAGGTTTCACAATCATATTATTTGTTTAGTAAAAATCTCGCAGCAAATGCTCAAATTGCCGAACATGTGTGTCTTTGCACAATTTACTGGCCCACCCTCTCGTAGATTCCTATTGCCGTATTAATTTTGCCCTCAGCAACAACCATTTTAGCCACCAGATCTTCATGTGAGTCCACAGGCGTCTCGTACACAAAGATTTAATATGCCCCCTCCCAAAAAAAATCTAGAGGGTTCAGGTCCGGTGAGCGAGGAAGCTAAGCCAAGCGTCCGCTACGTCCAATCCGTCGTGCGGGATACCTGCCAATCAAAAAGTTACAGACTGTAATGAAAAAAATTGCTAAGGTTCCATTATGCATAAATCGCATATCTCTTAGGATGGGGAATGGAACAGCCAACAATAATCTGGGATGCACTTGTTCAAATAAAATAATACGGTAAGTTGCGCCAATTAAACGGTTTGGCATGATCAAGTGTCAATGAGGCAATCACCAAGGATACCTGCCCACATGTTCACTGAAAATTTCTGATGGTGTCTGCGAGGAGTTGTATAATTGGCATTCTTTTCAGATCAAATGTGTTGATTGCGTTTTTAAATTACAACATCTACTCTGATAGACTCTCTCCTGTATCCAATAAGAGTAAAAGGCTGCTTCTTCTCTGTGGAAATTTGGTTACGGTAAATTCGTGATAGATTCTTGATGCATTTCTTCTTTCCTCTTTTCTGCCTCTCTGAGTGGAATACGACACTCTGTTCCTATGTAATTAATGGTAGTATGGATGGGAATTATCACCCCATTTACTTTATAAAAACAATTCAAATTTTAGAATCGCCCTATATATATATATATATATATATATATATATATATATATATATATATATATATATATATATATATATATATATATATATATATATATATATATATATATATATATATATATATATATATATATATATATATATCAAATTCCATGTAAAATTATTGAATATTTCTCAAATATATTATGAAAATTATAATTATTCAAAAAATTATAATTACCTTTTAATCTGGCATTTCATTTAATATTTTATGTACACACACACACACAGTTGATGTTGCAATAAATTCTTCTGAATGGAGATTGGTCTTTTGTAGTTGCAAATTGTACTACAGTTTTTCGGAATATTTTGAAAAATAATACTTAAGAGGTTGACTAAGGAGGAGTTTTGAAAAAAATGCAGTTTTTCCTGAATTTATAGCAGAAACTAAGCTATTTTAAATGAAAATATCTCATTTTCATTAAAAGTTTCTGTTTCTGCTTAATTCAGAAAAATGAGGTATTTTTAAAGAAGACTCTTCATTGCTCTAATAATACCTACACAATAATACAATACCAGAAATTACTAACAATTTTCATATTACAATGTACTCTATGATATATTTTGCTGTTTATGTTCTGCCTTACTTTTACGAAATCTACTTTTTTAATATAGATGAATTAAGATAATATTTATTTTTGATATAACTTTCTAAATTTAGCAATTGTGCAATATAATTGTGACATTTTCATCTCACCTTCACCACATGTACAGCTTAATTTATCTTTATACAATACATTTTTTGTATTTAAATAAAATTAAGTAGTATACATAAATGTGCATAGTCATGCATGTACACACAGAATGTATGAAATCTATCATAAATTATGCTTACCCAATGATAATATCTAATTTTACTTGCCAATCATATATGAACTTTTCATATAGTTTACATAACTGAGAGATTAATTTTATGGTTACCTACAGTAGAAACTTTTTGCGTTTAATCTCTCAATTTTACTATAATAGACTAATATTTAGATACTAAATTTAGATATTTAGATAATTGACTAATATTAGATAATATATAGACTAAGATTTATGATACACTAATAATAAGGATATCAAATAAATCGTATTTATCATAGCTTGTAAATAATACGTATTAGAAAAATAAATGGTTTGTCTGTAAGTTTGGAAGAAATATTGTTGAATGGAAATAACTTTTTTTTGCAGTATTTTCTTGCAGTAGAAAACAAGAATAGGTTTCATTAAACCAATAGTATAAAAGGGTATGATAGAAAAAGAAAAAAATATTAGGAATATTTACAACAGGGTAAGAATTGGTGACTACAGAAAAATATATACAATATTCTTTTACCAATATTTGACTAAAAGATATCTGTTTTAATTATCTTTATATAGTTAGTGCACCCTGAATAGTTCGGTGATTTCTTTCAAAAAAGTTTTAAACTGATCTATTTACATTAATGTAAGTTAGTACTTTAAATAAATAAAATTAGTTTGTACATTTGTACGTGGATTGGATTTACACATGAGGCTAGATATTTTTGAACATTTGTTGTAATCCTATTGGACATTGATAGAAATTCCTAGAAAACGTCACATTTGTTTTTATCCATGGCATAAATTGCAAAAATTTTTAAAAAAACTTTTTATGTCTTTAAAAATATAGATTTTGCCTATGAATACGTTATGAAACTTAGCCAAAAATGACAGAAATCATTGAAACTCTATGCTTTTGTCACGGGAAAGAATATAGTATTGATTTTAACGACTTCACATTTATATGAAGAAAATTAATTTATTTTGAATTCAAATTAATGAAAATTTGACAAGTATGTCAAAAGTACTGCAAAACACCACATTATGACAGTAAATAAATTTTTCCCTTAATACACCATTTTTTGTATGCATTACACTCTTGAGAACAGAAAAATGCCGCTTTCGATAATAATAACTCAACCGTTTTTCATTTCAACGGTTCATTAATATTTACCACACTGTGTGGATTGTGAAATAATTTTCTTATACAATTTTGCAATGTTTTGCAGAATTTTTCATTGACCCCACGCTTTGGAATACATTTAATGACAAGAGTTTTAACAAAAGGCAATTTATTGGCAATAAGCCATAATTTCTGAAAAAAATTACCTTTAATTTACTTAAAATATTAAACACAAAATAGTATATTGTGCACAGAATTACATTCATATTTTTCCTATTATATTTTTGCTGGTACGATTACATCACTCAAAATTTAAAATATTGTTAAACATAATATAGAGAATAATGACATAAAAGCTGTTGAAAAGCATTTTAATATGCATCACTAAATTGTTTTTAGAGTAAAATCCCATAAATAATATGCATTCAAGAGTTGTAATGGAGAAATCAGAAACTTCACAAAAGCCCTCCATGACAGATGCGCATTTAAAGGAATAAGTACAACACCCATATTTCACAAAACATTAGCTTCTTCTTCGACATAAGCTCTACAACCGGTTACTATCCAAGACTGTCTCTGTCATCTTCTTTTTTCTAGATCTACTAGACGAAAAGTTCCTCCACAACGGTTTACTCTAAGTCCAAAAACCATTTCTCCACATTACCTATCCATCTGATTCTTGGTCTTCCTCTCCTTCGTATATTCCATGTTCCAATGCTCAGTGCTTTTTTTATTCAGCGTCGTCTGTGTAAAATCCGTCCTGTTTTTGCTTCCTGAGATTTCTGAACAAATTTTTTTTATTTCTTTGTACGGAGTGGGGTTGCTAGCCTTTCGCCAAACTCCTAACCTGGAGGACACTCAGCATTTTCATCATCGGAAATTATGATTACTTATAACATAATTTAGCATCAGAAAAAACGTCAGTTGTTAAAATGTAGTCGTAATTTTAAGTGAAAGTGGTACACAAAACTATTGAGCTAAATTCGTGCTGTACCTTAAAATATTTCTATTTATTACCACTGGATAAGATTGGTTGGCATAATATCAGAAGTCTTCAAACAATATTTAAATGTTTGTCTTCTATTGATTGTTAACATGGATTGGATACTATTGTTAAAATAAATTATAATGCTTATGTTATATAGGATAAAATAAGAACTAATGCAAATTTAAATCATATGGTAATAAATACCTGGAGTGAGAAGAGATTTTTTCCTTTAAAAATTTATAGGCCATTGTGAAATAAATATACTATATTTGTAATTGGCTGTGATATATATTTCTCGAATGATTAATTTTACAAATCAAAAATTTTTCCCATTATGTATAAATTATTAATTTAGATTGACAGAAAAGTGGAAAGGTTATAGTAATTTTTACTTTTAATTTTAGTAAATTCATAAAAATATATTACGTAATACAATATCAATGTTTACTAAAGACGCATATTTAATTCTTTCAATTAAATTTTGCTTTTTATTATTATGTACTTTTAATAAAATTATAAATAAATATTAAAAATGATGAATTTTAGTAACAATGATTTCTTTAGAAAATCTTCAGTATTTTAAAACAACTAAACAAAAAAATTAATGTGAAATTTAAAGTATATTTGAAACGATAAACCAAAAATTTAAGACATTTAAATCCATAAATATTAAAATATAGTGTTCCACCGAAAATATACTATAAATTATCTGAATGCATTTTAAACACATGTATAATAATACATTAAAATATTTTAAAGAAATATTATTGCTTAAATCTTAAATACTATTATGACAAAGCAATATTTTACTTTTTGTCTTATCATAATAGTATTTAAGATTTTATAATAATGGTTTTAAAAGCAAATGAGTGTGATTTGGCTAACATGCTTCGCTCAGTTAGCTTTATTACTAGATACAAATAGGATATTTAGATCTTGAAATGCCAAACATTCTGAACAATAATTGATACACGATGATTGCAAAGGAAGTGGCTGCTGATTGATTGATGTTACTTGTGTATCCAATGATGATTAATACAACTCAAATAAGCTTTAATTTGCACAGGTACCGAATGCCGTAGATTGCTGCATTATATCGTATGCTAGATACCAATCTTATCGCAATCATCAATTTTACATTCTAAATAGAGCCGAAATTATTTTAGTTAATTTCAAAATTATAAATAAAATTACAATTCCAAAATACAAATTATTTTTATTATTTATGAAAATTATTAAATTCATTTTTGTAAATTAAATTAATTTTGGTAATAATTAGTGTTTCTGCTTACTTCGTTATTAATACTACATTCACTTAATACGTTTTCCAAACGAAATTAAAAATTTGTCAGGAGAATCGATTTTATCTATGAACTTCTTAATATTAACATGAATTAATAAACAAAATCAACAAATTCTTAAGTTAATCTTACTAGTTTTATACAATAAACTTTGTATATCAAAAGGAGGAATGCATATATATTTATTAAACAACTTCATAATTATTTGTACAGACGAAAATGCTGTGATTAAAAATTTATGCATACATTTAAAAACAAAAGTTATGTATTATATTTATAAATGATTCAATATAGTTCATGAGATATATTCTTGAAAATAAAACGGTTAATTTTGAAAAAAAGGCTTTATTTTTAAATAACTTTGTTTATGAAAGAAAAGTAAATTGTTCAGAAAAAAAATGAAGATTTTTATCCGTAGTTTCAATATGCAAATTAAATAACTATCTTACCATAAATCTTACCTTTTCCTCTATGGAATATTTATTTCTCATATATTGTAGTTTATAAAAGCACACAAGTTCGTTTTACCAAGATTATAGAAAAACTTCATGTAAACTTTAAATACAATATAATTATAAATGGTTTGTCTTTACATTTATTCTCAAAAGTAATCTTAATTGCTTAGAATAATTAAGTACATATTTAAAATGCTTTAATTTTAACGATACCTTTCAGGATATAAAATACGATACTATACAATATAATATTTACCTGAATTCTTTTTTGAAAAAATGTATGCAAAATATTTTACTGGACCGTTGCAATACTTTCTTATTTGTAAGATATGTCACAGTATTACTCTTAAAAGTAAAAGAGAAATAAAATGGTGAAAAATACTAATTATGTAAATTATTTTACCAATATTAGTACACTGAAAACACAGCACAAGTATTTCTTTTTAATAATCAATATTTTCCTTTAAGCAAAGCTTTGAACATCTATGTATTCGAAATTTTGGAATATTTTTCTTAACATACAGAAATGATTGCTGCCTTATAGAATAGTGTACACAGGAAATTTCTTACCCTGAAAATAAGTTAAATTTTTTTCTAATATATTTCTGTTTCAAAAAATAATGCAAAAAAATGTTATTTTAGTACGATTTGGTGGTTTAATATTTTCATACATTTCTTTTTCAAATTTTTTTAAAGGAAAAAACAATTGTATAGAAATGCAAAAGTTGCAACATATATTTAAATACTTTGGAATATTTATCAAAAAAACTTACTGAATTATATTTTTACCATTATAACTGAGTTATAAAAATACTTCTATATATTTAATGATTAAAAAGTGCAATTTTATTGAATTGTGATAACTTTAATACAGCACTTTTTGAAATGAATATATTCTGATTTAATAACAATCAGAAATGTCTTCTTTCCGCCACTGCTATAACGACTTATCCAAAACAAAACAAGATCCTGATAGTAATATTTGAATTGTAATTTGATAAATTAGTATTTCAACTTTTAAACTTCATTTATTTCAATAACAATTTAAAATTTCTTAATAACTATTTAGTACTGTAAATAATTTTTATTGGAAAAATATTAAGTATTTAATTTTGTGCCATCACTTCATATTGAATAATTTTGACATATAAGTCACATAAATGGAATAACAGGTAAAATTATTCAATTTTCTTAATAATAATAACTAATATAGGATGTAATTCTTCATAACATGTTAACAGAATAGAAACATATAAAAAAAGATTGAAACTTTAAAATAGATTACAATTGACTGAATATTTGATAGAATAAATAAAAACGAAATACCTTAGCTTGAGTGCAATAAAAATCCATATCCTCTCTCATGTTTCTCAAATATGTTTCCTGAATGAGTTCTAAGGGGGTCAGTTAAAAATATAGAAAAATGTTTTTTTGCAAGTATCCAATATAGGTTTTGTTAATTCAAATATGAGTATAAGAAATTATAATCTTGCATAAGTAATCAGATATATGTTTATAACGAAGAAAAATAGTGATAACATATTATCTACTTATAAAAAAAAGTAAATGCTTCTTTGTTAACATTATAATTTAAATATAAAATGTTAACTTTATATTTGAAATATATTATGTTTTAAATTTAAAATGCCTACATAATAAGGAATACAACCACTTTTGTCGGAGCCGAAAATGTCTAATTTGATACCATCAATTTTTTTACTAAGGAAAAGTTATTAGCCATAATTTGACTTTTGCTTTTATATATATGATAGTGCGTTTATTAAAATACTTGTTTCGCTATTGTGGCACTTGAAAGCAGAGTACTCGCTAATAAAAATCAACAATGCAATAATATAAATACAATTAGACATGTTACATGTTAAAGCATTGCAATATCTTTGGAATGCTTAAATCTCTATTACATGCTGTCAAAATAGGAATAAAAGAAAAATTTATAATAAATTTTAATAGTGTTAGGAAATATGTTTCTAGGAATAATACTTTAATTAAATTCCGCAGTAAAAAGTTTGTGTTAAAATAAATACTTAAAATAAATATTTTCATAATGTAAAATATAAATAAAATGTATTGCAGAAAGAATTATTTAAAAATAAAAATACCGATTACTTAAAAATAAAAATACCGATGAATTTCGTTTAACATTTTAACGTTAAACGAAATTTTAATTAAATCAAAAATTTTCAATTAAATTATTCTTTAAATTTTTTAATAAATTTATAGTATGTTCTTATGCTAAAAACAAATATTGATAAATAAAGCAACTGATAAATATTAATTTATATATAATATATACTTCAAATTAATCTTTTGATGAAAATTAGTTTTAATTTTTGTTTAAGTATTAAAAATTTGGTAATTTGAATAAATTAATAACAAAAATCTAATAACAACCCATGAATATATGTTACTTTTTAATAAATTATCTTCATGATGAATTAATAACTGTAATTAAGAAATGATATTCATTTAATGAAAATATTTAGTCTTAAAAATATTCACTTTTGGCTCCTTTTAAAAATGATTTTTTTTTAAATTCAACTTTATATAATCACATATTAATTAAATAACATTTTAGTTAAAGGTGGTAATTACTTAAAAATAACATAACTCATATTTTAAAAGCACAAAACTTAATTTTTCAGTGAATGATGCTTTAAAATGAACACAAATGAGATTATGCTACTTTTAGTTATGTAATGATTATAACACGATACTGCCAGATTGAAAACATACAATATTTTTTTACGTTTTACAAGTGCTAAATTAAGTAGGATATATAAACCCAAGTGATACAGTTCATTTAATAATGTGCCATTAATTGACGAAATTAAAAATGTAGCGATATCTAAAGATATCTTTAAGAGCATTTGCAATACCACCACTTCTCTCGATCAAAAGAAAAGTTCAATCATAAAACCAGTATCATCTTATGACATAAAATATCGTTATTAAAGCAGCGGAAATGATTATAGATGTTCCAATAAATGGACCCTTTAATATACGTTATCTCAAGGATAGTTGTCAGCCAATCATAGCATTCATTGTATATATAATAACCGTTTCCTATAAATACCACCTCGTCCTAATATATCACTCGGTATGTTCTCTCTATTCTCATCAGTTTCATAAGGATATAGTAATATATAATATATTTCATATTAAAATCAAAACTTCTTTCTTTTAATATTATATTTTATGCATAAAAAAGGAAAAGCGAGTTATTAATATTAATAATTTAATTATTATCAAATTTACTTTTCAGTTCCTACCCAATTTTTAGTGTGAAATATTGCTCAATAATTAGAAGTATCTAATAATTATTCAAACTACGTAATTGATATACTTTAATAATTAATTATCTGTTTATTTAAATATAAAAACAATTTTTATTTAGTGAATACTTTGATTCTTATATACTCTAATGATAATGAAAATTAAAGAAGATTAATTACGTGTTAAATTACACCCTGTAAATCTTTAACTAAAAAGTGTTAAAAGTATTTTTAAACTATTTACATACCTGATGTATCAGTTGTTAATTCGGAACACATTCTCACTTATTTCCTTGATAGAATAAAAACTAAGAGAATGTATTTTTTCAAGTAATGAAATTATTCTATAAATAGGAACATTCCTTTTTATTTGGATTTTTATCTTTAAAAATTATAAGTGCTTTGTAATGACAAATCTTCTTGAAAACTCAATCTGAAGATGAGTTGCTTGTTTGCATTATTAAAAATCAAATTTTATATTTTAGGAATTCAATTATCATTTTAGTACTTCTATTAAAGAATCATTAATACTTTACAAGAAATTAAATTTCAAAAACCTGTGTAAAGGGTTACCGAAACTAATTTACAGATTTTCGTATAAAAAAATTAAATACCTAATATTACATTTTACTGTTTTAAATTTTGTGCAGAGCTTTCAGTTAAGTCGGCCTCATTCCTTTGACCTTAAAAGTGATGCTAATGTATAAATATAAAAAAGGAAATCATTTAAGCGTTAAAAAAAGAAACAGCGTGAAGCAAAAGTAGATGCAAAATTTAGAAGTTACGGATTTTAGCCCAAAAATTAAACGAAATAGAGTAAATAAAAGATGGATACAAAGTTGCTGTACAGAAAAATTAACAAAAGGCACAGATATTTGAGAAAGAGTGTTTGCAATATGCGGATGTAAGTTCTAACCAACTAAGTCTCAAAACACCCAAAAAATATTTGATTTCTACAAGGCCAATTTATTTTTAAAGTTCAGTTTTCTTTAATCAGTCTTTAATAGGTTCAACCACGATATGTATTGAATAAAATATATTCAAACATATCTCCTTCCTGTTGTTCTGCATTACCTAACATAGTTAGAATGTTAGGCGCGTTTTTTTTTCTCATGTATATGCATAAGGTGTTGTTAAGTGCAAAATTACTACTTCATTATAAGTTTTTAATTGATTCATTGTCTAGTTAAAAATTATAACTTCCTAATTTTGCTTCTAGTGATCTCTTTTTATTGTACACTTTCTTGAAATCAATTTATTACACGAACACAGTATTTTAGTCTCCCCATGTACTGGTGTACGGAAGTTAATGAAATGTTTCATAAATTTATTAGATACATTTCCTTGTAAATTTAATGTCTACTTTGACTTAGATATATTTTCTAAATCAATATAAGTATAATTTCTTTACAGAAATTACAAGCTTTTTATCACGTTATTTGTTTAAAATAAACAAACAAATCATAAGAATGATTATTTAGAAAAATAATTTTTATCAAGCATGATCATATGATAAAACTGTGATAAAGAAGTAGTTTTAAATATTTCTATTGCTTTGAAATTGCTTAAAAAATTTCGTAAATCATAATTTGTTAAAACAGAGCTAGCTATAGAAAATAAAAATGATGACATATTAGAATATAAATATGTTCCTTTATTTACAATATTTTTCTTCAACTGCCTATTTTACCCAAATGTAAAGCAATGAAAAACAGCAAATATATGGAATTCTTAACATTACGGTAGATTTTTCACAAAAAACATTTTTCGTATTAAATTATCAATATTTATATCTTTTTAGTATTTCCTTGCTGTTTTGAAATAATTTAACATATGTTTACTTATAAATACAACAATCCGTAACATTTTATGTAACGCCTCAGATGAAACGCTTGATTTCGCACTTCCAAAATAGTCGGAATACCATTCATTCACCGAAATTGCTAATAAATTAGGAAGTGGTGTATATCGTTGTTAAACTTTGGGTTTGGTAAATAAGCATTGACTTTATCTCATTCCATGAATGTAATTTAATTCCGATTTCCTTATGCAGATGAACGCCTATAGCTTAAAAACATTTTCCTCAACGTGTGTCAGAATTGTAAGTGTACATATATCTCTAAGGAGGCAAAGATAAGAAATGAACTTCTGACTTGACAAACATGTTTTTATTCATTTTGGAAAGATTATATTCCTTGATGAATGAATTTTAATGATTTGAATATTCCTTCACATAAGGAGGTTGCTGCCTACAAATATAAAATTTTAATTTTAATTGAATAAAGGAAAATGTTGGCATGTTTGTACTTCTCATGAATTTGATAAATTCGTTTTTGACATTTAGATTAGATAAGAAAAAATTATTTTTTTATCATAAATATTCACTATTTCAAACAAGTAATATTTAGCACAGTAGTTCTACAATGTGATTTTCATGCCTTTTAAAGTTAGTATTAAGTATTAAATTATTGGTGAGAGCATAAAAACCCAAAAAAATTTGCAAGGTAGCCTGATAAACTATGATATATTTTTTTCTTGATTTGTCTCTTTATAAATAATGAATTTATGCACATGTCACAAAGTAAGAAACACAAAAAACTCTATGTCATCGACTATAAAAAATATGTAAAAAGAAACGTGGAAATCAATATCTTCCTTTTCATACCAGAGGTTATTGAGACATCCAAGTATTTCTATAGCGTTGTTACAGTTGTATTAAACACTTTTATGGTATTAGTTTCTACTCAAAATGGTAATTAAAAGTAATTCATCAAAAGGAAGAACTGAAAGCGATTAAAATTTGTAGGAAATGTAAACATTGTATGTTGTACAAGTTAGTGACATTTTAGTTCTTTATTTAAAACAGATGGAAGCTGTATCATCTATAATGTAAATAAAAAATAGATTTTCCTGCTTTTATATATGCAAAAAATGTATTCGAACGTTTTTATGTGGTAAGAAAGCTGTTGGCACGATTCATATACGAAGACTAAATGTCTATCTGCATGTATCTGATTTTGATGACAGCTGAACTGTTAATTTTCATGTTTACGGTTTAGTCTTCTGCTGTATTAAATTTTCCCTTTAGAAAATCCGAGAATCAGTCAGAATGCATAATATCTTGGCTCATGATGATTATGCAGTAAAAAGGAATAATCTCTTTGGACCTCATCTTTCTGAGTAAATAAACAAGCCTGCATACACTATGTTTCTTCTGTTTTATAATGAACCATATTGCTAATGCTGAATAAGAAACTGGTATAGCTAACAGACAGGAAAAATATATGCATGAATAGTTGCATGGCATCTTCAATATTGTGTTGTTGTTGTTGTTACTAATTACACTTGGAGAAGCCAAGCTCGTTATGTCTTGGCTATGCGAATTTAAGTCAACTGAGAGCGTCTTTCGTTTAGCACCATGAAGGTGAAAGTACGATTTTTGGTATTCAAATCCTTCAATAGATGGCAGCACCAGAGGATCTACTCCCTCAATTTTGGCATTGATCTGAAGGGGGAGTAAATTTTTCCAGACCATTACACAAATGGTAACTGCTCAATGACCGACCACAGAACTTTCGATTCCACAGATTTAATGAGCACGTGAGTCTTTGGTGGCATTGGGAATCGAACCCCACCCTACCGGATGGATACCCTAACCACAAGGCTACCACGGTCCCTTCAATATCGCAGACACAGTATTGAAATCCACATAGACTACTGTATCTCTGTACATTTTATCCAATCTGTGTTTATCTCCAACCATTTGCTAACATGTATTGTATTAGAAACCGAACGTACTTACATGAGTGCTATAACTACTTACTTCAATTTCAATAATTCTAATTTTCTGAATATCGCAAAAATTTGTGATCTAATGTAATGCATGCTCTCATCATCAATGCACGGAAGTATTGAACTACTTAATTGGCAGTTGTATAAGCAAAATTTGTACTAATAATAATATCTTGAATGATGAAACATTAAGTAAAAGTAATCATAGAAAACAATCTCAAATGCAGAACAATATATTTGCAAAGCGGAAAAATATGGAATATAACTAATATGCTTGAATTTTATATGTTTTTGTTGGTTGAAGAAAATAATCTCGAATTCTAAAATTGTCCCTTTAGCATAATTTTTCATTTCTCTAAAGATAATAAATATTTTTATACAATACAATCTATATTGAACTTTTTAAATAATTAAGATTTTCAATTTTTTATGTACTAATTAACAATTTTTTTCCTGAGCACATGATTAGTATTCACTTCATGCGTTCATAAAGTTAAATGAGGTAATTTTGTGTATAAAATTAAAAAGTAATTATTTAATTCGTTTTAAAATAATTTTTAAAAAGTTGCAAGGGAATAAAGGAATGACAGACCAATTTTAAAATTGAATTAAATGTCATCAGCAGGAAATTTCAGCTGTGAACAAGAAAAAATTTATAATGATATTCCTTTAATAGCTTTCTTGGGAATTGGAAATTGAAAACTGCTTTCTTTAAAGCGTCCTTATTTTACTTCATTTAGGTTTAAAAATAGACGTAATTGCTCAACATACACGTCCTTTTAGTATTAAACAAAAAATGTAGTTATCAGCATTTTTCGAAGAATATTTTTGTGACTGTGAACTATATCCAACTTTATTAAATTACTTTTCTTATTTCAAGGGAGTTTTAGTTATTACCTGTTAGGGAAATATTAATTTCATTTTAAAATGAATAATTTATTTTTATAATTGGAGACTGAGATTCGAAATTAACTTTACCGGTTGAAATATCATTATAATTAAAGAATCATTTAAAGTATCATTTAAAATTACTATTGCTATATTTAACGTAAAATATTTTATCTATCAATGATATCTAGAAAAATGAGAAATTATATAAAAGACTGTTTTTTAATGGCATATATTTTTTTAATTAAAATCTATATTTCAAAGAATTTTAAATGATTGATGAAGAAAACGTTACAAATAGTTCAAATAATCATTGTTTTATCATTAATATTAGATTGTTGATTTGTTTATTAGTTTGAGATAAAATTAATTTTACTTTATAACTTTTTGCTTGTTTATTATTCATTAATAACTGGAAAAGAAAAATTATATGCAATATAATAAGCGCTAAATTGTGTTTTCTTTTACCACATTGCATTTTGTTCAGTCTTACACTTTACGTTATATCCAGTATGATATATCATATTTTTTAAATCAAAAGGTACCATATACTTATGAATTTAAATTATATTACATTTACCAACATATATTATTTGGTTATAATAGATAGCCTATAGTGTTTTACAATTGCTATACTAGTTTACGCTTAGTTTTCATATTCAGAGTACCATATACAAATTTTACTTTAAAGACAATTTGTAAAAAAATCTTTCGTTCATATAATTAAAATTTCCAAAAAATTCTATCATTTCACATAAGGGAAAAATTGAAAGAGCAAAATTTTGTGATATTTTTCTATAAAAGGTCTTAAGAGCATTATTATTTGTTTGTAAAGAACATAATTTAGTTGAAATAAAGTAATCCAATTAACAAAATATTACTTATTATTTGCTTGTTGGTTTTTCTTGAATGTTGCATTATAATCTACAAATAGCAATGTAAAAATTATTTGATCATGCTTTCTGTTTGCACTTACCCATGAATGCTGCTTAAACACAAGTGTTTGGTGAACCTTTAAATCAGAATTTTAGCACCGCATAATGATCAGCGTAACGTCTTATGGCTGTTGTAAGGCATTTTTGGCCTTGTTATGCTATTCTCTTTTTACTTCAACTAAAGTAAACCAATAATTAAATGGTTACCTTACGTCTTGCGCACCATCTTGAAGAAAATAAGAATCGAGGAACTGCTGCATAATATTAAAATGCAGAGGTTACTGTATGCTTACATATATTATTAAATCAATATTCTATAGAGACGTAAGAAAGTGAAACTTAAAATAATACAAAACAAAACATTTATTACGACATTACATATTATTAAAATAATTACTAAAGAAAATACTTAATAATAATAATAAACAAGATTATATATAAGGTTATAAGGTACATTATAAATACTAAACAAAGTTATTTATGAGCCTGATGGTTCGCCTTCCATTTCTCACATCTCTCTTCTATAACTCTTCTATCTGTATTTCTTATTGGATATTGAATATTTTGTAAGTTAACTCTAAGTGGCAGTAACGCCATCTCTTGTCAGTAAAGTTAATATAGATCTTTTTCAATTCAAATATGAATCCATGAAAATAACCAATTTTATTATTGCCATATTACACGAAGGGAAGGAAATCTCCTTCCTAGAAATTATTAGTTGTTTTCCTTTCAACTACAATATAAAAGATTCGGTTTTCCGTCTTCGTTTTCAGTACACTGATTTGAATAACCTGTAGTGTAAGTAAAATTCATAAAATATTAATACAGGGAAATATATTATTACTTGAATTTGATATGAACGAAATGTTTTTAAATAATAACTTAAAGGGATTCCAAATTATGAATAATTGATTCCAAGTTAAAATAAAGTACTATTTAAATTACCTATCGGTTTCTGGAAATAATTTCTCTATTGCTGTAAAATAATAATAATAATCGTGTAGTTAAAAATAAAAATACTAATTTTTTAGCATTTACCTTATTAGACCATCAGTAATTAATTCCATGTTAATAAAACAATGCATTCGGGAATTGGAAATATTATTTCAAATAATTAATGTATCTAATAATTTCAACTTTTGTAAATTTTTAAAAATATTAGATTTTCTAAATTTGCGTTTCTTTATTTTTATATTATTTAAATGTATTCATAATTTTTAAAATGATAAATTAATTTTGAATCATTTTCTGTAATTATGTATTTGTATCTTTCCATAGATGTGAAATAATAAACTTTAATATTTTCCGCTGTATATGATTGTTTTTGTTGCATAGTTTCTGCATACGTTTTCACTAAATATATAAAAATGAAATCATATTAGTAAAATATTACTCATAATTTTCACATATAATTTTCTTATAATTTACTATTATTATTTATTCCAGTTTATTCCATATTATAATCATAAAGTTGATGGGTATTTTAATTTTAAAAAACTTAAGCTTGTTTAAATTCAGGAACTAAGCTTTTCTTAAAAAAATTTGCAAAAAAATTTTAATGAACTAAATTGTAATGATGTATAAAAACTTTATTTTATTTTTAAAAATTATTTTCTAAAATATAGAATCTAATCTTTGTAAAATCTTCTAGATTTTTATATATTAAAAATTAAATTAAAAAGATACCAGCAGGAGTTTCTAGTCAGGAACAATATACATTTTTAAAGATATTCCTCTAATAGCAACAATGAGTATTGAAAATTGAACAGCTTATATATTGAAATATGCTGATCTTGTTTTATTATTAGTTAAAAACAGATGTAAATTCTTCAAAAAGACAATTAACTGAGAAAATTTATTGTCAGCCATTTTTAATTCGTTATTTTTATACTTGAGAATTTTTCTGCAAACTTAGAAATTACTTTTAGTGCTACTGCATGGAATATTTTCTGATTTAATATTATCTCTTTGTCAAAGAAAATTCCTAAATCTAAAGAAATTCTAAGAAACATGATTAATGAATATAGGTACAAAGTAATTATTATAAAATTATAAAATCACAAAATCATAGTATTCTTCTTACTTAAAAATAAAAACAAATTCAGTATTGTGTGTCTGCGTGAATGAAGCAATTTTCATTGAGAGATTTTTATTTAAAATAATTATTAGAATGAATATATTTAAAGGTGACTTAACATTTTTAATGCTTTCATTTGGAAGAGTATTATAATGGTTTTCCTCAAAATTTAAAAATATATTAGATTATTATCACAAAATTCTTAGATTAGTATTCTTTTATTCTTAAAGAAGTATTTTTTTGAAAGATATATTTTTATTTAAAATTAATTAAAGTCAACAAGGAAAAAATATAAGTTAAAAAAAGAAGCAAAAAATATTTCATTGTTAATAACAGTTTTCTTTATAGGCGTTATTGTAGGAAATATTGCGTTTTGCACGATACATCGATATTTCCTCTGCTAAAAACAACCACTTTGCAAACTTATAAGACAATACACACATATTTATAATATTTGGTTACTTATGTATATATATTTATATGTATATAACATTTCTATTCGTAATAGTATCAACAATATCAATATATATATATATATATATATAATTATTTTTACTTTCAAAATTTTAACTAAACAAGATTAATGCATTAAAGATTTTACTGTCAAAAATCTTATTTCTAAAGAGTTTTAGAAACTTATTCTGAAATGAATGTAATATAACGAGTTTATTTTAAAAAATATCAATAATTTGTAAACATCTTTATGTAATTTATTAAAACTTGTAAACTAAATTTTTATGCGGCATTAAATAATTAAAATAAAAGCAGACAAAAAAACTGACTAATTTATTTCTCGTAACAGATAGTAAATGTTGTTTTATTTTGGTTGAAGAGGATAATTTAGCTGTAATAAATAAATTAAATTTTATTAATTGTTTAGAAACTATATTGTGTGTGTGTGTACAACAATTCCATAATACAAAACAGGCCATTAAAATTGCTACACCAGGAAAGCGGCACGCCACAAAAGTGAAATTTGCATGACAGGTAGAACTTGCTGTGATATGCAAGTGATTAGATTTTCAGCGCATTCATACAAAGCAGGTGACAGTAGCGACATCTACAATGTGTATAAAACCAGAGATTTGACAGTAGTTTTCTCATACTCAATTTCCGTTTCAACGCTGTTTTCGGCAAAGAAAGTTGTTGTAATGCCTCGTGTAAGAAGAAGAAATGCCTATCAGCACATGTCTGACTTTGATCGAGGAAGGATTATAGCCTACCGGGATTGCGGTTTATCGTACCGCAATATTGCTGCTCGCGTCGGTCGAGACCCCATGACTGTTAACAGAATATGGAATCGATGGGTTCAGGATAATCATACGGAAAGTCGTGCAAGATCTCAGAGACTCCCCATCACTAACAGCAGAGAAGACAGACATCTTATCCGCATGGTCACAAGGGATCGTACAGCCACATCACGAACCACATCACAGCCACATCACCTAAGTCGAGAAATGGAGTCATTTGAAAGGCAATAAGTTTCTGCTCGAACAGTTCGACGACGTTTGCAGCAGCACGGATTGTCTGCACGGCGACCATGGCTTCGGCTACCACTGACGCTGCGTCACAGACAGGAGCGCCTTCAATGGTGTGATCAGCGACGAACCTGATCGTGGAAATGGCATCACGTCATCTTTACAGATGAATCTCAGTTCTGTATACAGGACCATGATGGTCGCATCCGTGTTTGGAGGCATCGTATGGAACGCGCATTGCCAGCTTACATTGGACATTGCCATACTGGCCCATCTGCTGGAGTGATGGTATGGGGTGCCATTGGATACCCGTCTCGTTCACCTCTTGTTCGCATTACCGGCACTTTGAACAGCAACCGTTACATTTCCGATGTGTTAAGGCCCGTGGCTCTGCCCTATCTTCGAGGCCTCCCTAATGCTTTGTTTCAACAGGATAATGCACGACCGCATGTTGCCCGTACTGTTCTGAACTTCCTTGATACAGAACAGGTTCGACTGTTACCCTGGCCAGCAAGTTCTCCTGATCTGTCACCAATTGAGAACGTGTGGTCAATGGTTGCCGAGCGATTGGCACGCCATCACTCACCATCCACTACTGTCGATGAACTGTAGCATACTGTTGAAGCTGCATGGACTGAAATCCACGTACATGCCATACAATCTCTCTTTGACTCCATGCCTAGGCGGATAAATGCTGTTATTGCAGCCAGAGATGGCTGCTCTGGGTACTGATTTCTCAAGATCTATACATCCTAATTTCCTGTAAATCTAATCACTTGTTCTTTTCACTATAATGTATGTGTCCAATAAATATCGTTCTGTTATTTGCATTCCTTCTTGGTGTAGCAATTTTAATGGCCAATAGTGTATTTTCTTTTACCAATACACAGGTTTCGCTTATGTGTTTCAAAGTCAGGCAATTTTTAAAAAACTCTGCTATAAAATATTTCAGCAATATTTCACTATAAATAATAACTAGTTATGTATGTTTAATTTGTTAAATGAGAGAAGATATTTCCAAATATCTCGAGTACATAGTCTAAGCATTCTTTACTATTCATTAAATTTCTGGCAAGATAAATTTCTTATGAAAAGGAAGAATCTAAGTAATATAATAAAATAAGGAGGAAACAAAATCTTTTGATGTTCAATTTGCCTTTTTTGAATTTTCAAAAAATCAGATTATCAGCAAAGATTACACTTATTAAATATGATTTTTATTTGTTTCGAATGAAATTGCTTACCCAAGAAGCAATTTATTCATTAAAAGTTTTCAGAATTATAAAAAATCTTCAGTTACAATAAAGTTCAATTTTAAGTGTAATGTTTCAACTATTTAAAGGTATGAAATATAAATACTTTTGCGAAAAACGTGATATTCTGTAAACTTGTATTAAATTGCATTTGTCCTTTGATTTAGGTTTTTGTAGCATACAGAGGAAAATGTATATTTTAATAAATTTTTAAGAAATTAAAATACAATAATTATAAAATATTGAACCTTTAATTTTAGTCCCTAATTAAAAGACAGGTGATTATGTTACTTTAGTATATAGACTACGGCCACTGAAAAATTTTTTGAGAAGATCTTACAAAATACTATTACTTTCAGAAATGTTTTTGATAAGCAGTTATTATTTTAGACTTATTTTAAGGAAATTTTAATTAAATAGCACAACTCATTTGCATAAAAATGTAAAAATTTAAATATAGGGGTCTTTAATAAATATAAACTTGTGTAACATCTAATACACATTCCATGAAATAACGCACATATATAAATACAAGCAAATCCACACCCTGAATCAACCTGAATTATATAAAGTATCTTAAATTTCATAATATGTAATTGCTTCATTTTTATAGTGTTACAGTTGAAAATTTTGAAATTTTTGCTATATATATATAATAATTATATATATATATATATATATATATATATATATATATATATATATATATATATATATATATATATATATATATATATATATATATATATATATACATATATATATATACATATATATATATATATATATATGTATTTATATATATGTATTTATATATATATAGCTATATTTTTCTTTATGTTCATTCATTACCTTGACTCCCTTATAATAATTATAGCAAATATGCTTAAAATTGACACCATTATCTAATTAAATTTTCTGAAATATTTAGTTCCTTGTTGAATTTTACTAATGCAGTGAATTTATTAGGTATATAGTACTAGTATGATTATATAACATATAATAAAATATCATTTAGTTGGAAATAAAATTCATAGTACAGATGCAAATTACAGATTTTTCAGGAGATTTCGATGTTTGATAGGTATATTCTAAAAAATTAGTGATTGAATCAGCCTTCTCCTTAAAAAATTATAGCACTTTCTGCATGAGAAAATTGTTGAGTAAAAATTGAAAAATATACATGGGTACCATAGTAAATTCAAATTTGATTTAGGCACATTTTTTTATTAGTAGTCACTGGCAATTTGCTTCTACTAAATTATTCAACAGCTAATCATCAGATGATTCCAACCAGTCAGAGATCAGAAAATATGCTAACCAAGACAATATTGGAATATTTTATTTTCAATGTATTGTAATAATATACGGTCAATATAGTTTGTCAGATGATCGATTGAGATGCACTGTCAAAATGTGAAATATTGAGTAGAAGAATGAAAAGTGTTCATACAGGAATGTTATTCATATTTCCTCCAATATGAACAAGAAAGCATTTCAAACATGCTTTTTCTATTTTTTGAAAATTATGCAAATTTTCAGACAATATGTTGCCATCAGAATATATAAAAGTAATTATAAAGGCAAATGTATATTGTAAAAGTGCATTTTTTATTATGAAAGCAGATCAAGATACTCAAAATAATGCTCTGTGTGAGAATTTGTTTTATTTAACAAGTATACAAAGACATTATTCACCAACATATAAGAACTACTGAAAAACACCCTAGCATCTTGAGTGCGAAAAAAAATTCTATAAAATATTCGTATTATAAATTTGTGATTCATTTTTACCAACTAAAACAAACCAAAAATTAGAGTAAGATCTGCTGTTGAAAAAATATGTTTTTTAATATGGAAAAAATGATACCTTATTATATGTAAGAACTGAACAAGAAATTTTCATTTATTAATGGATATTTGATTATTTATCATTTTTTAAATTTAAGACATGGATATTAAGTAAGATCTTCCAAGAAAACAAAAAGGGATGATATTGCAGAACAGTTTGAGAATATCTTGTGAAGATGACCATTGCGAGCTCGAACACATAAAGAAATGTACGATGTTGTAAAGAACGATATATTATTTAAATTGTAGTAATAAAAAGAATCCATCGGTCTTGCATACATTCATTGAAAGTGTATAGAAAAGGAATTACGAAAAAAATTAATGGAGGAAAATTTTAAAATCTCGAGACTTAATAGAAAACTATCTAAATAAGGAAAAGAAAAAGAAAGGAATTTGCATATGCTTAGCATCATTTGCAATAAAAAAGTGAAAAAATAAACTAAACATTTAAAAAATGTTAAGGTTCACACAGTCAAAACCTCAGCAACATAATGATAAAACCTGAATAAAAACTAGAAATTGTTCTGTCATTAAAATAATATTATATTATATTAATGGTACCACATGTATCTATGCAAAATGATAAATTTTCCTTAAATTGATTTATAAATTTTTTAACGAAACAATTATTATATTTTCAATATTTATCACAAAAATTTTAAGTTAAATTATAAATATAAATTTATTTAATTTATTGAATGCTATAAATATTCAATGCACATTTTCTAAATTAATAAAAAATAAGTTATAATTCATATAAAAATATTTTATTTTAGATGAATATGTTACGACAATAAAAATTTTTTGACTAAATTTTAAATTAAAATATTATAACAAAAATAGGCATTTTGTAAATAATACAATCAAATATTCAGTTGAATTATTAAATTCACAAATAATTAAAAACACTACCTTTTTCTTATGTAAGGAAAATTATCTGCAATTTTAAAGAAGCATAGAACTATGTGGTGATAAAAATGTACCTGAAGAAAATATAATGGAGAAGACCTAAAAAATAATTTTTGTTTACTTAATATTTTTAAACAAATAATCCATTTTATAATAATATTTGCATTAATAAGTTATTTAAAAAAAGATAGTCTTTAAAGTTTGGCTTCAAGACATAATATACATGATTATAAAAATCATTTCCTATTTTGGTTCATTTCTTAATTACCTGAAATTTAATATCTTTAAAAGGAAAATTTTTCTTTTTTAATCGACTAATTAACATGCGTAAAGAAAAATTGCTGAAATTGTATTTTCGTACTTTAATTTACTAGATGTTATTAAATATTAACAATTTATATTAAAATGAAAAATTTTAGTGATAATTAATACACTTTTTTTAATTTTTTGCTATTTCAAAATTTCATATTTTTATAATTGATTGCATTTATGTAATTATTTTTAATTTATTCTAATATTCAATAATAACTGTTTTCAGTGAAAATAAATAAAATTCCATGAAACATTTAAAAAAATAATTCGACTAATTTCTTCTCTGAACTCTAAAATAAAAAAAAATGTTGTTTATCTTTATTATAACTTTTGTTTTGCTTTATATCGTTTGAACTAATTTATTTAAAGAACTTTTTACCAATATTCATTCAAATAAATCTTAAGAAAAAACAATAAAAATAACTGCATTTTTAGAATTTGAATGTAAAAAAATAATTTCTTGAAGTAATTTGAAGAAATGAAGTAATTTTCCACAAAAAATATTAACCATTTTTTAACTAAATGAATTTTGTTTATGTCAATTTAAATTAAAATTAGTAAAGTTTATGATTTATAGAATTGAGTAATATGTTTTTCAAATGAAAAACATAAATTATAATTCACGTGGGAAATTTTTTCTATTAACAAAATAATTTTTTATATAAGTGGCTTAAAAACACATAAAAAAGAATATTTGTAAAAAATAATTCGAAAGAATTTATAAAAAATACCATTTTTTACTAGAAGAAAATTTTATGCATTTGTTAATACGAAATTTAATTTTTTAGAATAATACAAAGACATATTATAAATTAAAATATTTGTGTAAACATTATTTCTAATTTTTAGAAAAATAAAAAAAGATATACTAAAAGTATAAGAATATTAATGCATTAAAGTCTAGTTATTGCTTTAATTTAGGCACTATTGAAGAAGCCAGAAAAAATTTTGGTAATAAGCAAATAGAATAAAATAGAAATATATTTGATTCAAACGAGATAAGTTTTGATATATAACGGAAGACATATTCATTAATAAAGAGATATATACCGAAATAAATTTTTAAAATGCCATATTATAGTAAAATTGTTAAACGTTTATTTCAAAACAAAACAGATGAAATCAAATATTAGTTAATATTTACTGATTATTATATTAATCTTATATCAGCATTTTATTGAAATTGCCTTTAAATATCCATAAAAGATAAATGCTAGAAAGCTTTTTAGATAATATACATATTATAAATTCATATGCGATAAACTGACACTACTAATATATTTACTGTGTTCATTAACATATATTTATATTTAGTATATAATGGTAGTGATAATTTACTGAGCCAAATAATTTTTTATTCGTTCAATATTTTAAATTAACGAATTAAAATATTGAACGAAATATTGAATGAAATATTGATTATATTCTTAATTTGACTCACAAGAAATCGCTGAAATGTTCTTCTATAAATGATATAAAAAAGAGCAGTAAAAAGAAATAGCGTCTATAACAATTTATAAAAATTTACAAATCTAACATAGCTTGCAGTTTTAAAGCGTTTCGCAAACAATTTTCATTTGTAAACATGAGTATCAAAAATCTTATTTCATTTAAAATAGAAAAAAAAAATTACTTTGTGATCAAGTAAGACATAAGAATTTACCTGTCTTAGAAACGTAAATAAATTAGTTTATTTGATTTGTTTATTGATTTTTGGCAAACAAACATTGTTTTTAGCAAACATAAAGAGAGTATTTACTTTCTAACGTTTAAAATGATTTAAATTAAGCAAATATGTAGTTCCATAACCTGTTTTTCATTAAATAAATGAAACAAATAGAATAAATTCAGCCTCCAGTATTTTTATTTTATTTATTTTAAATCAATTACAGAAACTCATTAAAATTTTGATAGAAATGTAAACTCATTTATATTTTTTATTTTCTAATTAAACACACTTCATTTTCTACATTTATGTTTTATTTAGCAACATAATGAATGAATTTTAGTCTCATCAAAGAATATCGTTAAGATAATATATTCTTAAAGTTGCTTTTAAAGATATAATTCATAAACATTTCCAGCATATTTACTTGCCATTTTTCAACAATTATTTTCATATTTTATATTTTGTGATTTTTAATTTGTGCAGATTTGAAATTATATTAGTGCGTGATTTTAAAGTAAATATACTATTATTTAATTTTTCATTTATTAAGTAATTCTTTAAATATCTTTTGTAATAAATTCTATGTAAATTTACCAAGATTTATATTTCCATTTTTACAGAACCGAGCCGATAAGGTAACGTTTAGCACTCTGGCTTTGGATTCAGCAGCACATACCTTGAAACTTGCTTTTGAATGTTTGAAGTAGTTAGGATCCCCTTTAAACTGAAGTTTCTAATCTGATTATAGCCCTCGTGTAGAAAAGATCATCGTTCAGTGACAAAGAAGATGAATCTTGCATTATAAATCATAGCTTTTTGCAAATAAATGCCATCTTATATTTTTTGTAACAGGAAATAAAATATTTTTCAAAATAAAAATCCTTTATTTATAAATAATACTTATAAATAATAAATCAATACCAAAAATATTATTCAAATGCTAGAATTTGGCACAAAATGTGTGCTATATAAAATGTAGTAAATAATAGGCGTTACTTTCACGAAATCTAATATTCTAAACGCATTTCACATTTTTAAAAAGAATTCAGCACAAGAACAAAGAAGCAAATTTTTCATCAAACAAACAATTAATTGATTTTACATGTATTTAATGTAAATTAATGGGATTTTATAAAATAAATTAGGTAAAGCAGCTGTGCAACTGTATGTGTTTAGTTCTGAAGGATACAAAATTTATAACATGAAATAGAAATTAATCTAGTCTAAAGTTATTAACTTTACATACCTTTTGAAAATGAGTCTTTTGAGCATCATTTTTAACTTACTCATAAATGAGAATTTTCAATGTAATCTTTTAGGGACAAAATAATTTATTAAATTGCTGGGAAACTTCAGATTTCAAATATTCCATGATAAATATACTGATAACAGCAAAAAAATGAATCGTTGAAAAATAAAGATTACATTCGAAACATTGTGGAAAACTAAAAGCGACTCATAAATAACGTTATTGAAACAATATTTTTTCTTAGGGAAAAGATTATCGTAATTTTCAACCAATTTTGCTTTCGAGATTCTGAAAAATTCAAAAAATATCGCTTGATCTTGGAAAATAGACATATTAATCTTTTGTGAATATGAATCCTCACATTTCTATTTCATTGTTTTTTTTTCTTTTTCTGCCCCATAAAGGATGTTACTTTGTTTTATTTATACATGTTAACGCAACATAATTATTAACCAAACTGTTTTAATGCAAATAACCATTGGTCACATAATATTTTCATAACATACCTTTTACGAAAAAATGTTATATATTATTAATATTTTTGGCTAAACTATTGTTTATTTTGGTTAAATTTTTATGTGCAAGAATTACATGTACTTTAATGAATTAGGTTTGCATTCTTCTTCCTTTTTACATATTTTCTGAAAAAGATTTGGTTCATCAATGAAGAGGTGTAGCTTTTTTGTTGTAATGCATTTTAATTTGCTAATGGAAACATTTTGATAAATAATATGTAATATTCCCAGCTATTAATGTGAGAGAGAAATACGCGTAGAAAACTAATATCTAATGTCTTTCACCACAGTGCCGTGAAAGCAAAGACATACAATCAGAATCCATCTACTTTTTATCAACAGTAACAAGTATTGAACCCAGGTTCTTTCACTCTGAGTAGCACTGATCTATCACTTGGCCATGGTAAGATTCAAAATACGCAGTTTATAATGATGTAGATAATCTATAATACTTAATTCATGATCTGGAGCAAAGGATATGTAACTGAAAAAACTTTTAATAGCGTGTTACACATTTTAGCATTAGAAGAATTTTAGCATCATCTTTTGAGAAGCAGAAAATTTCCCATGACGAAATGTATTAAATGTTATGAAATAATATAACCGTATTTTTAGAGCAATATTTTAGGGTGTACTAGATTTTGTTTTGATATAAATATGTTACCTTTACATATTCATTAATAAAATTTGATACTGAAAAAATATAATTTGATAATCAGCGAAATGATATTAAAATAACTTAATTGCAGGGACTTATATATATAAAATTAGTTTTCCATGAGGAATTGCTTACGTGGTATATTATATCGTGTGTTAGTATATTTACACATCTTACGCTTATTAATTATCGTACATTTAATATTAGTTATATTTTTTAATTCTAAGTATTTAAGCTCATAAAACTACTTGAAAGAAAAGATAATGACTCATTTTGCAACACTTTAATATTTTTTTTTATTACACCATTATAAATCACTCAAACATGAACTGAATACAAAGTTGTCTGATCCTTAGTACAAAAATAAACTTAAGTACATTAAGTTTATTTTTGAATGATTTATATAGGAATGAAGTTTTGCATATTAATATTAATAATTTGTAATACATTTTTATGCAAATATTTTAATATTTAAAAATGAAACCCCATCATCATTGTTTTATTATTTATAATATCAATAAATGTATTTACATAAATCAAAATAATATTTCTACTTAATTTTTTGCCTCATACAACATTGTAATTTGATTAAGTCATATATTATCTTTAAAGTCATAAATGTTGATAATCGTGATTTCCTCAAAAATTTAACATTCTTTCAGAACTTAAATTTCATTCATGTAGGATGTCTATAGTTAAAATATAAGGTATATATACTATATATTAAACTATATAAAGCATTCTTAAATATTAAACTTAAGTATACGCTTATAAAAAGGAAACAAATATTAAATTTCATTAAAATATCTATAACAATTAACTAAAAAATATAAAAGCACATTTTATAAATAGCTAAATCATTTTGATTCAATATTATTTCCAAAATTATCGATATCAAAATTCACGTGTAAGTTCTTAAAAGCAAACAAATGTAACAGCTATTAAGAATAGAGTATCTCATTAACTTAGAACTATTACTTGATATATCCCTCGTATGTAGATATTTAAATGCCAAATGTTATGAAGGATGATTGCAATGGCTTCTGTTATTGATTGATTGATGTTGCATGTGTATCAAATAATGCTTAATTCAGCCAAATTTCGCCTTAGTTGAGCAAATGTACAAATGATGTTGATTGCTCTATTTATCATTACTTCACATATGAGATCTACAGTACCCCAGCTGTCATTTTGAAATTGTAAACAAATAGTTGGATTTATTACCAATGAAAATAATCAATTTGTTTAAAACTACTAGTATATCTCATAACTTCGTATTTTTGAAATATATTAAGCGATTAGAAGTTGAAAAACAAACAGTTTTGAAAACAAAACAAGAAAAATTGAAAACAGAAGTTGGAAAAAAATAAGAAAATTTTACCTGTCGTAAATTATCTTATAAATAAAGAGTTAATAAAATACACGTGGTGTCGTGTAAGTCTTTTAAAAATTTGATTTTAATTATTTTATTAATGAACTTTAATTCCAGATTAAGTATACGAGTATTTTCATTACATAAGGTTCTGGACTGATCTAATTTCTTTAAATTTATTAAACTTTTTTCAAACTTATATTTCATTAAAATTTTTAATTTTTTATAAATTAATTAATTAGAATGATAAAATTGATTTTATTTATTTTAAATATTTAAAAATTGGAAACTATAAAGTAAATTTAGTAGTTTAAATTCTGAATTTTAATTGTTAAATTGCTATAATTAAAATGTCTGTAATATATGTGCAAATTTTCTCAATTTTGTTTTGAGGTAAGTTACAATAATATCATGAATTGAATGTATTAGTGATATTTCAAAATAAAAATTTGCTGGCGAGGTTTCTTTAATCTGTATTTTCACATGTCAGTGTTTATCTCTTTTTAAAAATAATTATACTGTCTATTGTATTTGCAACAAACACAATAAACATTTCAATAGTACAAATGTTTGATGCATTTAGATGCTAGTAAAACTATGCAAAATATTTTAAGGTCAAACATATTTAGAAATGTCTGTATAATGATATTAAAAACAAGTCGAAGTTTGATTCGAAGATCTATTTTAACTGTTTTAAATTCAATGAAATGATGCTGAATGCAAAATAAGATGTCAATAGTTTTTTTTTTCTTATTACTTCTGTATTTTTTTATTTTAGTGCATTAAAGTACAATTATTTTTAAGAAACTGAAAAATAAATTAAACAGATATATTTTACATGTAAATTTTACATTACATAAATTTTACATTTTACATGTAATAAGTAATATGACACAGCAACATAAACTAAAAATACACCAAACGTCTCTGGTTGGTTATTAAAGATTTTTTTTAAGAAAATACTTCAATATTTTAAACATAATTAAATGTTTGGTGCTTCATAGAAAAAATAAAAACAGGAAATGAAAACAAGTTCAATCTCTTTTCCAATACAATTGTATTTTGGAAAAAAGAATGCCAATGAGTTTTGCTTTTTTTAAAAAAACCTAGGTATGCTATTTCTTTTTCAAAAATGTTACTTTCTCAGATATTGCTGAGTAAAATATTCATTGTGATGAAAATAAAAAATGTAACACAAATTTTAACAACATTAGCCTCTCGGTTTAAGAAAACAATAAATCACATTTTTATATGTAACTGAATTATGATAAATATTTATTATATTGATTAAGTTCACTTACATTTAAATTATAACAAATATTCATTAGCATTTAAGCAATATAAAATCTCAATTCACATTTGCTGTGTTAGAAACTTTCTGTAAGAATTTTTTTCGGCAATATATATGTATTCAACATAATAAAATTGGATTGTTTAATTCACATTTGTAAATCGTATATACTTTAATACAGCAATAAGTATTGTATTAATAATGGTTATATTAATTCTATGTCCTTGATTGTTATCCATTTAAATAAGTTTTATATTACAGCTTTATGTTCATCAAATATGCACCTCCTCTCATTGGATAAATTAGAAATTAGCTGCATTAAATTATTAATTCATGTTTTTTAAGAGGAAACGTTTCGTTAATTCAGGTTAGTCAATATTTATTGTAAGATAATTTGCTTACCTTCGGATAATTTCCCTAAAATAAGAACAAGCAATATAAAAATAAGTTGAAGATATGTTGTTTCATTTTGTATTCTTTTTTTTCCAAACAAGATAAAAAAAAGTACAATGTATCAGGGCTTTTTTAATTATTATATGATCATAAATGCAATTTTTGGTTTCCCAAAATGTTCTTTTGCATATAAATTTTAAAATTTACAATAAATTGTAAAGTTACCTACTTCTTCTTCTTCTTCTTAAAATTGAGCTTGTATGTCATTGGGCACCTCTGCTTTTATCAGCATTTTGTACCATTAACTCCAAACCCAATGTTTCCTAGTTCCAGTTGCTCGGGTCACCCACTTTACTAATAAAGTCCAATAACCCTTTAATGAAGTCTAGATGTAACACTCTAGTATGGATGAAGCCTAAAGAAGTTAATTTAAGGAGGGCAAGAGCCTCACATTCGTAAATGACATGCTCTGCCGTTTCCTCTTGCATATGACATTTCCAGCAGATAAGGTCTTGCTGAAACAGTCCCATCTGGTCAGAGAGTTAGTCATACTAGGGATAGCTTCCTGACTTTCACCAGAAGATGGTTTGGAGGTCATTTCTACCTCAAATGAAAGATTCATTACTGCCCCTTTACAAGACTGCCTCTGAGTTCACTTGTCTTTTTCAGCAAGGCCTACTTCAGAGGTATAACCTGCAGATGCAGAAAGGTTTGTTATTTCTTGTGTATTTTCAGCCACAAGATAACAATTTATAAGCTCAGGTAATATAAGTCCACCCAGCATTGCCTGAGATACTGGGCAAGGCAAATTACTCTAGAAGTTTGCCAGGCAACTCGAGGCTCCGTTAAGACACCAATACCACGGTGCCAATTAGCCCTAGGCACGGATCGCATAACACCAGGGTTTACGGGAGCTGGTTCGTGGCCTCTGATTCTATATTCAAGGCTATCCTGTCATTCCTACAGGACATTCGGCTATCCACCACCTGCCGACGCGCCTGGTGGCTGTGCTCAAGCCCCAGGAAGGTACACGTACCCCCTGGTTCCAGGTAAAGTTACCTACACAATCATATTACAAAAATATTTGTATAAAGTATTTGGTTTTTAATTTAGTTTCATCTTACTCCTTAAGTTTGGTAACAGAGAAAAAGCTCTTAGATATTAAAGAACATTGGTGTTTATATTTTTCAATGAATTTAAAATTTTAATTAATTTTATTACACGAATAGAATTTGGTAATAATATTGAATAATTTTAGACTATGAATAATTATTTTTAGGGCTGTGGTAGCCTTGTGGTTAGGGCATCGTGCTTCGTCCGGAAGGACTGGATTCGATTCCAAATGCAACCGAAGACCCACAGAGTACATGCGATATACGTGCTTGTTAAGTCTGTGAAAGCGAAAGTCCTGTTGTCGATCATTGAGCATTTACCATGGGTGCGAAGGTCTGGAGAAAGTTTCATCCCCCTTCAGATCAATGTCCAAATTAAGGAAGTGGATCCTCAGGTGGCGCCATCTATTGAAGGATTTGAAGAGCAATGCCTTGTTTTCACATTTTTGGTGCTCTGATTAAACGAAAGACGCGCCCTACTGACTGAAATTTGCACAGCCAAAGCAAAGCGAGTGTCATGGCTTGTCCAAGTCTCATGAGTAATAACAGTAACACAACATTACTATTTCTATCTCAATTATTAAAATATAGAATCAAGGATATAAAGAAATTGATCTAGTTAACACTGGTCTTGATTAATTATCTATTTAAGTTTTTCGATCAATTATTGATTAAAAAATTGCTGAATTAGATTGCTAAATCTTTCACTGTATTAGTCGAATATTATATGAGTTGTGGCAATAAAAATGTAAGCAATGAGGTTTTAATTAAAATATCTATAAGTTAAGAATATAAATTGAATATTCCGTTTATTTTAAGTCTTGGTACGCAAAATTATAATTTTAGGTGAATACCACAAGAAATAGAAAAAATATAACTTTTAGAATGGAATGTCTGTTTTGTTCCACAAAAATGTGAAAAATATTGATGTTGACATATTTATTTTATAGTTTAGCGTTAATTTTTTGAGCTGTTTTGTTCAAATAAAAATAGTGTATGTATTTTCTATTTACGTCTTTAATTGTAAATCTTTAAATTTTAACAACAAAAATTTGATAACTTTGCAAAGAAAGAGTTAAAATTTTATTTCTCTTTTTTAATGTTAAATATTTTTATTTAACTTAAAACTTTATTCTAATGATAATTAGAAATTTATGATATCTAGGAACATAACCTATTTTTGATTATTTAATAACGTGTACAAATTAAGCTCCTCGTATAAAAACATATAATTTCTTTATAAATATTATTTAATGGTTTAAGATAAATTAGTATAATTCCTAATATGAATTTAAATAAATCTTATTTAAGCATGATATATTTGCTAAACTTTTTAACATCATATACAGACCACTGAATATTATAATTTTAAAAATTATTTAACGAATATTTATCTACTCAAATTAAAAATTTTATAAGCAAGAAAATAATTATTTATATACCTATAGCATACAAAAATTAAATGTAAAATATTTGCTTAAATAATAAATAATTGGAGATTTCGAATAACACTTTATATATAACGTTTTTTTTTATATTTGCCTTTCACCACAATGTTATTTTTTTTCACAAGAAATATAGTTTTCTTTAAAAATTAAAATTAATGATTTATTTATTTAGATAATTTAACTAATCAAATACGACAAATATTTTATTTCTATTTTCCGATTGACTTAATTAAAATAATTCAAATTTTTTTAAACTTTTATTCATTTAAATTATATCACAAAAAAAAATAAATTTCGGTTAATAGATAAATGAAGATTCTTTATTCACGCGTCATCTCATTTTTACTCATTTAACGTTTTTATAATAATATTTGACTGCTTCATTTTATATTTATAAAATAAATTTAACATTCATGTGGATAATCACTAACATGCACTAACATTAATAAATATTAGTAAAAATTATTATCAAAATTCCAAAAAATAAATCAGGATTATTAAGGGTGTAAGTGCTTAGTGTCTACTATCGTATTAAAAATAAAAAATATATGTAGCTTATAGTAAAATTTTTATATATTTTATATAATAGTTCATATAATCTCAAATAGATAGGCAAAATTTATGATTTAATTTACAGCAATGAATAATTAATTAGTGTTGTTCAGGATATTTATCAGTTATCTTTTTTTAATATTATACATGATGATAAATTCTCCTCTTTTTTGCGCTTCAGCAAAACTTTTAAAGATTGTGTAGAACCTACGTGTGTCATTTTACCTTAAAATATATGATATTTTGATCCCTATTTACACTGATTTAAAATTTATCAATGCATACTTTGATACAAAAATTATTATTTCCATCTAAAATTCTATTATCATGTAACGACATTGTGTAAAAAAGATATTCTACTTCAAGCTTCAAAATGACTATTTTAAACCTTCTTTAAAGCCTATTGTACCGAGCTCCACGGGTTCGTGTTGATTGAGAGTTGAATAAAGCAACCACTTAATGAACACAAGACTTTTATTCGTAAAAAAACTTCACTAGATAAACGAAATTCCCGCTGTAACAATCACAATTATACAGCTACAATTCGTCAGATACAATAAGAAATAGCTTCCAATCACAGGTCTCAAATACCTCAGACAGAGAACAACTAGCAGTCACAACTAATCGTCTTCACTCATTGACTGTCTTCACAAAACTAAAACTCTTCCATGTTGGGCTGCGGTATTTATACCTGACTTGGCGGAGAAATCTACCAATTTCGCCAAGGTTCTGGAAGCTTCTAGGCTATCTCGAAAAATATTGGTCCTAGAGCTTAGGTGATGGATGTTTCCAGAAATATCGATTTCTCGCCAAGTCGCCAAAAATCTCGCCAACCGTCGCCAAGTCGCCAAGAATCTCGCCAACTGTCGCCAAGTCGCCAAATCATTAGGAAATCCGCTTTTAAACTACAACACGTCTAAATACCGCAATTTTTGCCCAAAATGTGAGAATTTCTGATCTGTCTGAGATATTTTAAGACAAATATAATCATTATTTACAAATTTGTAACATTGCCCCCTCTCAAGGACTGCACGTCCCGGGCAGTACAATCCCCTGATAGGAGGCTAAATTTAATATAAAAGAATTTACATTTCAAGAGGATACAGAGCACATTACATACACTGAAAATACAAGAAAATAGAAAAGATTAAAATTATCTATACTATTTACAAACAGACCATGGTCTACTGATTTTTACTCTACATTACGATAAGGAGCTAATCTATCATAATGTACTACCTTTGGTTTTGAAGCAGATGATTTTCTTATACGAACCACGACGTCGTTCAGTCTTTTTAGGACTGTGTAGGGACCTTCCCAGTTGGCTTGCAACTTTGGAGAAAGTCCTTTACGTCGAATCGGGTTCCACAACCAAACTTTGTCACCTTCTTGGAATTCATGTCCCGTCGCTCTTGTGTCATACCTTGTCTTCATTCTTTCGGTCGTCAGGTTGATTCGGTCTCGAGCGAAGTTATGGACATCTTCAAGACGTGCCTGAAGGTCTCGAAGGTATTCCTCTGGCGATGAAGATGTATCCGGTGGACGACCAAACTGAAGATCACAAGGGAGACGAAGTTCGCGACCAAAGAGCATCTGTGAAGGAGTATATCCGGTAGTCTCATGGACAGCACTGCGATATGCAAGCAGAAACAGCGGTAGCTTCAAATCCCAATCTTGTTGATTTCTGGAAACCATAAGGGAGAGGTTATTCAAGATGGTTCTGTTAAACCTCTCTACCATGCCATCCGATTGTGGGTGTAGTGGTGTGGTCTGCGTCTTGTCTATTCCGAGAATTTGACACATTCTTTTAAACACAACAGAGGTGAAATTTGTCCCTTGATCAGAATGAATTTGTAAGGGTGTGCCGAATCTGGAAACCCATTGTTGCACTAGAACCTCGGCTACTGTAGTCGCCTCTTGATCGGGGATTGCAAACGCTTCAGGCCACTTAGTAAAGTAGTCCATGACAACTAGTATGTATTTGTTGCCATTTGAGGATCGTGGTAAAGGACCCAAAATGTCCAATGCTATCCTCTCAAAAGGTGCTCCTACGTTGTACCGCTGCAACCTTCCTCGGCTACGTTTCTTCGGTCCTTTACGTGCCGCACAGTCATCACAAGATTGGCACCATTTCTCTACATCTTGTCTCGTTTTGCTCCAATAGAAGCGTTCTCGAACTTTCTGTAGAGTTTTCATTACTCCGAAGTGGCCTCCAGTTGAGCTACTGTGCAATTCTTTCAAAACATCTGAAATTCTTGATTTTGGAAGAACAAGCTGCCATTTAAAATTACGTCCATCATCGGACTCCCATTTCCTGTATAAGACACCATTTCTTATATGGAGTGAGTCCCAAAGAGCCCAATATTGCTTAGTAGCAGGACTGTAGGTGGAGATATCCTGCCAACTTGGTCTCATACTAGAAGATTCTTTCAATTCAAGAATTGGATTTATATCTGGGTCTTCTTTTTGGGCTTCCCTAAGTCCTTCATCACTCCATGGGTCTGGTTTTGATGGAGATGAAACAGTAACTTGGCGTACCGAAGTATTTATCAGCTGATAGTTCTTCTCTACTCTAGAACAGTATCGGCAGCTTTCATTACACGGCTTCCTTGATAGTGCATCAGCATTTCCATGAAGAGTTCCTTTGCGATGACGTATTTCAAAGTCAAACTCCTGGAGTCGTTGAATCCATCTGGCTACCTGTCCTTCCGGATTTTTAAAATTTAAAAGCCAGGTTAAGGATGCGTGATCTGTCCGGAGCAAGAACTTTCTTCCATAGAGATAATGGTGGAAATGTTCTATGGCTTTAACAATTGCCAGCAATTCCTTCCTGGTTGTACAGTAATTCCGCTCTGGTTTCGATAGACATTTACTCCAATAAGCAATGACATATTCTTTATCATCAATTTCTTGCGACAAAACAGCTCCGATATTTTCGTTGCTGGCATCCGTATCTAAAATGAATAATTTTCCGGGCTGGGGATATGCAAGAATGGGTGAAGATGTCAACGCCTCCTTCAGTTGTTTAAAAGCTTTCTCACATTCATCTGTCCATAAAAATCTCTGTTTATTTTCTGTCAACTTGTGGAGGGGTCTGGCAATACTTGAAAAACCCTTAACAAATTTCCTGTAATACGTGCATAGTCCAAGAAAACTTCTTAATTGGTGGACATCTTTTGGACGACTCCATTCCTTAACTGCCGAGATCTTTTCAGGATCTGCTCTTACACCTTCAGCAGAGATAATGTGTCCCAGATAGCTTACTTCACGTCGGAATAAATTACATTTGCAAGGATTCAGCTTCAGGTTGGCCATTTTTAATTTTTCCAGCACCTTTCGGATGTTTCTTAAATGGTCTTCGAATGTGCGCCCTATAATAATGATATCGTCCAAATATACCAAACAGGCTTCGTAGGAAAGTCCTCGTAATACTGTCTCCATCAGGCGCTCAAACGTTGCAGGTGCATTGCAAAGCCCAAATGGCATAACCTTGAACTGCCAAAGTCCTTGTCCTGTGGTGAATGCAGTCTTTTCTCGATCCTCAGGATGTATCTCTACTTGCCAATAACCACTCTTGAGATCCAAAGTCGAAAACCATTGTTTTCCGGATAAAGCATCAAGTGTATCGTCAATCCTAGGAAGAGGGTAACTATCTTTTTTAGTGATGTTGTTTAACCGACGATAGTCAACGCAGAATCGGGTAGAACCATCTTTCTTCCGAACTAAAACAATAGGCGAAGCCCAAGGACTCTCTGATGGCTCAATAATGTCATTCTGCTGCATTTCCATCAGAAGATTATCCACCTCTTCCTGCTTAGCGAATGGCAATCTTCTCGGATGTTGTTTAATGGGTGGATGATTTCCTGTATTGATTCGGTGCTGCGTCAATTTGGTTCGCCCAACATCATCTGATTTCTTGGAAAAGAGATCTCCGAATTCTAATAATAGATTTCTTGCAGCATTCCTTTGTTTATCATCTAACTCTGCATTCTGAAGGAGTTCATTAATTAGAGTGTCAGGAGGCTCAGATAGTGTGGTTTGACAATTTCGGTTAATACAGGTCACTGGAGTGCAAGTCGCCAGCACTTCTCCTTCTTTTATTAGTTTTACCTTATTGCTTAGATTAGCAACTCTTACCGGGATTACATTTCGTGAAAGGTTGACGAGGGAAGAAGCCACTAGTACTCCTTTAACGCTATTGTCGGAATCTGGATATTCAGTCAATCCATAATGAAAATTATTATCTTCTGAAAGAGCTCCGGAAACTATTGTCTCAGTTCTTGGTGGTAATGTTATTTCACTCTTTGCAGTTATATGATGGACTGTTTTAATATCTGAATATTTCGTCTTAAAAATCGCTATGTCTTCAGAACATGAATGTAGTTCATTATTTTTAAAATCTAACTTGAAATTGTTTTCTTTGAGGAAATCCAATCCGAGAATAAATTCGTCATTTATATCAGCGACATATGCCATATGATGGTACACGGCATTACCAAATGCAATGTTTAGATTGACTTTTCCATGCACTTTAATCTTATCACCTGTCACAGTTTGGAGGGTAATGCAGGGCGGCGTCCAGATGAGTTTCTCACCAAGTTTGCGAGCCAAATCTGTCCTAATGATAGTTACGTTGGCTCCAGTATCGATTATCATTCTGCAGGGAACTTCGTTGACATGTCCCATAACGAAAAGTCCGTTGTCGCCGCTACTTACGGAAGAAATATGAAACAATTTGAAATGGGGCTTCTGACTCTCTGGACATCTCCGCCCCGCGAGATGGCCACATATTAGTTTCCCTGCTGTGGTGGAAGATCATTTCCACCATCTTTTCGTTTCGGGCAGTCTCTATGGACGTGTCCGACTGCACCGCAAGTCCAACACTGAATCTTCATGTTTCTGCCACCTTTACTCAATTCTAAGCTATGGACTTTTCGCCGCAGATCTTCAATTTGCTTTCTTAGATTACAGTCCGTATCAGTAGCAGAGACGGCTCTGATTGAGTGCCGGTCTTTACGCGCGGCCTGCTGGGCAGCCTCTATTTTATGTGCGTATACTAGGGCAGATCCAATATCTTTGACATCGGCGAGTCTAAGTGTTTTCTGTATCTCCGGATCTCGCACACTATCGATGAAGTGATGGAGAGCCAGATCTTGACGTGTCTCAGCTGGGCAGTCCGAAAATGCTAGATGGGAAAGTCGCTGAATATCGGCAGCCAATTCTTGCAGACTTTCACCCGCTTTTTGATAGCGGGACTTTAACTGTAGTCTGCTATATTCTTTAGTGCACTTATCTCCAAACCGCAGCTCAAGCGCACTCGATAGGGCTTGGAAATCGTGCCTCTGCTCCTCCGGAAGCGTCTCGAGGATGTCAGCCGCGTCTCCTCTTAAAGAAGCCGCCAGGTGAAAAGCTTGGGCTCGGGGATTCCATCCATTAGCTTCCGCTACCATCATAAACTGCGTCTTGTATACTTGCCAGGATGATTTCCCATCAAATGTTGAGAGTTTAATATTGGCTAGGGAAGGCACAAATGCCACGTTGGGTTCTTCATGTTTGTTTGACATTTGCTTCTCCAAGCGTTCAATCTTCTTATTCATATTGTCTAATGCTCCTTCAACGTTTTCTTCTATCTCCAGAACTTTAGTTTCAACTGAAGTTACCTTATCTTCCATTGCATTCATCTTCTCCTGAATGATGTTGGAGAATTCTTCTTTAACACTTACAATGTCCTTCTTAAGTTCCTTTTTAAGCTCCTCCTGTCCAGATTTTATCTCTTTCATCACCTCGGTTTTAATCTCTTCTTGTCCAGCTTTCATCTCTACTTGTCTAGCTTTCATCTCTTCTTGTCCAGCTTTCATCTCCTCCTGTCCAGATTTTATCTCTTTCATCATCTCGGTTTTAATCTCTTCTTGTCCAGCTTTCATCTCTTCTTGTCTAGCTTTCATCTCTTCTTGTCCAGCTTTCATCTCAGCCATCTGCTCCGCTAATTTTTCGAGAAGACTTTTCATTAAATCCATATCCATTTTTCTTGTGACACGCTGCATCAACTCTTCAATCCCACTTCTGACACCAGTTGTACCGAGCTCCACGGGTTCGTGTTGATTGAGAGTTGAATAAAGCAACCACTTAATGAACACAAGACTTTTATTCGTAAAAAACTTCACTAGATAAACGAAATTCCCGCTGTAACAATCACAATTATACAGCTACAATTCGTCAGATACAATAAGAAATAGCTTCCAATCACAGGTCTCAAATACCTCAGACAGAGAACAACTAGCAGTCACAACTAATCGTCTTCACTCACTGACTGTCTTCACAAAACTAAAACTCTTCCATGTTGGGCTGCGGTATTTATACCTGACTTGGCGGAGAAATCTACCAATTTCGCCAAGGTTCTGGAAGCTTCTAGGCTATCTCGAAAAATATTGGTCCTAGAGCTTAGGTGATGGATGTTTCCAGAAGTATCGATTTCTCGCCAAGTCGCCAAAAATCTCGCCAACCGTCGCCAAGTCGCCAAGAATCTCGCCAACTGTCGCCAAGTCGCCAAATCATTAGGAAATCCGCTTTTAAACTACAACACGTCTAAATACCGCAATTTTTGCCCAAAATGTGAGAATTTCTGATCTGTCTGAGATATTTTAAGACAAATATAATCATTATTTACAAATTTGTAACACTATTTTATCTTTACTGATGAATAATATATTTCAAAAGTAAATTTTTGGTCGATTTTTTCGACAAGCTTTATTGAACTCAAAGCAAGATATAATTTATAATTCAGCTTGTGTTAAGCACAATATGTGTTTATCTTTTGATTTGAGGTAGTTAAAATAAAGTATATACTCAAATATTTTCTGTCCACTTTGAGTGACCTTCAACATTTATCGTTACATTTTTAAGTTCATTTTTTTTGAAAAAACTGAAAGAATAACATTTTATTTAACGTTTAATTTTTCGAAGAATCGTTTGAATTGTACCATTCTTTGAAAAATTCTCTTCAGAATTATTCTTTCAAAATGCTTATCAAATATTTATATGATTATTAGATGCTGTGAATATTTCCGTAAAAAATAATGCCTTATATTTTCAGAATTTGATCATATTAATTACAAAAATACATATATTTTATTGTTTCGTCAGCTGTTTTCATTTTATGCATTTTTCATGAAAATATTATTTTAATTGTTGTACTTAGAGTTTTTATTCAGTTTCTACTCATTATTATATTTCACTGTATGAAAAATATTGTGCATTAATTGTATAAATTGGGTTCACTGTAAGAAAAATATGTTAAAGGGATTATGAATAATCATACATCATTGCATCTATAAATAAATATGATACTTAAGTTTAAAATTAGAATAAAAATATGCTAAAATATTCTTAGATTTACAACTGTGATTTTGATTTCTCATGTCTAATAGTTAGTGAACGAAATTTTTCCTTAATTTCAATTGTTATTGGTTTAGTAGAATACAATACAAAAGCCATTATAAACTTGCTATTCCTAAATTTCCTAGAGCTTAGCAAGATAAATTTTCCAAATGAAAATCAAATGATATCCAAATGATGTTATTTAGAAGGCATTCATGCAAAATAGATAATTTATATATGAATTAATGCAATGGATGTAAAATATCCATGTATTGCTTTTGAAGCTGCTTGTATTGGTCTTGATTCCATGCTAACTTTAGAATCGCTAGGTGAAGGCTGTACAGAATAGCGTGTTGGATATCAGCGTCACTGACGTCATTAGCATAGAAAATAGACATGTTCACACAAGCTGAATTCCCCGTATTGATTCCCAAAGAAACCCTGTATTTGTTGTTGTTTTGACAAAATATAGCGTCAAATGTAATCTGTAAGGTTTCAATTGAAAATACAAATTTCTTCTTATTGAGTCTTCTGTGTTACTTTAAATGCTTCCAAAATGCATTGATCATGGACAAAAATTGAAATAAGATAAAATAATACTTAAAATATTACTAAAATGTTTATAAAAATTTAACCAAGATGGATAAAAAGTAATAATTTTATACTTAAAGAAAATTAAGGACTTTATTTATAAATAAATGTTTCCTATTAGTTTGAATAATGCAATGACTTCATAAAAAATTTAATAAACTTATGTCGACTGATGACAGTGAGAAATCCTCTTAAGAAATTAAAAATCACTTAAGTAGGAAAGCATTATGAACTTATGTGAAAAAAGGAAAATTTATGAATGAAGCTTTTTTATTAAAAAAAGAAACTACTCTTTTTGTAGCATACATATAATTGCATAAACATTCATATTTGATTTACACACTAATGACATTTAAATCAGTACACTCTTTTTCAGATTATTCTCATATAGAGCCACAAAATAAAATAATTTAGGTTAAACAATTTTCACATATAGTAGTGCTTATAGTACAAAGTTACTTCTTTATTAAAATTATTTAATATATGAGAGCTCTTTGTCTTAATATTGCATTTAATATTCCCACTCATTATTCATAAAATTGTTATATTTCCGCTATTGTAAAATAAGTATTGAATGAAAAAAATGTAAACAATTTATATTTAAATTTTTTTAATAAGCAAGTAAATTGAATGATAAGAACTTACTTTAATGTAAATAATAAATTTATGATCCCTTGAACAATTTTATTAAGGAAACTTATTTCTCAAATACAAAATATATATTAATGGCAGTTTTAGCCTAGTGGTTAGGGCATCGGCCTTCTGTGGACGGGTGGGGTTCTATTCCTAATACCACCAAAGACCCACCGAGTGCATGCGATATACGTGCTGTAATGTTTTTTTTATGTTTCCTGTGTGTGTGTGTGTGTGTGTGTGTGTGTGTGTGTGTGTGTGTGTGTGTGTGTGTGTGTGTGTGTGTGTGTGTGTGTGTGTGTGTGTGTGTGTGTGTGTGTGTGTGTGTGCTTATATAAACGCTGCCTGCATTTAAATAATGATATATCGTAATAAGTAGTTAATTACTTCAAACATTTTATAAAATTATGAGGCTATAAATTTTAGACATTCTACATATATTATTTAATTAGAAAAAATATCATATGCTAAATAAATGGCAAATACAGTTCAGTAATTCATATCTTTTTGAGTGTGAATTTAATTGGATGAACATGTGAAAGCAGTGATACACTGAAATTATTTTCATAAATTTATTAAATGGTGAGATTGAAAAATAATTGCGTATGATAATATTTTTCTGTTTAACTTTATGATTGTCGACTATGGGCCATTTCAATGTTAGAAAATTGTACTTTTTCTAAAGATAAGAGGTTAGTTTTATATCTTATACTATCCTGTTTATGCATAGACAATACCAAATAATGAATTTCGCCTTGAGTAAGTAACCAACATGATTATTTTCACTTAAGACACAAATTCACCACTATTTTCTAACTATCAGTAAGGATTTATTTTTCAAAGCAGTAAATATTTTTGGTGAACAAGTTAGAAATAAATCTATAAGAAAAATATTATTTAAACTATTTTTAACTTATTAGTGAGGTAAAATATCTCTAATTTAAGTTTTTCTCAGTGATTAACGTTTTATCAACTTCCAGACATTATAGCATGCTCAAAAATATAAATTTATTTGTAGTGTGTTCCAACTTATTACAATCATCAATTTAAAAAGATGAATAGTTTGAGAGAGCAAATATCGAGTAGTTCAATATTCTAACTACATGTTACGCAGCATAGAGATACTGAATTTAGACACTTTTTTATGAAATGAGATTGTAAGATATTTTAAAGTCTCAATGCAAGTAAGTATTTACATTAATAAATTTGTAAAGGTAATTATTTTAATTCGTGAATAATTGCCTATTTTAAAGTTTATAAGTAATGCTTAAAGATGTTACATGCACAGTATTTTTGACAGGATTTGTGCTAGAATTTGTTGATTTCTAAATGTGCATTCATCTTTTAATATTTTTAAAATAAATCAATCCCAAATAAAATTGTTGCTGATTAATTTGTAAATATTATATTATTTGAAGAAAAACAGAAAAGCTTCAATTTGATTTATAGATGGATGTGATTTATATAAAAAAATCTTGAACCAGAATCAAAATAAAATGTATTAAAAAGGCAGTGTCTCTATTAAATTTAGTTTTTATTTTTATTTTTACTGTGTAATACAATTACAAATGTAGTTCTTCAAAGTATTCAATAATATTAATATAGAGAGCGATTATATAGAAAAATAGAGTTATAAGATTTAAATTTTAAATTATAGTTGCTTACCTGCCATTAATTCTAAGAACAGGCGTCAAGTTTCTTTTGATTAGAGTGTCCAAATATTTTATTAAAATAATATTCCTTTTCAGTTAATCTGAGATTACTTTAAGAATGAACCGAAATACCTGATAATTTCATAGAAATAGCTAAGTTCAAAAAACTACTTTTGCGGATTTATTTGTATAAGTAAAATCAATTTTGGTTTGAAGAAAAAGGTTTACAGAATTTTATAATAGAGTAGCAAATCTTCAATTTTAATAAAAGAATATTTTATACATTTAACTGTAGAAAATTGATGATCTTCCCAGTCTTTTGGTTTCTCTTTTGACTTCTAAGTACCATTAAAATAAAACAAATATTGCTTAATGTTTTTCAAATTTATTTTTCACATTATGTTTGCAAATCCATTCAAGACTTACTAGGAAAATAATTAAAAACTTAACATATGATTTATTTTATCAAGCATTTAAATCAAATATAAAGCACGTGCTATCAAATAATTCATATAATGGAACATACTTTGTGACTATATATGAAATTTAATATTTTATTCATGAATATCATAATTACAAGATTTGAATACTTTTCTAGGATTTATCTTTCAGCTCTTATGAGTAATATCTCATTACAAATTTATCCAATTACTTTTTATGGTATTTGCTTCTCTAATTTGTTATTTATCTTTAATTTCATAATGCAGCCATTTAAGGTGTATGATTTTTATTACACTTTTAACGCATTGAAGAATGTTGTTATTTTTTACAATTATACTCAGAGTATAAATTACATGAAGTTTGTTATCATAAATCCTTTATTCGTTTTCAGCCTTGAGACTTCATAGCGTGATAATCATGTTAAAATTATATATTTTGACGGTAGAGGGTAAATTGTTATATATTTTATTTAATTGTAGATATTATGTTATTCAAGAAGTATATAAATGTGATAATTGTTGTATTATAAAAAGATGCGTGCAGAAAATCAGTATGTTATTTTATAATGAGATAATTTTCTTATAAATGAAATGAATTGACATCCAAACATTATAAAAACAGAAAATGTATTTGCTGCATTTAAATAAATGGAAGTTTTATGCAAATATAGAAATAATTATTATTTGAAAATACGTCCCGGAAAGGAAATGCGTGTTAACATCCAAATGCTAACTTAAATTTATACTAATGACTGTTTTTCCTTTTAATATTGAATCTGCTATATGTTATAATAGAAATATCTTAAATTTGTTGGTGTGTTCTTCATATATAAAATAATTTAAAAAATATGACTTAAGTTTATTCTTCTGTTTTCAAAGATTAATTACAATTATTAATTTCAGCTTAATTAGCGTCTATCAAAGTATTTGTACTATATTGCTTCCATTTAAAATCAACTTATAGTTAAATTTGGTGAACTAAATTTATTTAAAATGGTATTCAATTCTGAAAAACACGAGCAACATTTTGTTGAAAAATAACTTACAGGAGAATTGACTGCTGGAATTGTTATTTTTTTATTATATTTGAGAATGAGATTTTAATATTTTATTAATATTAAAAACAAAAGTTCTTAAGTGAGTAACATTATTAATTTGTTTTATTCAAAAATCATCACGCATTTACAAAAATGTACAAAAATTATTCTTTTGTAAATGCATGAGAATTTACAAAAATGGATACTTTATTAAAAAATACCAAATATAAAATATAATTAAATTCGTTAAATTATCATAAATATATTAAAGTTTTCTTTTTTTATAAAATAAATTAAATACTATGCGCACAGATATTAACCCGTCACACTAAAAGTATTAAACTCCAAAATTAAAATAAAGTTTACTCAGTTTATTTCATAATGTCTTTATTTTACATGTGTAAACTTTAGCAAATTGTTTTGTTTGTATGTGTATGTATTAACTAAATATGCTGACTAGTATAATGATTTAACACTTAATAACTCATTCTACAAACATTTGTATATAAAAAAATATATATTTCCCGAATATTCATAAATACAACTAACATTTAACTGTAGATACATTTCCCTTATCTGACGATTTGTCTTCAAACATTTAAATCAAATATAAATTAAAAAAGTCAATGTACAAGCTATGATGTCATTAGTTATGATATTGCTGATAATTAGCGAAAAACTATATGCATTAATGTTAAATTTTGATGTTTTACTCTTTACTTCTTGTAGAAATAAAAGTTATGTTTTAGTATTTTAATTTCATATTTAAACTTCTTATAGAATTTAATATATTAAATATTAAATAAAACTTGTCTATATAGAGAATGTCTAAATAATGTGTATCTTCTATAATATATTTTCTTGAGCTCTGGTGTACATAAGCAATAACAAAACATGGTATTTTATAATAAAATTAGTAAAACTCAATTGGAATTTTAAATTAAATGATAAGTTTTATTATAATAAATACTGAATATTATTTTAACTGTTAGTTTATATAATATTTCAGGAACACAATATGTATTATAATATTTTAATAGAGCAAATATTTTATTCAAACAATATGAATCATTTGTTTTATATTTGTTTGTTATAAAATAGTATGTTTTGATAACAAAATAATATCAAACAATATAAATTATTTGATTTAATATTATCTTATCTAGTTTGACTAAAAATGAGATTGTTTTACACGAACAAGTGAATTACTTTATTAAAATTTTGTCAAACACTATTTTGTTTGTTTCAACAATTAGTAATGCAAACTTTTAAGTACTTTGTAAAAATAACTTCTTGATTTATATATAAACTTCATGTAAACCCATACGCTCATCTCAACAACTAAGCATATATAACTCGTTTATGAATGTATATTTGTATAAATATAAAATTAATTTTTCTTTTTAATAACAATTATTCTTGTACAAGTTATTTCACTAAGTAATTTCTGTTACTTATGTAATCAAAAATTCATCTCAGATACGCTTTCAATTTAAATATTTAAATATTATAAGAAAATTAAAATAATAAAATTAAGTATTTATTTCGGCACAGGAGCTGAAATAAATTAATTAATTATCACTCCTCAGTTAATAACTACATCTCTAAATAATTTTTCAATTATATATTGCATTAATTAATAATTGTATTAAATATTCTAGAAGTTTTAAAGTCGAAAATGTAACTAAAACTATTTCATATATGGAAAGTTTTAAAATATATGAAAGTTTATTTAATTAGCATTTGTTACTATTAAAAAAGTAGGAACATTTCATGAAAAATGAATATATTCTTTTGAACAAATGTTTATGAACTGAAAAGAAAAATTATCGCTTCATGAACACTTGTTTCATGCAATTATTTTGATGTTGTAGAAAAATATGATTCTAATCATGATTTTATTTTAAAGTAAATATAATTTTTAGTAAAAATATTAGTTTTTTAAGATTACTAATACTGCTCTATGAAAAACCAGTGGGTCCTAAAAATAGAAAGCAGTATTGAATGAGAAAAAAAGCAACTGTTTTGTAAACAGCATTTTCCTTTCAACAAACAAGTATGCAATTTTCCTGAGTACATTTCTCCATCCATTAAGTGAAACCTAACATTAGGGAATGAGTTATTTATGACCATGTAAAGAGTTCATTAGAAACCATACGAATGAGTTAGAAACTTGAAACAAGTATCTCCGACCTATTTGGTATATTTGCGAATTTATTTATAAAAAAGTGTTATTTATTTTGAAATAAAATATTGAATTTCAAAATTAGGTAAGACAAGAATTTACAATTTGTATATATGAATATTTAGAATAAAGCCTAAAGACTTTTATAAAGATTTTAGTCTTAAGAATAAACAATTTAATAAAATTTTGAAATTCAGGACTAATAAATCATTTTATATATAGGCTATAAAAATTTATTATATTTTCAAATTAAGGAAATATTTCACTTTTATATGACAAATAATTTGCTACTATATATATATTTGGATAATTTTAAAGAGCTATCTTTTATTATTTTATTATTAAAAACAATAATTATTTTGTTCCATAAGAATAATTTAGTTTTAAATGTTTTTTTTCAAATACACAAATAACTATAAAACATTGAATTTAAATATTAAATCATAATCAAACACTATTCAATTAAGCAAATCTTTTAAAAGTGCATCTTTTAAATACATAAAACTTTCTAAAAATTATGCATTGGCATTCTTTCGATTCTTTCATTTATGGGAAAATTTAATGAGTGTAACACATTCTCAAAATGTGTGTATTACACACAGTTTTTAAACTCAAAAAATTTTAGAAAATCTTCATCGACTTTGAAACAATCTTTTAAATTATATATACAAGAGTAAACTACAAACAACGCTGTTAACCATTCAAATGTAATTTGGAAAAAATGCAAAATTTAATATTGTTGCGAATATTGAAGCTTCTGTTTGAAGAATGGAACTAATAAAACATTTGATAAAAATTGTTATGTTTAATGGAAACAATTGAAAGATTAAAAGCATCATCCTTTTTGTTTTCACCCAAGATTATTTGTATGATATGTAAAGTAATATAAATGAAAAAAATTGTGAAAAAACATTAATTTAAATTTTAATGATTTTTTCTCAATGTAATTAGAAATAGACAAAATTATTTTCATCAATTTTTTCCTTTTTATGAATATTTGAGTTTAATTTTTAGCATTATTAAATTCTTTTCATATTTTCTCATAAGGGAAAATTCTATGATTTTTTTTTAAAAAAAACATTAAGATTTCATTATTAAATATCCTATAGAAATAATAGCTGCACTAAAATCTACAACTATCGAAGCGAAAAGTATGTAAGAAATAGTGAAAGGTAATGTTTACAATAATATTTTGCTTCTAAGTAGAATCCAAATTCTCGATAAAATGGAGTACTGATGACTCTGTTTAATTATGTTAGCATAAGTAATATGTGCATTGCATTTACTGATCGCAGTATGTCGGTAAAAGTGTGTGAACAGAAGCTGAAATTTAAAATTACAGCATCCTATATACAAATTATTCAATAAGTTGAAAATTAGCATTCATAATCATGATGTAGTTGACAGTTTGAACTCGAAGGAAATGATGGATTTCACATAATGTAAACTAATAAAACAGTTCAATCTATCCATGAACTCTATTTTTGCCATTTTGACCAGCGAACAATCCATGTTATGAACCATTTTATCGGAAGTGGATCGCTTCATAGTGTTTATCGTTGTCCTGTAGAAGAACAACATTTTTCCGACTGAAAGAGCCGATATTCGATCTTACGTCAAATAAATAGACAGAAATGGAGGTTGCACTTCTGCCTACTTTATGTTTATCTTTCAAGTTCTGTGGTTTATGACATGTGAATACCACCCACAATTTATTAGAAATCCTCTATTGAAAGATAACATAATTGTGAGATACAAACAATCCTTAGGTTATCAGATTGTCCATAAAGCGCAATCATTGATTCAGAGGACATTAACAGCAAGGAAATACAAACGAAATGAGAAAGTATGGAAAATCTAAAAATTATCATTGCAACATTAGTTTTTCTACCTTTTAATATTTTGACTGTAACGGGGTAACATTTATAGAAGGTTTACCAGGAATAAGTAGGTTTTCCCAGAAGTAACTTTATTGAGATTCTCCTTATTATTTTTTGTTGATCATTTGGTGTGATATTTAATTCCTCCACTGGTTTTAATAATATGGTTTTTTGTTTTTTAATGACAAAACTCTCCATTCAATTCTCTGTTGAAATGATTTCATATCTAATTCGCTTATTTGCCTATAGTATTTTCTATTTCTTTATTATAGTGTGTCGTTTTCCCTATTCGAATTAAATTTAATTTAAAAAGCAACGATTAACCCACAAGCGATACATTATTTTCTTCTGAAAACTGCGATTTATATATATATATATATATATATATATATATATATATATATATATATATATATATATATATATATATATATATATATATATATATATATATATATATATATATATATATATATATATATATATATATATATATATATATATATATATATATATATATGTATATAAAGTGCATAACTTATCTAAAGAATCATTTCAAATATTTTTAATAAAATGTGATATTTTATTTGTATAACGAAGCATCTTTAAATGTGAATCTTTTTTATGTAAAATTTAAAGCATAAGTGGAATTTCAGATATGTAATTGTCTTTTGGGTTTCTATACTTAATATTATTGATAAAAATATTATTTTATGTGTGTTGAAGAAAATATTTAAACTCTTACACATTAAAAGTTACTGAATTATTTATAAATTTTGACTTAAATATATTACTTATATTTTTCTAGATATACATTATATTACATTAAGCATTAGAATTCCCGGTATTTAAAAATTATCTAATTAAATTATTTATTAATAGTTTCATTTTTTGTGGAATTAAACATCTTCGAGAATGTTTCTTTCTAATAAATAAGATTACTGGATCCTAACATTTGTTTGGTCCACGAGGTAGTTCCAGAATGAACTTAATATGAATAAAATAAAAAAGAGACACAGAAATAGTTTATATTTATTGAAAAGTTATTTTTTACAAAATGTAATTAGCATCTATTTGCATTGAGACACAATCTTTACATATGGGACATTTAAATCTATAAATTACAAAAAAAAATAAATAAATAAATAAATAAAATAAAATAAAATACAATTTTAAATTTTATATTATTTTTAAAGCGTGTGGTAAAGAAATGAAATTATTGATTTATAGAAACATGAATAAAATATGATTAACGTGTTGCCATTGAAACAAGTACACACATACAGGGAATATTTGAAAGAAGTACAATATATTGCATTCAGTTTTTGCATGATAAGACTGCCTACTTTAAATTGGTCTGATTGGAAATCTTTTAATTGATTTAATATTTAAATTACTTTATATATTCTGTAATAAATAAAATTAAAGAACGTAATAATACATGAACTATAATTTTGAAAAATTAGAAATGATAATTAATTACGTAATATTATAATTTATTTTTATTCTGGAAAATTGTAAGCAAATGGATGTAACAAGGAATTATTACAAAAAGAAAGCATCGATCACCTTAAAGAATAATAGATGAATCATGGTAACCCAATATAACTTTTATATTCGTGAATACGAGTTGTTCATATATCTGATAAAGAGGAAAATTTCATCACCATAAAAATAGATTGCAACAGTTACTACATGTAGGGATAAGGTAGCATTACGTTTAAGAATTTATCTGGATGAAGGAATAAATAATTAATTTTTATTAAGTTGCTAATATTATTAAAGAGAGAACTGATTCACAATTACGTATAATACTGTACGTAATATTTTATCTAATAAGAATAAAATTAGTGTTACAAATTCAAAAATATGCGAAAAAATGTTTGCTATTAAATTGAATCTAATCTTGTTGAATTGATCTCGTAGATTGTTAAATCTCATCTTGTAGATTTTTTTAATTTTTTATTAAAAAATTAAAAAATATATTTTGGTAAACGTTTTTTTATTGTGATGGAAAAAATAGTAATTAATTTCTGTTGTCCCAAAGTGTTAAATTTCCACGTAAAATAGTTTTACGAATTTTTTGTCAAATGTTTAATGATTTCTGAGTTCAAATATAACTTACAAAGTTAAAATTATTAAATTAATATTCTTGAAGCGTTCCTAAGAAATTGTTTTCTTTTATGATTAAAATTTATCAACCTTATTTTTTTAAAAAAGTAAACCTTTGGAAAATTTGCTAATATAGATATAATGAAGGTAGATGAAAATTGTCACAAAATTGGTTAATATTAATTAATGTTCAAAAATTAATTAAAAGTCTTATGAAGCATATCTACTAATACTTTATCATATAATTACCAAATATTAATTAACATAATAACATTTATCAAATATTTAAGTTAATTTACTCCATAGGACCAGTTTAAAACTGTGTTATTTTTAACACATCTCAGTAGAATATTACTTTCTGCTTTCTAAAAAAATCCTTTATTGAAGAAAACTAATCTCTAAGTGCTAATTTCCATTTGACTTTTTAACATTAAACCTTGTTTTTATTAAAGAACACGGGATCATCTCTGATGTGTGTTAAAGAATAAATTAAATAATGTTTCCACATGTCATACATATCAAGATTTAAAATGAATACTTGTTTGACTAAAATGTTTGCCATTGTAATAGGAAAACATTTTTTTTTCTATTTGATTATCAAAAGTTTTCCAATCAAAGTGTAATTGTAATTAAAACATTTGACATAAATTACATCAAAATATAAATCCTAAAAATTCGTTGAAATCAAGATTTCTTAAACATATGTGATCGAAACATCCCAGTTGTTAGTTGTTTCTGGAGGTACGATGTCTAAAGTCAAAACAGCATGTATTCAACGCGCCAAGGTAAGATTGACAAAGGACGGAAAACAATGAACGGCAACAGAAATTCAGTGAAAGAGACCGACGAGTGATAAATAAAGTGACCGTAGAAAACAATCGGCATCTTGTTTTAAAGTGTGAATGTTAAAAGTTAGTAGTCGCTTTCATAAATAGGTTATTTACAGCAATTTCCAAACCACTTGTCACTGATGTTATTGCTAAATGTCGTCTTCAGTAATATTATACTTACAAAACCAAGTCTATTGATAAGTAAAAATAAACTGTATAATTTGACAATTCATTTCTTACATGTTTTTCTTACAACGGGATGGTAGAAGGTTTGTGAAGCAAATGCACATGCGTAGGATTGGGATTTTCACCTTGCCACAACCAATTTGATAAATTTGGATTAAGGATTAAAATTCAAAAGACAAATCTTGTAAAGAAATCCAAATATGTAGTTAAACTGGTCATTGTAATAATGTATTGTAAGTTTTTAATAATCAAAAATATTTTCTCCTCGCGAATTTCTTCATTCAGTCGTTACATTCATCCATACATTCATCTAATTCCATACATCCATCATTCCATACATTCATCTAATTTGATTACTGATTAATTTTAAGTATCATCACTTTTTATCTTATTTGCTTGTAGTTTCTGAATGTGTTTGTGAACATATACAACATGAATCTAAAATTAATTATATAATATGTAATTAATATGGTTAACAGTATATTCTGAATAAAACTTGAAAATTTAGGATAAGCATTATCTCTAAAGCTTGGAAGTATAACACTCAATTTTGATTCACAAAAATATTAAACTACAAAAAAGAAAAATGTTTATTAATTTTTTAAGTAATTTTAATTATTATAACGTTTAATAAACGTTATTACGTTATTTCTTATTTAATTATAACGTTTATTTCTTATTTAAACGCATAAACGAACTTTATTTAAACTAATTGACAAAAATAGATTTATCAAATTCTTTTAAAATGTCTTGCATTGATAGGTTTATAAAATTGGAAGATAAACCTTTAAAAATTACTCAACTTATGATTATCAAACTTGTTATAGGATATTGAAATTTTTCAATAATCAAAGTATATTTTCCACGGATTTCTGAAATATAGAAAAAAATGAAAGAATAATTAATTTCTAAAATCTGGAAGCATAGCGTACAATTAGTGATTCCTTAAAATATAATTATTAATTTCTTCGTTATATAATTTAATGAACAGTTTTTATCTTACTTCAATACAAAATTGGAGCGTATACTGATAAAAAATACATGAGAAATACATTTATCAATTTTATTTCAAATATATGAATTAATTTCATAATAAAACACTGAAGAAAATTACACTTCATACAATTAAACTTGATAATTCTTTAAACAAGTTTCCCTTTTTAATAAAACAATTTAAATTTTACAAAGAATTTTAATATTCACCATCAGATGCATGAACTATTTTGTGAGATCATATGCAGATAATTCATTAAAATTTAGTGACATTTCTTTACCAAGCTTTGAGAAAATAGATGTGTATATTTTTATTGTCACTTTAAATTTAAGAGTTTCCTCTTTTCCTTTCAAACTATGCTGTTATAAAATAAAGGAAAGGATGTAATAAAAATTGACACAATGAGACAAGTGCAATAAAAGAATACATTTTTCCTTTTGGAATGGATGGGTGGTCTTGCGGAAAGTTCAAAAAAGTTTATGTTATATGATATGTCTTATATGTAAATCTGACCAGTCGGGATTGAAGGGGAGAGATTTCTGACCTATCCCATGAAAGTATAAGAGGTACTATAGAATTTTGAGAATCAATGGTGTAAAGAGAAGGAGCTAAGACGAGAATTATGTAGAGTTAAAACGCATTTAAAAAAGGAGAGGACACAGAAGTCCCTCACACAGAGAAACCCGACAGAGAAAAGGAGTCCATCCTCATTTAGTATAAAGAGGATGCATAATTATTATTGAGCATAATCATTATGCTCAATGAGGACTATATTCTCATTGAGCATAATGAGAAGCTAAAAAGATTTTAGTTGTAAACGGAGTACAGATGCCATGTCCAGTCGAAGCCTTGTCTAGATTTTCCTGAATGGAGCCAAAGATGTCCGACAAATAGATGAGGATAAGAAGAAGAGACGACAAAGTCTCAAGAGAGATAGCAGATAAAAAGGAGAAAGCCCATTAGGAATGAACAAGCCAAGTGAGATGCTGAAATATCAGCGGATGGAGAACCAAAGCGAAGATTCCGAGTAGAGGACGGGAAGTAGATGAGAAAAAAGAATCATCGACACCAGAGAGCGGTGATGCCATTGACGATAGGAGACACCACAATGCTACTTCTAAATAGGATGAGTCTGATCTCTAATTTTAACTCCCAACTGGTCAAATTTCTTTATGGTATATTGTTGTATAAATTTCATAAAAGAAATATAAAGTTAGAATTTCATCAATTATTTAATCGAGAATGTTTTGATTGTAAATATATAAATATCTCTTGTAATTAAGTTGCTAAAATAAATTATTAAGTTATATTATATTTGTTTGAATTATTATCTCTTTCATTCAATTATTAAAACGAGTCTGGATTTCCTCGGAATTTTTCTAAAATTTCCAAAAATCACCACACCAATCATCAAAATTTACGACCATTCTAAAGTATCCTTCATGAAATGGTATTTTAGATAATTGTAAAAATGAAGCAAATAACTTTGTGGAATAAAACTTTTATGAGACTTCATATTGCTTTTGAACAATTATTTGTACACATTATTGGAAAAAAAATTATATAATTTTTTTCTGATTCTCATTTTTTCTTCAATTTTGCATTGATTCTATTTTTTCTTCTTTATTTTACTAATATTTATAATATTTATTACTTTTTTAATCAATTTATAAAAGTCTTCAAATCAATTTTTCAAAGTTTAATTCGCAATTCATTTCAATAGAAATATCTAATGCCAAATAAATACTGTATAAATGAAATTCTAGCATTAAAAATAATTTCAATATTTCACTAAGAACACATATTTATTTTCAAGTAAAATGTTTACTTTTTTGATAAGACATGATATCTTAGTAAGAAAAATTATGGTTCTTATTTATGAAAGGGAGCTCATTTAAAAACTAACTTAATAGAAGACTACTATGATGATATGGGATAAATATGCTTAACTTTCGTTGGCGCTAATGTCCATGATTCGATTTGACTTAGGACTTTGGAAAAAATACTCCAGCTCAGAAGTATAAATCTCACTTATTTGCTTATTCTAAATAATTTGATGATTGGCTAATCAGAAATTGACACCATGACAATTTACCGTATTATATCCACTATAAATCTTATTAGTTTTCTTCAACTTCACAGTTATTAAGACGTAATGATTATTAATGAAACATGCAGCTCATAATTATTCAAGGATATGGATACAGTATTATAGTTATAATTTCAAGAGGAATAAAAATATAGGTATTAAAGATGTAAAATTAAATGTTTGGTTTTTGCATTCAGACTGGATCATTTATTGTTCATTAATTTCTCTGCAGAAACCTTTATCCAAATGATTACAAAACGATTTTATAAATATATAACTAAGAAACATTTTTATGATTAATACTCACTTATGATAGAAATTAATATTTAAAAAATAATTTGATGTCATTAACCGATTCAAAATATATAATAATATCTTTACAAACGGCCAAAAATGTAACTATTATTGTAAATATAAAAAAGGCAGTTTTTTGTTACAAGAGCGATTAAAAATAAAACAATTAACAAAAGTAGTTTCACAAGAAAAATTAGTTCCCCATTGAAAGAGAATATAGTTAAACATAAGAGATTACATAATCTAGACGCATGAATAAATGTAGTAGATGGTATGCAAAACGTTTAATCTTGTTCATAAGTTGCCCTCATTCCAAATGTCCTCTCAGTAACGCAGTAGAAAGAAAAACTACATATTTTCCTCTGAGACACACAGTTGAACTGCGTTTCATACATTATTTCTAAAGAAGTTTCATGACACCATAAAAGTTTTTCAAGGGATAAAAATTTTGATCCTCATAATAATTTGTTTTGAAAAGGTAAAACAAATACCATAAATATATGACAACATTGCGGATTCCCTAAAATTTGAAATACTTTGTATGGGGATTATGCTATTTTAATGAGATTTTTTTAGCTAGTTTAATAGCGAAAACAACTTAAATAAAGTAATTATAACCTCCTCTTCTTCGAAAAAGAAAGATATATAATAAGAAAATTGAACAGTTTGTGATTTTTTCAAACTATGTGTGTGATATATATATATATATATATATATATATATATATATATATATATATATATATATATATATATATTGTTAATTAATTAATTGATTTTTTTGGCTTGCTGCAAAAGTAGTATTGCGAATTAAAATGTTTTATGAAAAAATAAAGAATAATTTTCAAAAGAAGAAAATAATTCAATAATTTTGCATATAAAATGCAAACTATGACACTATATAAAAGAATGATAATCATGGAATGAAATAGGAGAGGTAAAGACAAAATTAAACAAATAAAAGTAGTGACTAGGTAAATATCTTATTTCAGATATTAGTTAATAAAAAAATCTTTATAACATTTTTCAAATTGAAATACAAATTAAATATTTGGTTTTTGACAAATGTATCGTAAAATAAAAAGGATAGTGTTAAATTTCCTTTATTTTTATTCAAGAATATTTCTTCACAACATTTCTTTTTCTTGCTATATATATATTTTTTCTTTTATCTTCAGAAACATAATTAATATTTTATTCAAAAAACAAGCATTTTGAATTTATCAAGTATAAACAGAAGTATTTAAAACCTTTGTATAGTAAATATTTTAATGTAATATCTATATATTTAATTAACACGTAACAATCAATATATTAAAATATGCTGCCTCAATATGTTAAAATTTCTAAACATGAAATATTTAAATATTTTATCCGTGTACTTATAAATGAAACTAGTGAAATTTAAATGAATATAACTTACTTGTTTGCAGAATATTTATTTTTAGCAAATAGTATAAATGTAGCCTGGTTCGTTACGGCATTCGTCATTTTTATTGGAAGGTAGTCATTTGGAATCCCGACTCATCAAAATATCCGTTGTATTCACTATTGCTGACTGGAACACCGTTACCTATGACATGGTCGAAATATCATGTATGCCAAAGGATGCCTCTTGGGATGACAGACCAAATCTGAGGCTCTTCTGAAAATCTTAGGCTTGAAAACCAGCTTTTGGGACAATGAAATCAGATTCATTAGATACCCCATTATAAAAAGTATCATCACTTCCTCATTTTGTAGTGTTGAAGAGTGAAAAGCTTAGTAATCAGACATAAAATGAAATTAATAGTGTTACAACAAAGAGTTCTATACTTTAAATTATTTGCTTAGGAAATATACTATTGAAATAAATGCCTTGCAATATTGACTTTCTTGTTTTTAATATTCCTTACATAACTTTACTAATGTATGAAAAGAAACCAAAATATATAAAGTTGCTTACGATTTTTGTTTTTCCTTTGATAAAATTAATCTGTTTCTTCAATTTTCCTGGAGAACAACTTATTTTAAATCAGCAAGATATCATCTTATCAGTTTCAGATAAAAGTACTTTCTAACCAGTATACGTGAATTAAATAAATCATAGGTGTGATTTTTTTATTGCACAGAGTAAAGTAAATAAAACATTTAAAATACTTCTGAGTAAAGAATAAAATCTTTATAAAAATTCATTTGAGGCTCATGCTACTATTTGCACATCAGTAAAGTTCAAGTGAGATTTTTCTCCTTTACAAAATTTCAATCACCAATTTTAATTTTATTTATATATTTTTTCACTTTAATTATCCTATCCTTGGATTTTAATGTGTTGAAGATTATATTTTCGATTGATTTTACTCAATGAGTACATGCATATAAATGATATAAAATTAGCTAACTGAAGCTTTTAACCAATCAATAATTAATGTGAGCAAAACTACATTTGTAAATATTCGTCAAAATAGACAGGTACACAAAAATATCATATTAATAAAAAACAACGGAAATAACTGTATTTAATTATGCACATGTTAACTTCTAACTTATATTAAATCTTCTTAATTTTTTTTCTATTAAATTTCATAAAAACGAATCTAAAATCGATAACACTCTTCGGTATTATTGATGGTTGAATGCATGCATTATTATACCTTTACTTCACCATTTTATTCGTATTTCAAAGTTGATCCTAGTGATAAAACGATGTATACTAAAATGAAATCTACTATTCTGAGTACTCGGTAATAATTATGATATATGGCATGTTAAACTGTGTACTCAGAAAAATCTTCATAAAAGTATGAGAGCTGCCTTTATCATTGTACTTTATGAAAATAAAATAAATATTAAATGATAAATTATTCCACATATTGAATTATAGCAAAAACGCTAATTACAACTGGCTCTGCAGAAGCTCTTATATTTTTAAAAATTGCAAAAACTCATATTTACTTTTAAGGCGTTTTAGTAGCTTGGGGTGAGAAAACCATATGCTACAAGTCTATTTAGAGCAGCGAGTTTAAAATCTAGTCAAATGAAGATCAGAATGCTCAGATGGAATTTTTACATCAAAAAGTCAAAACATTATAGCCACCGCAAAGGTTTGACATGATCTTTCATTTACTAACGGACAATATACTTGATCCAATGGGAATGATTTATAAATTGAACTGTCAAACGAGAAGTTGAGATGTAAAATATGAGAACGTGAATAAAAGTTCCAGAACTAGTACTTCTAAAATTTTAAATCTTCGCTCTTGTTTGTGAACAATCATTATGGGCACCTATACTGTTAATACGTCCAGGAATCATTAATGATGCAGAAAGATAGAGGTTTTCTTTTTGTAAAAATAAGATCTAATGCAGACTGCAATTCAGTTGACGGCAAAATCCAGCGTGTGTCAAAGTAGAAGTGTTCCCAGGATAACGAGTAAGAGATATTTGTTATTGGCTTTCACAAACCTTATTTTAAGAAAAAAGCAGCTTTCGACAACAGTTATAATTATCTTTTAGTCTCCGCCACTCATCTCAACTTCATTCAATATCTTGGGGTAGGTACTCACAGAAGCAGGACATTAATAATTGATGAATATGGAGTTTCAGAGATTCTCATTGTAGGTCTTCGTTCCATTTCAATCTACATTACATGAAATCATTTATAACAACAGATTGTTTCATGAAACAGACATGTAATTTCAAGAATGATACTTCTCACTCTGTAAGATATGTTATTAATCATTTTTAAAGGACCACGTGTTTTTCACGATATCAAAATTCTTTCAGTGTCAAATTGTGAAGGACGTTATAATGTTTTGTGTTTTTCCAGTGATGTTAATATGCTGAAACTATAAAAAATCACGTTTCATTTTGTAATATAGTGAAACCAGACACTTGAATCAAACCAGGAACATGCTTAGCTCAAAAAGGCCTATTATAAACCTCAACATTAAAAACTCAAAATCAAAAATGCATAACATCAGCTACTATTTGGCTTTCTACAGCACATACTTAATTTATCTTCCATCTCGGAATAAATTCAGAAATTGTCTATATGTTACAAAAAATAAAATCAAGATCTTAAATATGTAGATGAAACTTTTATTTACATTATCCCTAGATGGCGCTAGTATTAAATGTCAAAGTAGTCAACAGAGTAGTTTGGAAATTAATATCTCAAATAAATTGTAGACTTCATCAATTAGTATTTTATTCTAAATGCTTTATTAGTTGGGAAGTTGAAGCAGACAAACAAGCAAAATAATGAAATTACCTAAAATCTTAATCCATTTTGATTTCAAACTATCTTTGGTAATTTCCCAAAAAGAAATATTTTTTTCGAAAACTGCTTTATTTATTTTTGACGTATATTTCATTATTTGTGTATCTTGAAAATTGCGATTTCATTTTATACAAAGCCCATGTATCACAATGAAATCATAATGTGGAAATACTTTAAATTGGTTTAGGCTGTATTAATTAAAATTGCATTAGGATTTATATAACAAGATGTATTAACTAATTTTCAAAATCTTATTTACACATTTTTATTTGAATATACTATATGAGTATTGTTCATGAACTCTTATCAATTTTAAATCTTCATATTAATAAATATTTTGACACCTTACTTTTAAATAAAAATGTTGAATTAAAAAAATATTGAAGACTCTTTGAAAACTTATGACAGAGAAATCACATAAATTTAGTACTAGATAAGACATTATCTTGTGATAAACGGTACTGAATGTAATTTTGAATTTTTCTAGGCATATAATTAAGTTAAAAATATTATCGTCTCGTGTAAAAGATAAAATGCAATGTTTCTCTTACTTTAAGCAAAAACAAATGAATATATTTATATATTTATGAACAAGAAAATCAGTAATAGCAATGTTAATATTACTCTATTTCCTGCTCTAGCAGGAAATGGAAAATACATAGCAGAAAAAAGATATTTGAAACATTTGTCGATTATAAGAAAATAATAGTGATTCATACGTAAATGTATGTGTAATGTGTTCAATACACTAAAAGTTCAATCTTATATATTAGTTACTTTATTTTAGATTTTATCTCAGTAATACCAAGAACAGGAAGATTATTTATTCATTTCCAAGCGAAATATTTATGAGCTTTGCTGATACATTATATACTGTGGCTGAAACAATTTCCTTAAACTATGAATGAAAATCTCAAGAAATAAGAATCCCGAATCTGCATAATATTCTACTTAGTAAATGATGCATAACTTATATTCTCATCGAAATTATGTTCAAAATTTGTAAATATGAGAAGGAATTTTCTCATTACTCACGATATAGTAGGGACACGTTCTAGAAATTAGACATTTTCTTCTAGTGGGATTCAGAATAATAAAATGGCTGTATTAGTAATTATTCATATAAAATATGAAATGAGCAGAGTTTTATATCTTTCCATCAAATTAAAGTAATTAATTAATGACATGCAAGGATAACACATAGTTTCTTGGATAAAATGTTTCAACCTCTGAACATCACAATCTGCACAATGCCAATTCCTTTATATCAGCAGTTTTTCTCATGACACACTTAGACACGAAATCAATTAGTAGTAACAGTAGGTATATATATATATATATATATATATATATATATGTATATATATATATATATATATATATATATATATATATATATATATATATATATATATATATATATATATATATATATATATATATATATATATATATCCTGGTTGATTTGAATCCTGTGAATAGAATTTAGAGTAGTTGTTATTTGTTAGATAAAGTAAAATTCCTTTAGTATTTGATCTTAAAATATTTCAGTTATGTAGAATTATCTTACATATATAATATAACTCTTTGTTTGGTTCTGCAAATTTCTTAGACTCATCTAAAAGCCTTTTAAGATTGTCATTTATTGCATTTTATTAATAACTTAATCCATTTTATCAGTTATTTATTTTCTTACTGGAGGACTTTTCATACATGAGGATCGATTTCTTGAATCTTATATGGTAGAAAAAAGAAAAATTGCTGAACAGTATTTTTCTACCAATAATGAAAAATAAGAAATTACTGCTGTCAGGTTAATAAGCTATAAGTTATGATTCATCGCTCCTTCAGCAGTTGCTGATATAAAGCTCGAAATCTTCTATTATGAGGCATTAGGAAATTGCTATGTTCCAGAGAATTCATGTCTAGGGAACCTGTGCACTGTAGAAATTCAAAAGTGTCCAATTTTTCTCTTTTAACAGGTTTTTATAAGAATAATATAAGTTCAGATATGCTAACAGCATAACTAGATCTATAAATTGTAATTGCGAATTAGCAGTTTATTTACAGTAATTTTTAAACAAGTTTACAAAAATGTTAACCTGGGTAGTAATCAAACTAACCTATACTTTGAATTACTGATGAATTTTTCTTATTTCTTTTTATAAGTGACGTCCTGTGGTATACTAATATTTGGATAAGTATTTTTATATAAAATATTTTGCATTCTCATTACAATTAAAATAAATTATCTTTATGTTTTATTCTAAATCATTCTTACACATATCTTTATATTATTCAAGACGTATTGTTATCAGTTTTTAGTTATGGCGTTATACAGATATGCTAATTTTGATACAAACCGCCATAAACTAATATAAATTATGGATAAATTATTGTAATTTTTTGTTAAAAGAAACATTTAAATATATATTAAGTTTAGTTAAATAATTGTTATGTAGGCATCCCATTTATAACTTTCTCATCAGGAATTTTCAAAGATTTTTTAACAACATACATCACATAATATTTTTAGGAATATGTTCTACCATTATTTTTGCTCAATGGTTATAGCCTCACTAATTCAAAATTATTTTAAAACAAACAATTCGTGTTTTTTATTGAATTTTATTAAAACTAATCAAAACTATTTAACTCGATTAATTCACTTATTGATCATGATTTAGAAACGTTGGGAAATATATGAGTAAAATATAAGAAAGTAAAAAAAAATTAAACAAACTCACACACATAATTTTACCCATGATAACAAAAAATTCTTAACAAAGGAAATTAAAAAACCAAATAAGTGGTTTTAAAATAAATTTTAAATTGTTTTTATTAAAATACCTTTTTTTCGTATGAAATCCAGCCGTCAATGTAAAAACTGAAAATTTTTAAGGAAACAATTCCAATGTTCAATAACTAGAAAATGATTTGTTGAATATTATTGCGATTCTTAAATTTCTTCACTTGAATTCATTAAAGACTAAAGCTTATTTTCGAATCCAAATATGGTTAAGTAAATTTTGAACATATTTATTTCTTAAGTACAGCCAGAAATTTCATAATACTGTTTATAAGGAACAGTAGAGATATTTCAATTATATTTTTATTTTAAAAATGTCACAAAAGGATTTTTAAAAGTGTAAAAATCTTTGAATATTTAACTCAAACTTTAGATATATTCTACGTGTAATACTCTTCGTTATCTATTATACTTTAAATTGATTCAATTTTTTATTAAATAGAAGTAAATTTCTACATTTATTTCAATTTTTTGAATTTGAACATTTATTTCTGAAATCTGATAATCCAATTTACATTTCCTTACAATATATATACCTCAAAATTTAAAACATTTAGTTAGGTTTTTGAACACCATTTTTCCAGATGAAGGATTTATTTTACTGTGAATGTAAATAAAAGCTCCATGCCTTTATTTTTTGACATTTAGAGAATGACAAAAAACTGCATTTTGCTTTATTACAATTTTGACATTTTTCTAACTGGGGATTTATTCTTTACTTCTCTTGTCATGTTTTGTTTGCCATTGACGTGCTTTAAAAACATACGTCATAAGGAAAAAGTAGAATTTTGATATGATTTTTTGTCGCCATAAATTCAAAATCAAATATAATATATTTTTTGTATAGATAATTAACTAAAATAATACTCATGAAGAGATTTATAAAAATACTTTATCTTCATGTCTTTTTGGATTTTGACAATTTGTGTAGTAATAAATAGCTGAGAGTAAAGTTTCACTTAAGAGAAAACAGATATGTCAACTGAAATGAAATAAAAGTAGTAAAGGTCTTTTGATTGAATTTTAAATTACTAATTTTATATGAAAAAAAAATTCATAAAAGTTAATTCGTGTTTATTTTGTAAATATTTTGAATTATTCAAATGAATAATTCAAAATTATTACAAGAAAGATCATATTGAAATCACATTTGGAAACTTTAGTTTTGGTTATTTTTTTGCAATTCTGTATTTAATTAAAAATTGATATATATATATATATATATTTAATTATACAAAGATTTAACAGCAAAAATTTAAAAATAATTACTTAAAAAATTTACTAAGAATAACTTTTTCTTCTTAACTGACAGTATATAATACCCAAACATATTACAAGTGTAAGTAAAAAAAAGATTATTCCTTTAAGTAAAGAAATATAATGTGGGAATGTATAAAGGAAACTAGAAAAAAGAAATAACCAATTAGAATGTATTATCATGAAAATATTTGAATTATTAAATTGAAAATTATTTATAAAATTGTTATGATTGCTCAATATTTAATACTTGACTTCAGTAAATTGCTTATAATCAAAAAAAATATTTTATTTCACATAATTTTATTTTTTTAATTTGAGAAAATAAACTCAAATTCAAACTCAGAACTTTCTTCTAAATTCACTCCAATGAATTATCGGCATTGCTTGATTGAGGAACACATTCATTTTCAAAAATCATCAACAAATAACTAAACAAGAAATAAGTTTATTTATGTAGAAATATTAAGTCATTGAATCTTTTTATAATTATTCAAAATTTATCCATTGATATGTAAATTTTTACCATTTTTACTTTGATAAAATTTAAATAATTATTGTTTATCATCATCATGTGAACTAGATATGCCATGGTTACATTTCATAACTATTGGGGAAAGTACATCTATCTATAATAATTTTTGAATTCTAAAAGATCATAACTTAAAGTGTAGAATTACGTTTCATGTGATTTAAACTTAAAAACTCCCTTGATTTTATGTTTGAATCATATGGTTTCATGTAACTTAATATAAAGTTGTAGAGATTTATCATGCAATAGTTTATTTATCTTTTAGGATCAGCAATGATGGAACTTTGCTTTGGGCTATAGTCTTAAATTTACTGTAATCACTAATTTAAATAATGTAAATACACAAACAATAGCTGTTATTCGAAAATACGTTGAATAAAATATTGAAATCAGTATTTAATTTTTATAGATATGTTTTATTTCATATATTTCTACATACTTTATTTCATAGGCTATGATTTTCTCAATATATTTTTATTATGCTATATTCATTCATTTATTGAATCTATACTTTTAATCACATTATTTCTTGTAAAATCTTGTTTTCAATACTGTAGTCGTAAAATTTGATGTACATGCATATTACGAAATATTAATATATTACTCTGAAAAGGAAGTTTTGTAATAGTCATCTATGCATAAAAGGCATGATAGATTGTAAAAAATTTTATACACTATACATTTCAAAATACATTAACTCAGAAAATACCAAAATAATTTTCTCTATCCAATTATTACATTTGTTTTAATCCTACGTTTTTAGAAATGACTATGAAAGGGATAATGCTAAAATATAATAATTTTTAATAGCTTAAATATATGATTTGCTTTTAGTTTCAATATCTTATAAAAATGTTTTAAAAGAAAGGTATTCATTTTCACTGATATGATTTTATTAAGATGCTTCACAGAAATAATTCAGTTATTTTATTTCTTTTCAGATAATTATTTATTTGCCAATACACTTGAAAATACTCAATACAAGAAATTGTTGACTATATAAACAAACATTTAATTTAATTTTATGATTTAAACTCAGCAAACCTGATAGTGAAATTGAATGTCATTTTTTAAGTAGAACATTAAATCAAAAATAAGTTGAAGAGCAATAATATTTTAATCATATAAAATATTATCAAATCTTTTTGCATGATTATAGTTTTCTAACCTAGTAATCGAAAGCTATAGCTCTATAGTAATCGAAAGCTAAGCAGAATTATTGTTTTCCCATGCTTTATTGTAATTTAAGTATTTTGAATTTTTTTTTATGATTTTTATGAGAAACAAAATAGCGTATTTCTGGGATCAAAATTTAATAAAATCCATGCTTTGCAAAATATGACAAAGTTATGTATACATCAATGAAGTAGATTAATAAACGAAATTAAAAAAAACACCTTTAACCCGTCAAAAAGACCTTAAATATAAAAAATGCATAAGATATCAATGCATAAGTTTTTAGATTGGAAAAACATAAATTAAATATTATATGTAACAATATTTTTAATGAACAAATATTTTTATGAGTAAATTTCTCTTATATATTTTATTAGCATTAAGTTTTAGAACTTATTTTAAATTAATTGAATTGAAAATAAGAATTTCATTAATATAAACCATAGATTTTATTTGCAAGCTTGTTTTCCTATCGTTAAAATATAGGAAAGTAAAATATAGGATCGTTAAAATATAGGAATATATTTCAACTAAACACATAAATAACTAAAATTACTTACCAAAGGTTTTAATTTTTGTTATTACAAGTGAAAGTTTAATAAAATCTTGAAGAATCTTGATCTTCAATTTCAAAAAAAACAATGTCTTTAAAGAAGACAGTAAATATTTGTAGTTATTAAGAAATTTTGTGTGGCACACAAGTTCAATGTCTATAAATTTTGCATAAACTTACTAACTGTGCATAGAAATTGTATCCATGTATTTTTAACACACATTAATTGATTATATTTACAATACTGCATTAAAATATCCACGTAAGATTATATTATAATTTACAATTATGTATCCTAAAATATTAGTTTATAATTATTTAAGTCAATTATAAGCAAAAGGTGTTTTTAAGAAATCATAATATCATCCCAAAAAAAAATCAAAAACTGCATTTCAAAATTTATTGAAAATTTTGCATTAAATTTTAGTTTATCAAAAAATTCGAAGAACTAATAATTTCTGAGTAAAATTTCAACATTTTCTATAAAATAAATTTTGAATACATCAATATTTTGAGGTATATTTTTATATTCACTTTGTCAGGCCAAATGGAAAAACTTAATCATAATTACAATGCTCACTAATACTGCTTAAATAATCAGTACAAAATATATTTAAAAGAGGAATTTTATTATTATTAACTATTCAAAAATATTGATAATTCATTCGAAAACTTTTATTTCTATCCTTACAGTTCTTCTAAAATTCTGATAATATTGAAAGTAACAAAGTTCAAATGGAGCTACAAAATGCTATTAAAAATACTGCTTGTAAAATATCAGAAATCATTTTAAAAAATTGAAGAATTTTAGAAAATTTTAAAACACAGGGATTTAAAAGTAGAAGTCTAAATTTTTTTAAAATTAATTTTTACAATTATTCAATGCATAAAACATTTTTCATTAATAAAAATAAAAAATTAAATTTTAATAGACCTATTAAACTATCTAAATACAAGATATAAAATATAATGTTTGAATAATATTTTAAAAATAATATTTTTTCTTACTTAACTCAGTTTTTCTTATATCCTACTCAAAGTATAAAATGAACAAAATATTTCTACTCATATATTTCTTATACAATGATCAAAATAAGAAAAACATAAAAACAACATTTCATGAAAGAATTTATCAATGAATGCAATAAGATAAATCATGTATCATGTAAACTTTATTATCATCATCCAAAACCATGGAATAAGTACAGCACCACTGGAGAGTACTGTATTTAATTTATCGCTTTATTTTCTATCACTGATAATGTAAGTAAACTAACAAACTGCACGAGATGAATTGTTTTTTATTCATAATCAATTACTTAAAAAAATTTACTAAGAATAACTTTTTCTTCTTAACTGACAGTATATAATACCCAAACATATTACAAGTGTAAGTAAAAGAAAGATTATTCCTTTAAGTAAAGAAATATAATGTGGGAATGTATAAAGGAAACTAGAAAAAACATAATCAATTAAATTAAATACCAATTTATGAAAGAGAACAAGTTACATGACGCCAAAATATAACTTAACCAATGCACTGGAAGTGAGAAATCAGCATTGATTATTATAAGTTAAAAATAATCATTACATTACTCAACAAAAACATAGTTTCAAGGTAAGTTAACTAAGCCTTACTTTGCACGAGAGAAATTATTGATCAAAAGGATGGTAACTAATTATTACAGTGCATGAGATAAATTGTCGTTAGTTAAAATACGATAAATTAAGTATTATGTTTAAAAACAATTTTTCTCAACCATACTAAAATAAAATGAAATATTATACTAAATGAGAAAAATAATCTGCAAATATTTCCTGTTGAGAAGTAATTAAACAGATATTTGCTAATAAATAAATTTTTAATATAAATTAAGAATATTCAGCTTAAATATCAGATTTCTCAAAAATTTCAAAATTTATGGGGAATCAAAACAGTAATTGTCATGCACTTTTCTTTAAAATTAAATATTACTCATATTTTAACATCTTTAAATGTCCTCAATGAATTATTAATTGCCTCATTGCAAAATTTAAAACAGTTTTACTTTTGAGATTATATACTAGACATGTACTTATGGCAAATTATTATTTTTAGAATTAAGAAATGTAAAATGAAATTTATGACTTACACAGAAAAAGGAAAATACCAGTATTATATAATTTATCTTCTGTTATCCATACTCCATCATCCGTTATCCATACATACATTAAATCAAACTTAAATTTACATTTTCACAAATGTACTGGAGTTATTGCAAAATCTTGGAAGCGTAATTGGCAATTTTATTAGATAAAAACTTTTCGGACACATTTATTTTATTTATAGTAAATAAATTTTAGTAATTAGTGTACCTATAATATTTCAGGCTTGATTTGAAAATAGAAATATTAGCATAATATATAAACAATTCATCCTGACATTTAATAGCAATATTTCCTTTAGTTAAGTATAATTCAAAATAGACATAAGGTAGCAAAAAATGTTTTATAATTTAAGAATGTATAAAAACTGGTAACGCCGTCTATTAGTAATCCAAATCATCAGATTCTTTCAGTAAATTGAAATTCTTAAGTAAACTATATAATCGTTGCACAGCTAAAAAACACTAATTCGCTGTAAAATATTTTCAGTGAAATAATGTACTTCATAGCCTTATCCAGACTCTTGTCTCTTTATATATGGTTTATTTCATGTTTGGAAATAATTTATTAATGGAGTCGTGAATGGGAAATACATTTCCCACTCATCACGTGACTATTTCAAAAATTCGAAAATACAGTGTTTTCACACTATGGATAATAAATGTTGCCTCTTCTAACTTACTGAGACAGTGATAGAATATATACGGCAACACAATCTAATTTTTTCCTATCATATGCCCGAAAAATACCATTTTTGTCTTTTCTTGTACACGTATGCACGATTATAGCTATTTTTTAAGCTCAACAATCTTTAAAATTATATATCGAAGCATTCCCAATATTTTAATTATATTTATAATTATAATCATTAATCATGTTTTTCAGTTAGAATTTCAAAGTTTGTTTACGGTAAGCCAACAAAATAAATAAATTATCTTTGCGTTCCAGAAAATTGAACTTTTTTCACGAAAGAATTTGGATATTTATAGTAGTGTATTTATTAGTAGTATTTATTTGCACATTAATCTAACGTCTGTAAATTACGAGTAAATATATTTTCCCTTGAAAAAAGATTGATTTATCAATTTGATCATTTTCGCTCATTAAAGCTAATTTTAGTTCTAAAAACTAATTTTAATTTTTAGAAATTGATCTAAATGACATTTCTAATTTTAAGAAGCTGCAAGTATATATATATATATATATATATATATATATATATATATATATATATATATATATATATATATATATATATATATATATATATATATATATATATATATATATATATATATATATATATATATGTATATATATATATATGTATATATATATATATATATATATATATATATATATATATATATATATATATATATATATATATATATATATATATATATATATATATATATATATATATACGAGGGTTACTCTGAAATATTTGAGATACGTGCAGACGAGAATTTACAAAATAAAAATAATGGTTCAATTTTAAAGTACAAAGTATTTTAACACAGAAGATGATTTTTTACTAACTTACTTCAACCTGTTAAGCGGGGAATAAATTTTAAACAGAAGAGAAAATGGAGTTGACGCGAGAACATTTTCGCGCTATGATTTTCTACGATTTCAAAGCAGGATTAAATCAAGAAGAATGCGTTCAACGGTTGCAATTAGCATTTGGTGATGAATCTCCAGCTCGTACTTCTGTATTCAGATGGTTTAGAGAATTTAGAAGAGGTCGCAATTTTCTTCAGGATGAAGAACACACAGGAACGCCACCGTCGGCAGTAATCCTGGATAATGTGTCTGCCATACGAAAAATGTTAATGGATAATAATCGCTATACCTATCAAATGATACAGAAGGAACTTAACATTGGATCCGCAGCCATACACAAAATCATTCATGAAGAATTACATGTGAAAAAAGTAGTTTGCCGTTGGGTTCCCCATAATCTAACTGAGCATCAAAAAAAGGAGCGTGTCAAAATCAGTAAAGAAACTCATAATATGCTGAATGATCGTGGCCACGGCATCATTTCTAAAATTGTAACAGGTGATGAAACGAACATACCGTTTTTTGACGTTCCAATACGTCAAGAAAGCAAAGTATGGGTCTTTGAAGATGATCCCACGCCGACAATGGTGAAAAAATAACGCGCACTGAAAAAAGTGATGTATGCCATTTTCTTCAGAAGTACGGGATTGGTCAAAGTCATCAAGCTGGAAGAACAGAAGACAGTAACAGCAAACTGGTATACGACTAAATGTCTTCCAGAAGTTCTACAAGAACTGAATGTTAGGGGACTAATGCTTCACCATGACAATGCATCTTTACATACAGCCGGATTAACAGTTGAGTTTCTTAAACAAAAACAAATTAAAGTGATTGAACATCCGCCGTATTCACCTGATCTAGCTATGTGCGACTTTTAGTTATTCTTTAATCTAAAAAAGAACTATGTGACGTCGTTTTCATTCAGAAGAAGAGTTGATGTGGCTATAAATGAATTTTTTCCATCTATACGAAGAAATGAATGGCTTGAGCCATTTAATCTGTGGAAAACTCGTCTACAAAAGTGCATTTATGCTGGAGGAGACTACTTTGAACACAGCCTAAAATTTTGTAATTATAACTTTAAAAACCTAGTTGTATCTCAAAATTTCAGAATGACCCTCGTATATCTTTTTAGATAAAATCACTTATTGTTCATCTCTGTGTCTCTCTGTTTGCCGAGTTTCGTCACTTTCTGGCAACTCTATCTTGGTGTTTCCTTTTTAATGTCAAGTAGTGTATAAATATTCCTGAAGAATTTTCTAAGCAATTGAATTTAATCTCTAAGTAACTATCAATACTCCAGAAACTACATAATTGTCTCTCACTTTTAGAAAACAGAACAATTTATTTTAAAATAAAAGGTTGCGCCTATAGCCTATCACTCAATACTTAGAAAACATAAATATATATTTTTCCATTATAATTTATTTTTAACCGTGAAATGGTTGTTGCTTCCATTTCAGTTGAGATTATGATTACATCACTTTATTATAATTACCGTTGACATAAAATATCCATGACATCAGATAACGCATCGTCTATGTCACATCGTATTGGGAAGGCATCGTAAATCCGATGTCTCCACAATTTGCTGTTTACTTTCAAATCGCATTCTTCGAGCGGTAGCAAACAAAGTGAAGCTCGTCATCGAATGGCTAAGAACATTTTATTAATATTGTCATTTTTTCATTTTGTTAATTCATATCTTTTATACGAAATAAAGCATCGGTTTGAGAAGCTATTTTTCACTTATTCAAATCATTAATACATAGACAAAAGAACAAAAGAAAAAGCAAAAATGAAAGAGATGGGAGAAAACATTCTCTTTATAGTTTGATTAAACCAGCAAGGACGATTTAAAGTTTACCCTCAGCTAGATTAGATCAATTTTAAATCTTAAGAATAAGTCCTTACTTACGCCAGCATTAAACATTTTATACTTTTCACACAATTTAATTTTGTATCATACAAGTAATACATATCTTACATTTTATCTATTATTTCTCAAATTTAAACTATACACATTAAGACACACACACATATATATACATATATATATATATATATATATATATATATATATATATGTATATATATATATATATATATATATATATATATATATATATATATATATATATATATATATATATATATATATATGTATATATAGATACATATATATACATATATATACATACATATATATATATACATATACATATATACATACATATACACATACATACATACATATATGTGTGTATATACATTCATGACCATAAATTATAAATAATTCAGAATCACACAGAAATTGAACTCTAAAATAGAAATTTCACATATAGAATTATCACACACATCTTGAAGAATAATATACAGATTACAAGAAACCACCAGATGGCGCCTACAATACGTCACAATGACGGGAGTGTAAGAAAGGGGTATATAAGGAATGGTTGCAAAGAAGTTAAATTGTTCACAATCGCTTTAGAAACCTTGAAGTGCAATAACCGCATAGTTATGGCACAAAGGAAGCATTTGGATGATGGTTTGAGTAGTAGAATTAACGGCTGTCTAGAATGTAGCGTACCAGAATGTACCGTTTTTTGACGTTCCAACACGTCAAGAAAGTCAAAGTATGGGTCTTTGAAGATGATCCCACGCCGACAATGGTGAAAAAACAACGCGTATTGAAAAAAGTGATGTATGCCGTTTTCTTCAGAAGTACGGGATTGGTCAAAGCCATCAGGTTGGAAGGACAGAAGACAGTAACAGCAAACTGGTATACGACTAAATGTCTTCCAGAAGTTCTACAAGAACTGAATGTTAGGGGACTAATGCTTCACCATGACAATGCATCTTTACATACAACCGGATTAACAGTTGAGTTTCTTAAACAAAAACAAATTAAAGTGATTGAACATCCGCCGTATTCACCTGATCTAGCTATGTGCGACTTTTGGTTATTCTTTAATCTAAAAAAGAAACTATGTTGACGTCGTTTTCATTCAGAAGAAGAAATTGATGTGGCTATAAATGCATTTTTTCATCTATTCGAAGAAATGAATGGCTTGAGGCATTTAATCTGTGAAAAATTCGTCTACAAAAGTGCATTGATGCTGGAGGAGACTACTTTGAACAAGCCTAAAATTTTGTAAGTATAACTTTAAAAACCTATTTGTATCTCAAAAATTTCAGAGTGACCCTCGTATATATTTATGTGTGTGTGTGTGTGTTTGTGCACAAAGTCTTTTATAAATTGCAAAAGTATTTTAGACTATACAATTATCATATTTCATTGAAGAGAATAATATGAACAATGTAATTTGTCATGATTTTATCTGAAAAACCTGTTCTAAATTATATGATGCAAAGTTTTAAAAAGCGTTCGATGTCAAAAATACAAAAACAAACACATATCATCAATATTTCATCTGTATTGCACAAAAGCTAACAAAAATTTTATAATATAATTGTTATTTTTTCTTAGTTATTACTATGATATCAGATACTTTTTTCCTTGAAAAAATCCTATGTTTTCCAGAAAAAAGTGCCGTGTGCTCTAACAGTCATGCTTAAAATGCGTTCTCAAAAGCGATGACTCAAAATAGAAATATTTTTTGTCAGATTTTCCAAACCATCACATTTGTCAGACTTTCCAAACAAAACCATCATAAAAAAGATTTTTTTTTCTGAAGCTCTAGGCAGAAGTTTCACATCATTATTTCTTTGTCATACTGTGGTTGACAAAATATAATTGAGTTTGAAGATCGAAGATTGCAGAAAATTGCATAGCACATTTTTGCAGTTTTGACGTTTTAGTGACTGAGATTTCATTCTTCACCTCATTTCATTTTTCCCCAACAAATGATTGAGGTTTTTTGTGAATATGGTTTTGAAATCGTGCAATTTAAATTTTATGTATAAATTTCGTATGTTTCAAATAGGCACTCAGAAGTAAATATGTCATTTTTCCTTATACATAGTTAAGAAGAATTTTAAGAATATTTTATATTTAGATAAACTAAAGCATTTCTTATTATATATATATATATATATATATATATATATATATATATATATATATATATATATATATATATATATATATATATATATATATATATATATATATATATATATATATATACACACGATGTATATATGAGCATATATCGATATATATTTATATTTGTATGTATATATCCATATATATATATATATATATATGCTATATAGAAATATACATACATATTTGTATATATGAGATAGATATATATGAATTTGCAGACATATATGCACATATATCTATATATATGTATCGATATATATAGATGTATATGTATGCTATATGTATACATATGTAGGTATATCTATATATTTACATATATATATATATATATGTAAAGTCCAAATATATATATAAATGAGTGAGAAATATATTACTCGATATTTTGAGCAAATCGATTAAATTAATTGAAGTGAATGTACATGTAAGAGATGCGTTAGCGGGTAGTTTAGTTACATACAATTTGAATTTGTATACATGCAATTTGCATTTGAGATAACATTTGAATTTGCAGAATATTGCACAATTCTTTTTTGTTCGAAAAAGAGTGAAAGTATGCTTATGTATACAATGTAGGTATATCTTAATTTCAATTTATATTTTTGTAAAGTCCAAAAATATTAAATGAGTGAGAAAAATTACTCAATTACAAACATTAAATTAATGAAGTGAATGTAATGTAAGAGATGCGTTAGCGGGTAGTTTAGTTTGAGATTTTAACTTTTTCAAGTTAATATAAATCATTTGATTTATATAAAATAAAAAAAGCCTAATTTAATATAAATCATTTGATGTAAGGATTTTTAAGAATTATGTTATTATTTTATAATTTAACAGAAGAATCTTTTTTTTATTTAAGAAGTAATTTATGTAAAAGAATAATAAGAACTTTTCCTGAATAGGCATTCATTCATTTACATGTGACTTTAATTTCTGATATTATATTTACAGATTTCATCATGCATTAACTCATTTGATCCTTAAATGAATCTTAATTAAATAATAATTAAATCTTCATTTAAACTTAATATTAATCATTACATATTTTGATTACATTTTCAGTTTTTGCTCTATTAAATATTATAATAGCAGCACACAGACACATGTATATTAAATATTAAGAAAAGTAACTTTCTGGCAATTTTATTCGATTCAAAACTAAATTTTCCATGCATAATACATGATTTATCAATTTTAACATTTAACTTATTTTACTATCAAATAGTATATTAAATATGATTATTCTTATAGAAAATATTTTGAAAACATGTATAAAAATTGATTATAGCTATGGCTTATAATGAAACTATTTCATAGTTTACAATTCTGTGGTTATCAAAGAAAATTAAGTCAACTTATTATGACTTCTAAGCATTTAGATAAATTCTTAAATTGGGAATTTAATTCCAATTCTGGAATTCAGTAGCGTCCATAGCTTTATGATAAGATTTTACACTTTGATTTCAGCTCAATGGTTTAAAATTTTCCAAGACCTGTGCAAATAATTGTGTAACTTGTAATTTTTTAACTTCATAAGATTGTGTAACTTCATTGATAGTGGTTTACTATTTCGGTATGAATAATTTAACCTGTATATATTGGTTTTAATATTTGCATAGATCAGCACTGTTATGTTTATTTTATTTGTATCATATTTTTTTCTTTATTTTCAATGTTTGAATTAATATATTGCAAAATGCATTTTATACTATAACTCCTCAAAAATTTATTTAATGGAAACATAATTTCAGATGTGTACAAAATGTATCAGGGGATATAATTAATATCAATGTTCAAGATCTTTTAAGTAAGAAGAAAACGAATTTTAATTGTTAAGTATTTTGACTTTGCAGAACCGATAATCATAATAGATGAGAACGAAATAAATTTAAAATAATATTTTGTAGTTAATTAAATTAATCATTTTCTTTTAACTCAATATTTCAATAAACATTTTTTGGAAAATATTTTTCATATGCTGTTAAATACATTTCATTAGAATACTTCCCAATTTATAACAAAGACGGAATATCAATTTAATATTTCTTAATTTTTGGAAACGTAATAAAATATGCACTACCTTATAATCATTTTGCAACACGGTATACTTATATAACTTGAAAAAATAACATTTATAATATAATAAAATATACTGCTAAGAAAATGTTGTGTCAATAAAAAATACATGTTTTAAATGTAATTAAACTAATTGAAAAACTTAGTTTTGAGTATTGAAAATTTAATCTAGAAATAAAGCTCTAATAAAAGTGAGTATTATTAATGACAAATAAAACTATTTTCCTACCATGTTAAGGAAAACAACGTAATAGAAATATCCAGAAAGCTGTTAATGGGGATAAAATATATTATTCTCAATTATAGTACTTAAGGAAGAAACAGAAAAAATGGTGACATTTTAATTCGATAATCTTAAGGACATATAACAACCCAGAAAATATATTAATATTATAATTAAATACTTATAAAATAAGTGGAAATAGAATGAAAATATGCTACAATAATATGAAATATCTACAAAAAAAACAAATAAAAATCGAATTTTGTAACAACGAAAACAATAAATGTAAACTTTCGGAAATAGATAATTTTATTTAAATGTCTGTTTTTTTTACTAACAACTTAAAAGAATAGTTATTATCATGAATAAAGTAACTATAAATTTTTAAAACATATTATATAAGTTATAATTTGCTTAAAAAATATACTCTAAAGATTGAATCATCGGTAAATGGAATGAACTACACAAGGAATTAAAATATTAATTTCTTATTTTTTAGATTGCATCAAACGATTAAACAACTGAACCAGTGATTCTACAGATAGGTAATATTATAATGTAATTAAAACCTCCATTAGGAAAAAAATGTATGCTAGACAAATAAATTAAATTAAAACACGTTTTTAACATATATATTTTTAATTGATTTGTTAAAAAAAGTGTTTATAAAAAATATTTAAAAAAATTTAAATAAGGAAATGATTATTGAACCTTAAGATTTTAACAAAATAAAATTTAGAATTGTGATAAACATGCTTGTAAGATTTTAAGTTTGTCAAAATCATGTAAATAAAATTTTTACATTCTATTTAATTTTCTTTAATTTAATCACCACAAGAAAATAAACCAGAGTAACAAAAATATTTTAAATTAAACTATCCTAATTGCCCTTTTCTGACAATGCTTACAGACCTTATTATCATTCAAAGCAAAAAAATTTTGTAATTTTAATTGAATTTGTGTCGCTTTTCCTTTTCATAAGAAGTTCAAAAATCTGATGAAATTAAGTACAGAATATTTACAAAACTGCAGAAGGTGGTATCGTATTAAACTGGAAGACATATTCTTAAATATTACTTACAAAACTTACTGAAAAATTCTATAAATATCTTCAAACATACACTAAATATAGAAGGTACTATAAGATAATAAAAAAATTATGCCAACAATATTAGCAATCATAAAGCTACATTATTTTTAATAAAAATTGTTACCCAACTGTAATTTCAAATTAAATGATTTATTTAATTATACTATATTAATACTTCCATATATATATATATATATATATATATATATATATATATATATATATATATATATATATATATATATATATATATATAAATATGCGCATTTTTTGCTCATTAACTGAACTACATAAAAAACATTTCAGCCGTCATTCACATTTATGTTACTCTTTAGAATTTTTTAAAAGTTAAAGAAGATATTTTATTAAATTATAATAATCAAAAGATATATTTTCAAATAAATTCTGCCTCAAAAATATAAACTTAAAATTGATTGATTATTTTATAGTTGAGTATTTTAATTATTTGAAGCTTGTAATTTTCCCCCAATAATAAATACTTTAAAAGTATAAAATATTTTCTCTTCTATTAAACAGGATGGTCGTTAACTCGTTTTTCTATGTATGAGAGTGCAGAATTGCATGGAAGAAGACTTCAGTTACTTAAGTTAAATCCTGTTTTCACCATTATATATACTTTATAAAAATACATTAAAAAGTGCTGCTGAATCTTTACAATATTTTTAAAGTATCTTACGAAATTGTATTTAAGTTAATCATTATTTTTAATTTAATTTAATATCATTTTCCTATTATTCACAGTTAAGAGGACTTTCTTAGGATGTAACACTATTATGGCAGTTATAGGATGATAATATTTTGCAGGATTTTATTGAAAATTAATAATTGTAAATTATTTTAGAAAAAATATATTCATAAAATTTCTGGTTGTGAAAGAGTTTATTCTTAGAGGAATAATTTTTATGAATCTATATTAAGGTATAATTTCATTTTTCTACACTTTTTATATTCTAATTGTTTTTAGGAAATATCTCATAGGATGTATAAAATTTAAAAATGATTATGTTTGTACATTAGTTACTAGTTATTTAATATTTTTAATTACTGGACCGATTGAATGAAATGATTAGAAAGCTTTCCATTGAAATATATATTCAAACTAATTTATACTCTCTTCATTTAAAAATTAATCAGATTTTGTAAATTATATTGTTATTCTCTATTTACTCATTTAATGTATTAGTTAAAAATAATTCCATTAAATTAAATGCTATTCTGATTTTATTAAGCAGCATTTTTCTCCACAGATATGTTAGAGATTTTTTCAACAAAACGAAAAAATTCCTAAATTTCTTAAGAACAATAATACTTATAAAATCAAATAAATTAGAGAATTAGAGTAAATTAACCAAAACATTTATAATTATTTAACATATAAAAATGTTTGTGTGTCTGTGTGTGTGTCAGAGTAAACATAAGAGATATACTAATAGTTAGTTTATTCAGATGAGTACTGCGTGTGACTAACTTTCTTGAGACATTAATATTCGTCACACAAACTCAGCTTGTTTTCATTGACATTCTGGCAAATACGAAAGAATTTAAATGCCATTTCATTTAACAACCGTTGGAAAATAAATGAAAAGTGAGTAAATACTGTGATATATAAAAGAATCCATAATTCGAATATCACATTCAAATGTAAACATAAAAATTATAAACCGGTATAAGTCTGAATAAGTATAAAGAGAAAAATGGTCACTCTATGATAAAACATCATCTTTTAATTATTTATATAAAGTCCTTATCAAGGAAAATTAAAGAATATAAATGAATATTATAAAACATAAAAGTTTTACATTTAAATCTTATATTTAAATAAAATAGAGTGAAAGTGTTTTTTGAAAATAGCTCTTTATAAATTCGTTCAAAAATTAAAAGCTTGCGTACATGTTTCGTAGTATAATATTTACGTATTACCACATTTCTATAGCCATTATTATTATATATGTTAAATAGTATTTAATAATATAAATGGTTTATTAATTTAGTTAAATATCTTACTTCTCGTTCGTGATTTTTTTGATTTGGATATTTCATACACTTCTTATATTGCCTTGTTATTGTCATTGTATTTATTCACTTAGTATTTACGCATTTATTCACTGTCTTAATCATGCGGGCCATTCTTTCATTGCAGAAGTTTTTCTTATATTGGTGCTGGTCATCTTTCTTATGTCTTTTTCCTTCTATTGTGTTTTATTATTTTTAATGTGTTTAAATATTGTTATTCATGTTTTTTTCCCAAGTCTTTATTTAGTTTGCTTGCATCTATTAATGAATTAAGTTTGAGTGTGTTACAATTCTTCTTATGACTTTCGTTTCTTTATTAATTTCCATTTTTTTATACTTATTTACGTGTTAGATTTTTAAAAAAACTCATTTTATTAAACTTATGCAATGTGACAAAAGACAATGAAAATTTTTCTAAAAATATAATTGAATCCTCTTGCTTCCAAATAGCTATAATAAATCATTCTAATATATCAGCTGCTAAATAATATATATAATAAATTAAAAATTAAATTTACACTAAAATTTTCTTTCTTCAGATTGAGACATATAGTACTCGACGCTTACATGGCAATATGTATTGAGTTTAAAATATTTAGCAAAAATACCAATATTGAAAACAAATGTAGCCATAAGGCTACATTTGTTTTCAATATTGGTTTTTTAAAACAATTTTCTCAGCATATAATCTTCAAATATATTAATTTACAGTAACAAAATTTACAACTGAAAAACAAAGCAACTATATGTAAATTAATTATTTTGAATGCTTACCTCACTTTGTAAAGAATTACTTTTGTAGAAGAATGTATACATCATCAGCATCTACAAGCAATTAATTTTAAAGGTTATTTCTTTCTATTTAGGTATTGTTGAAAAATTTAATTCAACTTATAAATTGCTTAAAATTGTAAGAAAATTAACATAAAATAACATGATTTTATAGCATTGGTTTCAATTATCAGGAAAAAAATTGCTTTGAGAGCTAAATTATTAATTCACTAGTTTTAAGGCGCTAAACCAAAATCAATAAAATAACTTCGTATAAGATTGCACTGAATTTCCTACGTCATTCAGTATCGGTTGAATATTATACTTCAAATATAGTTTTGAAAATTCATGTGAATGTAAAATATAAGTATCGAAAAATGATAAATAAATTTCAAATAACAACGAAATAGCCTGGAATTCCAAGCTCAATTTACTGCAAAAAGATTATAAATTCCGATTTAATCTATGCTTTAGTTCATCTAGTTTTGTCATGATTTAGTTTTATGTTATTTAGTTTATAATTATTCATTATTGTAATCTGAATCATAACAAATCTGATGTATCACTGCTCTTATTTTGACAGACTTTATAAAATCATTCCTTTCAAAATTCTGCCAAGAAATGTCAGCATTTTAAATCCATTACATAGTTTGATTAACTTCTGATAAAATATAGTGTAATAATATTTAAATACAAATTTTTCGGAGTATCATTTTTTAATAATTACAAATAAATTGATAATACTTAATTATCCAGTGTTTATATTTTCAATATCATATTATAATATGGTATTTATGTATACAATTGTACTCATATTAGATTATAAGACTTGCCTTTATATTTTTCTTCTCTCAGAGCAACACATTTTAAAAATTTGAAATTTTTAAAAAATTAAACCGCCCATAAAAATAACTATAAATGTGACTTGATAGTAACTTAACCACGTAACATTGTTTTCTTTTTGATGCTCCACGTAAAGTTGTTTGAAATTCTCTGGAGTTATTTAAAACTTTTAAAAAGTTTAATAGCCCTGAATTTCTTTTTTAACTTACATGTATTAATTTATGTGGTTTCATGGGGAGATAAACTTAAAATATAACAAGTATTTAGTGACTAACCATGTGGTATCTAGGGTTCAAAAATAATTATGCATACAATAGTATTTTCTTTGACATCACATCTATGAATTAGTTTCTGAATATCTCTATATAATGCTTCACATTTTCCCTATCTATGATATTCTAAATCACGTTCCCTATAATTCACATTAGTGAATTATTTTTAAATCTCTAACTGATATGGAATACATTAGGACAAAATAGAAAGTAAACTTTATCTCAACGTTAAGAAATATTTTTTGATGTACTATATAACGTGATTTATTACAAGATATAAGCAGTTTAGAAATTATATGAAGAGAAATCAATAATAATCTATTTAAAATTTGAAATAAAACTATACAAATTTTACACTTTTTCTATATTTTTCTTTGTAATTTAAAAAACAGAAAAAAATCTTGATATTAAGATAAGGATTTTGATGAAAATATATACATGCACTGCAATACAGATAGTTAATGTTAAACTAATTAAAATGTGCTAAAACTACTATATACACGGAAAGTTTAAATTTGTTTAAGTACTTATGAATAAGAAAACCCTCAAAAAGTTTTTGACACACGGGAGAATCCATTTGCATATGCAGCTTTATCACGAGAGATGCTAAATTATAATATCTAAATTTTAAAATTGGTTTTTCTAAAATTTCTCTAGAATAAACAATTTAATTTTACTGAAAAATTTAATTAATTGTCATGATATAAGTACTTTTATTGTTTATTATATGATTACTGAATATGCGATTGTATCATATATTTACTACAGGACTGTTAATCAAATTTCCTAAACGTTAAAACTATTCATAACTTAAAATGGTGATTACTATTATTGTAAATTAATCTTTAATGTAAATTAAAAAGCTAATTGATTATTCAAAATACATTTTCATGTAACAGCTGTAAACCTATGACTTATTTACTTTGCAATTTTTTTTATAAAAAATTTTAATATTTTTATATTATAATTGCATTATGATATTTTTGAAATTTATAAATGTCAAGAAATAAATGTATTTATATAAATTTTCCTAACATAAAATATAGTTTCTATAAAAAAGAATCAAAATATTAAATATTACAAATATATTAAAATCATTTATTATGCTTTCATGTATTTATTGTTAGTATTCTTATTACATATGAAAACGTATCATACAAATGTTTGAAGTGATATAAAGTTACCAAGAATTGTTTTCTGAATAATGTATGTGTTATTTTAACATTTTTAATAAATTAAATTATTTAATTTTTAAGTACATTGTATATAGTATATCAAAACACTATTGAATCTTTTTACAGAGTTAATATCAATAGCTTTAAGCATTATGTCAGCAGAGAATACTAAAAATGTCTATCAATAACAATATTCAAAAAGTTTGAATGTCAAATTTACACAACATTCTTCAATCATTTCTAAATCCTCCATAAGTAAATATGAGAAACAAAAAGATTACCCAGCAAAAGATGGTAGACAAATATTTTATTATTTGTTGTGCTCAAGATTTGTACTCCAATATTATATGCAAATACACTGAATTGTTTTATTTGTTTGCTCATTTTCTGCACCTATACCAGGAGAGAGTAAACATGTTTACTTTTTGTCAGTAGTTATAATTATCTTTTATTCAAAAGAATCATTTCTTTTAAATAAAAGAGAACATTATTATTCTCTTTCGTTAAGAGAATTGAAGCAGTAACTTTAACAAATATATTTATTTTATCACTAGTTTCACTGTGATAACCTCCAGCAAATAACACAGTAAATATAGGTTTTTCTTTAAAAAAAATTAATCTTACTTCTGATATTTTAAGGTTGATTTTTGTTTTATATTAATTATTAAACCTCTTATTTTGCGTATTTTATTTTTGAATTTTTAATTAAATACATTTTATTAGAGTTTAATTTTCTTAGAATAGTTAAATAAATTTAATTTTGCTTGATGATTAATTATATTAAAATATTTTAAATTTTGTAATGTATTTCTTTTATACTAGTGAATATTATTAAAAAAGGAGTGCAACAATATGTAAATAATAATAACCTTAATTATAAAATAGGTAATTATAACTTTTGCTAGTTACTTGTATTATATTTTTTTATTATATTTATAAAGGTAAATAACAGTATCATTAAATTTCATACACATTTAAGTTTTAAATTAAATAAGCTTAAGTTATAATGTTAGTTTTTGATCAATAATTTGTAGCATTTTTATGTAAATTTTTATGCTATCTAAGAATTCAAATATTCCATCTATATTTATTTGGAATAGTTTGAAGGTGGTTTTATGAAAATCAATAATTTAGTTTTCATAATAAGATTTTCATAAGCGCTTCCTCATTCAATAAACTTTTTATGAATTTCTTTATAATGTACATTTCATTTCAAAGCAATTTAGTAGATCATGAATTACATCAATTGAATTTTAAGCTTTTATTTATATTTATTTTAAAATAGCATATTCAGTTTCAGTTCTAAGTCACATATATATGGTTTCTAAATAATTCAGTGGAATACTGGAATGCTGTAATTCTTAATTTTGAATTTTGCTAATATATGTAAAATTTTAGTAGAATAAAAATAAGCCAGACGAAATAACATGTAATTCCTTACAAATTATGGTAGTTGTATTTGAAATATTATGAAATAATATTTATAATTAAAATAATCAGCTTTATTGTAGAAATGTTTGCTTATGATAAAAAAATGTAGATTTGAATAAATCGATACTATTATGATGAAATTAAAAAAGGCAGGAGAGAAATAATTTCTTAGAAGTATCACATAGAAGTGGAATGTAAATTACATTATCTAATTATCATTCAGCATTCATAATTTTAGTTATTAATAAAATTTTATCTATTACTATTTTAAACAATTATTTTATTCTTCCTTCAACAGGGACAGTACTACAATTTCTGTAACATAAATCCAACCTTTAAATTGTCCCCGATACTACAGTAATAGTTATAGTAAAATTAATACTAAATAAATGAGTGAAATAAATACATAATAAATTCATTAACCATATACATTATAATTGACTTGCATTTCATTATTTTTCTTTGCTAGTCTATAGAACTGAAATGGGGTTAAAATCTTAGAGAGAGTATTGAAACCACGAATCCTTACTTTAATTGCTTTACAATGGGTGTAATACTAATTGACAACTTTGATAACTTGTTGTGCTGAATTTGATATCAGTAAATACAACACTTGTTTCGAGGTATTAATTTAAGGAAATAATATTGCATGTGTGAGTGAAAGATGCTGGCGCAGATTTTTTAACACCACCTGGTCGTATTTTAATATCCACAGTTCTCAGTTCATTTGTATATTAGCATAAAAATTGCTTGTAAATTTTTTAGCAAATTTTTACTTAACTCTAAAATTTATTTTCTTTTCATAGGTGATATTAAAAGCTTATAATTGTTATAAATACAAATTCTGTTTTTTGATTTATTATTTACATATTGCAGTACATATATATATATATATATATATATATATATATATATATAAGAAAATGAAATTTATTCTACTATATTTGTTTTTTATATTATTTAAAATTAGAAGTTTTTAAGTCTTGAAACTTATATATATGTATTTGGTCTATATTTTATAATTTTGATATAAATTAAGAAATATATATATATATATATATATATATATATATATATATATATATATATATATATATATATATATATATATATATATATATATATATATATATATATATATATATAATCATGCGTGTTGTGTTAAAAGTGAGCAAATTTCATCTATAAGCATAATATATTATACATTGCATTAATAGGGATAAAGTTATAATTAACATTTATAAAGTTAAGTTATTACATTTATAAAACTGAGTTATTCTTTAACACCTGGAAAATAAAAGATATTGATTTCATTTCACTTTTGAAAGTATTAAAAGAAAAGATGTTAATAATAAATGTATTATGGTTAAATAACAATTTATTTTTTAAGTAGGGTTTGTTTTTCTAATTTATCTTAAAATTGAAAAAATATTGTTTAAATATTATATAATATTATTTCAATATCTTTGATGAATATTTTTTAAGTTATGTTATATATATATATGTAAATACATATATATATATATATATATATATATATATATATATATATATATATATATATATATATATATATATATATATATATATATTCATGCATTGGCAGAAATAAAGTGTACTTACAAGTTACAAGTTAGATTACTAAGTATATATGGAAGTAATGTTTGTTTTACTTTATAAATATTACTTGCATTGCAAGTTATAATGTATCATGTATTGATATCAACCTAATTATTACTAATTTCTAAACGTAATTTTGGATTCCATAAATCTATATCTTATACCTTCGAAAACTTAAAGTGTATTAATAAATTAATGTTAATAATTATTTATCATTTTTAATTTTAATTTTACCATCTATAACATATACATGATATTGTTTCCTTTATTGTGAAAAATGCCAGTTAAGTGACTTTTTAAAACAGTTTAAGATAATTAAGTTTCAATGATATTTACTTGAATTCAAATTTAAATATTAAAAATGATATCTAGAAAGAGAATATTATTGTAATAAAAGAATATAATATATATATATATATATATATATATATATATATATATATATATATATATATATATATATATATATATATATATATATATATATATATATATATATGTTTAATTTCTCACTATATTAAAGAAAACAATTTTAATAAACTATAATATAATGTTATATTACTAAAGCTATCTGTATATATGTGTCTATTTAAATTTAAACAATTTTATTTCTTTTGAAAGGTGTTTTTGTTAAGAAATTATAATTTAAATTGTAAATGAAAATACACGTATAATATAGCTAGAAGCATCTTTTACTACTTTATTCTTAAATTAAATGGTAGCCTCAAAATTAGTATTAGCAATGTAGTATTAGAAACAGTTGTTTTCTAATTCAATAATTATGATTGTGATGAAATAAGGATTTTTTTAAAGAAATATTGCTTTCTTCTTTACTCTCTAATAATGAAAAACCTTATACTGCAAAAAAGGATTTGTATTATTAAAATTTACAAGTTCTGTGAATTAAAGTGGCACAAAAAAGAGCTGAAAATGTATTAATAAAAGTTTTGCTGTGATGCTGCAATTAATTATGTTATAAGGAAGAAGTATCTGATAAAAATTATTGTACTTTTAATGCGTACCACTTGTAGAGTGAATCATCATTGAAATACAGAAGGCATACCATTTGCAATTTTTGTCAATTTAAAAAAATATTCAGTGAAATGGAAGCTGATGATATAAAAGGCAATATAATATATTTTTAATAAATATACTTTCAATGTAAAATAGTTACTTAATCTAAAATGCAAATTTCTATTAAGTTTACATTAAGTATGACGTATGTACTAAAATATTAAAACATTAAAAATAAGAAGATAAAGGTTATATTTTTATGTACTTAAATCTAATTTATTCAAAAATGAATTATTCACATTATCTACAACAGAAAAAATTTATAAAGTAAATTACTACAATAAAAAAAATTATGTCTTACTTTTCATTACAATTATTCAGTGTCACTAATTTGTTTTAATATTTTATTTAGATATAAATATACATGTTACTTTTCTTACAGAATGCCATCATGAAACAAAATATTAAAGAGCTCCAAAATCCGTAATATTACTCCAAGAAATTAGAATTTTTTGATATTCTTTATTATTAGTAATTACACTTGCAGAGAGTTTGAAAACGTGTGATTATTATTCAATAATGTAGAGTTCAAAACAAAATTATCGTATGCATCCAAAACTCTATTATACAATAATTGTATTGTGGAAAAACATGCTTTACATCTTGTCCTAATTTTGCAAAATGCGTATTTGCGAAATGCGTATTTTAAACTTAATTTTAGTCTCTTTCTCATATTTAGTGATGAATAATTTATTACAAAAATAATTTTTACTGATTATAGAGTTTGAGAACACGCGTTTTTGAACAAAACAATTTTTTTCTGGACTGAATGCAATCAAGTTATAAAACAGTTATTATGTTACACTAAAATGTATTTTCATTTATCGATCATGGATTCTTCAATAAAAGTATATACTTAAATATTTTTATTTAAACTTTTGAGTTGCTCTTAACATTTATCGTCACCTTTAATGGTTTCTGAAAAAAGTTAGGCATCTTTTTACCTAAACAAGATATGAATTTATTTATTCATGAAAGCAATTATTTTTTTAGAAAACTTCTTTAAAAATGATGTACGAAGTTTTGTTCTATAATTAAGTATTCGATGATTCTTACGAAAGCTTTAAAACACATGTTTCTCTTAGTAACTGTGTAGTATGAAGACATATCAATATTTTTTATACCACTATGAAATACTTAAAATAAATACCTTGCATTTTTAGAGTTTTCTTTATTTACTACGGGAAACACACACACACACATTTCTATTTTAAATGCTCTTTTAGTTATTTTAATTTTATTTGTTTACATAATAAAAGAATTCTGGTATATAATAAAAGAATTCTGGAAGTCAGAAGCAAAATCAATTTTACAATGACAATTAATACTTAATGATTAATTTTTATGTTCATTTATAGCCTTAAGATACTTTTCCATGGAGTAAACTAACATTTTATCTTATATTATAACACATAAATCTTATAATATTACACATAATTGTCTTATATTATTTTATATTACAACACACAATTGATTTAATCATTGATTCAATTGATTGGCTCTTTCACTCGTTCTCAAATATTTTAATCGTCTTATAAACTTTCAATGCATTTAAGAACTAGGGTTATTCCAGGCCATAACAGTAAGCGAATATGATTTTCCTTAATCCATTTTCACTTACTGTAATCACAGATTATGGATCTGAATTCCATTGAATTATAAATGCTTGGTTGCTTAGGGAAAAATCATATGAGGGGAAAACTTTTTTCTTAGGTCAGAGAAGTATATATATATATATATATATATATATATATATATATATATATGTATTTGAGTAATTTTTAAGATTTCTATTTCTATTTATGACCTACATACTGTCTATAATTTTTCCTTATATGCAACTCCATAGCATGAAGCAATCTGGATATTTTACTATAGAAATAAACCTATCAATATGCACGTATTTGCCGATTATTCATCTTATGTAATTTGGTGACACCACTGACGTAACATTAAATCTCATTTATACATGTAACGCATTCCCATTTTTATGTGGTCCGATTAACATAAATTCCTATTTTCATATTTTTCAAAGTTTTCTTGAGAAATCACAGTAACTTATTTTCATGGAATTCTCATATTCAGGTTAAATTTTTCAGGTGGGTCGAATAGTCCTTATACAAACTTATATAAAATATTTCGTTATTCCTTATTCAACATTAAAAAAAAAAAAGATTTTCCTTAATCATCAAAATTTAGCCTTTCGATTCTTCTATCCTTAGTTAAAGTTGCGTATTTTGTACCTTTGAAAGTGTTGTACTTTGATGACTGAGAATTTTTATATATTGTCATAAATTAAAAATTCCAACTTTAGGTAAGTTTCTACCAACATAGATCCCAATCGTTTCATATAATTTTACCTCATACCCAATTTTTTTTTCATTTTATCTCAATTATCATTTTTTAAATTCTTTTGGGGCCCAATTATCAACTTTTTTAAACAAGTCTGTATTTTAGTTTTTTTAATTTTTTCAATGAAATTACATGATGAATGACAATCAAATTAAAAATAATTACTTAACTCACATAAAAAATTCCTTTCCTTTGAACTTCAAACAGTGATATTAACTGTTAAAGCATTCTGCAACATGATTGGCATATATTTACAACAGAATTTTATTTGACTCTCTCTTTAAGCATTCAAACTCGTTTTTTTAACTTAAAGGAAAAATATACTTCACATTAAATGACACACATTTTGTTTCGTTTTCGCAGTAACTTGGCTTTGACGTTTGATATAATGAAGATAATGAAACTAACTTAAAATTATAGTATTCTTAATTAAATTATCTTTGCAATCATGCATAGTTTAAGTTTCAACACTCTAAAATATGTTATAAAATGTGAATTCAAATTATTAGGATAAAAATTTTTAAATAGTTTTGCTCATTTTTTTTAAATTTTAATATTGATAAATACAGAAATATTTCCAGAACTTGAAAAAAAAAATTTTTGTTTTTTATATATTATAGAAATGTTTTAATCATTTTGTTCTCCCTAAAATAAAAAAATAAATCAACTGCTATTAATCGAAATATAAATTGTTTCCCACCAACCTCATTTAAAATATGGATATATTCAAAGCGGAGGCAGCTAAAATATTTCTTTTCTGCATACATTTATTAAGAATAAAAAAGTAAAAAAGGTAAACCTAGTTCCATTAAATTTTTAATATGGTATTTCTTTCGTATTTGTTATGTATACCCTTGGCTACGGAGCACCCTCTTTGGCGCATTCTGCTATCACGCCATTTACGGCAACCTTTTATCTTGTAAGTCTTAATATTGTACTCCAACGCAAAACCGCGATTCGAAAATACGCAGCAAAATACACTACTGGCCATTAAAATTGCTACACCAAGAAGGAATGCAAATAACAGAACGATATTTATTGGACACATACATTATAGTGGAAAGAACAAGTGATTAGATTTACAGGAAATTAGGATGTATAGATCTTGAGAAATATGTACCCAGAGCAGCTACCTCTGGCTGCAATAACAGTATTTATCCGCCTAGGCATGGAGTCAAACAGAGATTGTATGGCATGTACGGGGATCTCAGTCCATGCAGCTTCAACACTATGCCACAGTTCATCGACAGTAGTGGATGGTGAGTGATGGAGAACGTGCTGGCCAGGGTAACAGTCGAATATGTTCTGTTTCAAGGAAGTTCAGAACAGTACGGGCAACCTGCGGTCGTGTATTATCCTGTTGAAACAAAGCATTATGGAGACCTTGAAGATAGGGCAGAGCCACGGGCCTTAACACATCGGAAATGTAACGGTTGCTGTTCAAAGTGCCGGTAATGTGAACAAGAGGTGATCGAGACGTGTATTCAATCAATGGCACCCCATACCATCACTCCAGCAGATGGGCCAGTATGGCGATGTCCAATGCAATGCAAGCTGGCAATGCGCGTTCTCCACGATACCTCCAAACACGGATGCGGCCATCATGGTCCTGTATACAGAACCGAGATTCATCTGTAAAGAGGACGTGATGCCAATCCCACGTCCAGGTTCGTCACTGATCACACCTTTGAAGGCGCTCCTGTCTGTGACGCAGCGTCAATGGTAGCCGAAGCCATGGTCGCCGTGCAGACAATCCATGCTGCTGCAAACGTCGTCGAACTGTTCGAGCAGAAACTTGTTGCCTTGCAAATGACTCCATTTCTCAACTCAGGGTTCGTGACGTGGCTGTACGATCCCTTGTGACCATGCGTATAAGATATCTGTCTTCTCTGTTGTTAGTGATGGGAGGGTCGCTGAGATCCTGCATGACGTTCCGTATGATTGTCCTGAACCCATCGATTCCATATTCTGCTAACACTCATGGGATCTCGACCGACGTGAGCAGCAATATTGCGGTACGATAAGCCGGAATCCCGGTAGGCTATAAACCTTCCTCGATCAAAGTCAGACACGTGCTGATAGGCATTTCTTCTTCTTACACAAGGCATTACAACAACTTTCTTTGCCGAAAACAACGTTGAAACGGAAATCGAGTATGAGAAAACTGCTGTCAAATCTTTGGGTTTATACACATTGTAGATGTCGCTACTGTCACCTGCTTTGTATGATTGCGCTGAAAATCTAATCATTTGCATATCACAGCAAGTTCTACTTGTCATGCAAATTTCACATGTGTGGTGTGCCGCTTTCCTGGTGTAGAAATTTTAATGGCCAGTAGAGTAAATGTTTTATTTACAATTCTTTTGTATTTAATTAACACTATCTCAGCTCAGCATTAAAATTTTGAAATAAATAATATGGGGAAAGGAAGGCATATAATATATTTTAAACATTTTATCGTATATTATTTTTAAATCAAATCATTTGTAGATATATCAAAATAAGTCTAAAGTATTATTTGTTACTACATTTATCCAAGTATGATCTATTCTTCCTTAAAATCTGGTTATGTAAAGAATAATGCATTACAAACGCATAGAATTTCCAAAATCAAAAATAATGATTTATAAATATGCAATTTTTTTAAAAAAAGTTTATTTTTCATATGATTTTGTGTTTGACACATAATGATAAGCATTCACTCCTGTTATAATAATTTTACGTTCATTAAACTGAACGATGTGTATTTATTGATACCATGCTTATTTTAAAAATAAGTTACTTTAATTTCTGCATATTAATTATAAATTTCATTGAATTGAATGAATTATGAATTTCCTTTAAAAAAGTTACTCATATTTCATTATATAAATAAAATTTCAGGGTACAGAAATTTTTTCTTCCATTCTCGAAACTCTTCAGTAAAGCAATTTTAAAGACTCTGATTTTAGTTTCAGTAATTTTTCAAAAATAAAACATAATTGATTCTACGAAAATTAAAATTCAAGAGTAGATTGGAGCTCATTTTTTTTAATTTTCTGTTGCATGTGAATTTTAAAAAAAATTGAGAATTACAAATTGAATCAAACACAGTTTTATTCATTTGCAAATTGTAGTAGTTTGAAAGGACCTTTTCACAGATAAACACTGGCAACAAAAAAATAAAATATTTTTTCTGCTTATGTATGGGATCATTTTTTCATTTATCTATCACTTTGTGTTGGTAGTTTAGTGTAAATATTTTTTGCTTAGTGTGTCTCCGAATGGTCACTTTTTGTACAAGAACGTCATTTATACCAAAATATACAAATTAAATGAATTCCAAACCACTGATAATATCTACGCTTAATGTGGAATGTAATTTACCTATGAAAGTAATTTAATGTAAAGTAAAGATAATGATATCTTTAATTAAAGGCAATTAATGCAACCATTAAAAATTAAGACTCCTTATTTATGGGATCTATTTCATTACTAAGTTTCATAGATCTTGCAAAAATGTATTTAATCATGAAGAGAGACAGCAATCTTAAAAAGTGAATCGTAATATTTTATTGGTGCAAAAGTAGAATATTCAGAGTGCAATGTAAATATGATCTCATTATTGTCTGTAAAACGCTCGCATAAAATGCAGGACAGATACAAAACTTAAATTGTTCTCACTTCAGTAATTAAATATACACTTTGATGAGAAGTTTTTACGCGAGATTGGATCCACAATAACAAATCCAGTCTTCAGCAAATCTGCAGACATTCCTTTTGGCTCGTTTATTCCACCGGAGGAAGTTTTCATCTGCCAGAAATTTATCTGGAATTCAGAAATATAATTAGCAAAGAAATAGTTCTTAAATGTAGAAAAATTCATGAATTCTTATTCAATATATATATATATATATATATATATATATATATATATATATATATATATATATATATATATATATATATATATATATATATATATATATATATATATATATATATATATATATATATATATATATATATATATATATATATTCTGTAAGCTATGTTACATTTTCATAACAAATCAATAAATGAGAAACTCGAAACTCATATTGCAAAAATATAAATTCTTGAAACAAATTTGACTTGCTAAAAATACTGATTAAATTGACATCTGAACTAATGTTGCATCTACAAAGTTGAACTAGAAATTGAAGAGTTTGCTTTCCGGTCATATGTTTGATTACCACATATTATTTCATGTTATCAATTATCACATATTATTTCATATGTTCGATTATCTCATATAAATTCACAAGTTCGATTATCGCATTTGTTATGTATGTTTGTTATAGTTCCAAATCCATTTGATATTCAAATATTTTGCTGCCTGAAAATCACCTTTAATAAGAGAAAATTTCTGAATATTGAGATTTGAAATGTAATGAGTCAGTTCCAATAATTTGTGATCATATTCAATTGCGAAGAAGTTATAATTCAATCTTGACAAGTAATTGAGAGGAAAATTATTTAATTAATGTACAAAAAATAAATGTACATATAATTAATGTGTAATTAATCTAGATTTTCAATTTATTGACTCAATAATCTTTCAATGTAGTTCATTTAAAATATTAATATCAAGTTGCATAATAATAATGAACAATAAGGGAATTATTTTAATTTATAGAGTTTTTACATTTAGTATATAACTTACTTTAAGTTATATCATTCAATTAAAACTATTTATAACAGAAACTATTTTTCTTATATTTTCTAGGAGTATTCAGTAAAACATAATCATTTTAATGAAAGTTTCTTTAAAAAAAATCATTTTTAGATTTCAAAATGCTCAAAAATTTGCTTAAAAATGTTTTGTTCTTTACAGTTTCGAAATTCGTGTTCTTTAATTAAATATGTTTTACTCTTTAATCATTTCCTTGTAAGTAATGCGATGTACAATCAAAATTCTGTAATTTAGTAATTTTTTTAAAAAAAAAAACTTAGCACTATAATTCACTTGGAAGATTATTTTTTATTTATTTTAAAATAAGTTCAATTTTTTGAAAAAGTTTATTTTTGGTCCTCATAATTCTTGCATCTTTTAATTTTATAAAAAATACAATGCATTCACAAAAATAGATTAAATGCACGTGTTTTCCTTAATATCATTATCATTACGTAAAACAAAATCTTTCCTTTAATTCATGTACTACATGCAAAAGTAAATATATTGCATGAAAAAACATACAATCTTAAGACGTGTAATTTCACCCAAAATCGACTAAAATACATGTGTATTTCTGTATACTTACCATTACTTTCACATGGAACAAATTCTTTCATTTCCCGCAATATTTCGGACGTTTTTTCAATGTCTCTGAAAGAAATAATTAATATTGAATGCGTTGCTTAATATTTAGAAATCAATGTATACGCTCCTTTTTATAAAATATGAATTCGAAATATTCCAACAAATGGCAACAAAATATATTTTGAATGTTGATGTTTATACGTTTTCTTCACTATTGAAATCTATAATTATTATATGATGCAAGTTTTAGATAGACAGCTACCATTGGTAGCCGTGTGAAAACAAGCTAGCAAACTAAAATTGCTCTAAACAGCATTTTTCAACATTTACTACTTATAATTTTCTTAATGTATCCAACTTACTTTATTTAAATGTAATTAGAAAAAGCAAATATAAAGATTATTTTTTGATTTACTCAGCTTAAATATTTTGGGAACATACAATTAAGCGAATAAATCTAAATTAATAATTAAATGCAATACGGAGAACTTTCCTGCAGCTGAAAAAGCAGTATACAGTTTCTTTAAATATTTATTGCGTATTTACCTTCTTTAAGGACTTTGTGCACATAAATATTAGACCGGATTCTTGTGTCACAAAATAAGAAAGTTTACAAATTACCAAGTACTCACGCCAACATATGTGCATGCCCAAAGTAAAAAAAAAACGTCTATAATCATATTTCCCTATTTAATACAAAAACAGAAATCAAATCTATGACTTTAAACACCAGACGTGTAATTCAATAACTTGTCAACGTCATGCCTTACTATACTATTTCTAATTCTTTAAATTATTTTAGTAATATTATACCAAAGCTATACGAATTGTATTGATAGCAATTAACATCTTGTATAAACCTGTTATCTGCTGCAGAAACTGTCTAAATCTATAAGTAGACTGCCAAAAAATTAAAGCAATTTGAAGGTATTTATTCTATATTCAAAGAACGAGTTTGTACACACTTTTCGGTATAAGCAAATAGCCTTTTCTTTCATCAAATATTTAAAGAAAAAATTAAAAAAGAAAATTATGTATAAACTTGTTCTAATGTATGCAGAAACTCAAAATTTGTGATTCATTTCAACACAATGAAAATAACTGTCGCTTTCGGTTACGGATTGTTAACCTACGGTAGCTTTTTGCATCCTAATGTTAGCTCGACAGGATTCTTTGCTTTAAATGAGTTTCTAATGGTTACAATAACTAAAAGAGTCGAAAGAAAGGGTGTATGAGCAGAAAGTCAAAATGACAATTATTAGAATGTGTCAGCATTTAGTTGTTTTGGGTATTTAATAACTCTATGAGCTGTAATCAATGTATTATATTGGATGATAATTCTCATTATGAAATTTTCCTATAGGGTATCGTGCATAGTGTTGAAAGTTGTGCATCATGTTTTCCATTTCACGATCATTGCGATCATTTCACAGTTAGCAAAAGAACATTTTGATCAATTTATTCCTATATTTTATGATGTCAGCAGAATATCAACAAATTACACAAGATTATCAAGCTACAATTTTGGGTGGTTATTTCTACAAACCGAAACTAATAAGCAAAGAAAATTAATTAATTAATTTCGTGATCATATCTGAACTCAACAGAACTTTAGACAGTTCAGAATGAGACCAGTTATGAACTGTCAACTAACCTTCAGGATGTGCCATATCAGAAGATAGACATTCTCAGAGCAATGGTCTTCGAATAGGTCAAATATAGGAACTACCTTCCCTTTTAAAATCGAAATTTTTTCATTAATTTGATTGCGATATCTCTGGATTGTTAAAAATATCAGGGGATTACTTTTTGGAGTGGAAAATCATGGACCTGATACCAATAAGAGTTTAATAACATTAAATGCACTGTCAGTTTCAGAGTTTTTGCTGCACTACAGTTGTGATGATTATTAGAATTTTTCTCAGGATTTCTCTCTCTCTACACGTGGACATAAATCAGAAAACAAAGCAGTTGATAATTACAAATTATTTTGTGATTCTGCAAGAAATCAGACCATCCATTGAATTGTTTTACTATCTGCAAGGTTAGATCAATAGTTTATCGTTCATCAATTGACAAAAATTAACTTGATAACACAAAATTATTGCTGAGATATGCCTGACTATATATATATATATATATATATATATATATATATATATATATATATATATATATATATATATATATATATATATATATATATATATATATATATATATATATATATATATATATATATATATATATATATATATATATATGTATATATATATATGTGTCAGTGTGTGTGTGTGTGTGATGAACACAGCACGTGTAATTTAAATATACATATTTGATATTTTAAGCAATATAACAATATAATAATTTAACTGCATTTATATATTTATATTCTTATAGAGTCCTACCTTAATTAATTTCTATAGACACGAAATAATTTTGTTGAATGCTATTACGGTATTTATTATAAAATAAATTTTCATTTACCAGGAATTTCTATGCTTGATATTTATTTTAAGGAAAAATTTCTTTAATATAAGAATAAATATAAATTTTTAAATTATTTCCTTATTTCTATTGCTTTATATTTATGATACACTTTAAGAGTTTTATCGTAAAATTTATTAGAAAATTTACAGTAGTGAGTTGAAACATTAAAATTTGTGCACTTACTTTGAAATGCTCTGCAGCTCTTCTTTATGATAGTCTCTTGGTTGTATTTTAAAAATAATAAGCTTGTCCAGTACTGATACTCCAGAAGAACGAGGTTTTCTTTCTATCATTAATAAACATTTTCAATTTCTCAAATCTTTTATTTATAAAGAATATTCAGAGTATTATTAACTTAATTAGTAATACTTTAATCAATAAGCATTGTAATATTGTATAAACACTTTTTTATTTCAAATGGAATTAAAAGAGACTGCAAATTCAAAGTCTATATTTCTGTTTTTCTTCGCATTTAAGTGTTTCAAGAAAAAATTTAAAGTCGCAACAGCTTTACATATAAAATATTCGATAATATAACCAAACTCTATAGCTAGTTCATCAATATTTTATTTATATTATAAATTCTAATAAACTATCTAAATTTTAAAATAATTTCTTACGAAATGTTTCAGTAAACCGTTTAATGTAATTTACATTTTTCTGTAAAGCACATTTTGTTGAATTTTTTACTGTTGTCTGTGATTAAAATTTTTTTCCTCATATCATTACTGTTTCTTATAAATCTAACACCGCATAGTAAAAATTTGTACTTATTAGAAAAAAATTTAAATTTTACAAAATTCTTAACATGGAAGCTATATATTTGCTGTGAGTAACCATATTTTATATCAAATGGTGGGTGAAATTAAATCATACGTAAATTCAAACAATTAGTTTTAAGTAAATTTACTGTAAGTTTTTATTGTAATTTTAATCAGAACAGTTTTATTATTTAGTTTTCTATTATATTAAACATTCAAAAATTACTTAAATTTAATTCATTTCGAAATTAATATTACCCATAGTCAATAACTCATTCTTCCTTTAGTGTAAGGATTAAAATAAGAATATAAAACAACAAAAATATAAAATTTTTACATAATTCGTATTATATAAATAATATATATCCCTTTACATAAAAAACATATCATTATTAAAATTACTGTCAAATAATATATATATATATATATATATATATATATATATATATATATATATATATATATATATATATATATATATATATATATATATAGCAATTTATACAATACCATAAAATGCAGTCATGTCCATAGGATTGGCTGCGACTAGATTTTGGCATTTTAGTAGCTCTCTGAGGAACAACTGGGTGCAACACACTAGGTTGACTAACTGCTGACTGTCTACTGGGATGCCTTCTGAAACATCACTGCAGAAAATCAATTTATATTTTAACTATACCACCTTATTTACTCATATTCTTACAACAAATTGATAGAAATTTAAATTTAGAAAAATACTTATTAATTTTAATTTTTCCACGCCTTACTTAGGATATAAGAATAGGCTTAGGATTATAAATATATAGAATAGTATACTACTATACTTTATATCCTAGTGATAATTCTAAATCTATTTTCAAAGTCTTACAATTGTTTGTTTCTGTTGACTGTAATTGCTGTACATATCAGGAAGCCTCACAATTTTGAACATGAACATAAATGATATTTTCATACTTTGAAACTACGATATACATATGTACATTGCGGGGCCAGTGCTTTGAAATGTACCTTAAAATTACAGGGTTTTGAATACGAGTCCATCATCAAGTACCTCTTAGCTTTGAACCATAGTCAGATGACGAGGTGACAACTGTTTAGGCATGTTCTTCTCTAAATCCATGCCACACCAGCGGAAGGACTTTGGACATCACTGATTAACACAGACATGTTCTCTTCTAAATCAATGTGTTCCAGCAACCCAGCGAGGGAGAAGGAGGTCATCCTTTCAACTCAAAGCTAGCTGCGTTAATTCATTCTAATAAAGGCTATTTGATTTCATGCACTTTAAATGTGCACAGGTACTTTTCTTCGAGAAATTCAGGTATTTGACTCTCTGCCTTTTGAACAGGAAAACATCTTTTTCTATTAGGATACTTTGAATTTGAAGCATTAAGAAAATACATGATAGGTTTGCAATAACATAGTCTTAAAACTATGCTAAAATACAATAGGATTGAAGTTCAATATCAATCTTTGTTAAACAAGAAAAAATAGTTAGACTTATGTTTCTGAATATCCGTGTTGATATTGGGACATATTGCATATAAACCCCTTCCAGACTTTCTCCTTAATAACTCATAAATGTTAAAAAATATTCTTGGAAAGTCTTTCCGGATATTACTGGAAGTTAATATGTAGTGGAAGTTTAAATTTGTAACAACAAACTTTTACTCTGAAATTATATACTGTACGAGACCAAAAATTAAAGAAAATACTGTATAGCCTTAAAAGTTAAAAGAAAAATTTACTTCCTTGGATATTTTGAAAAGTTAAAGAATTTACAGAATGAAACATCAGCATATTTTTTAATGTAATTCTATAATATCAAAGTTTGAATGTGTGTGGATAAAATACGTTCTTTAAATGTTTAATCAGTGAAATCAAATTATTTGGATAAAATACTTTTATATGACTTTCAAAAATGATCTTTTTATTCATAAATCCATACAATTATTTCATTTTTAAAATATCACGTTTAAAAAGCACAAATATTAAGTTAAACACACACACAAATTCTAACATTTCCTCTCTCTTTCTCTCAATTCTTCCATAATATATTTTACCACCCTACATAAAATGTATGTAAAATCGACTTCACGGAATGTTTTTAAGTGCTTATTTGAGCTACGCATTTAAATTTTGACATAACATACTTTTACACTCTGTAATACTACTTTGTGAAAAATGGGTTTTCCATGTTCTATAGCTAAAAGAATAAGTTAGAAATCAAAACTTGAAATTTATCACCGAATAAATGTCATCTTTTAAATAAAGAAATGGGGTAATAAAATTAAATTTTCAGTATAAGGTAAAATTCACCATAAAGAATATTAAACATTAAGTAAATTATATTTTATTCACAAATTTATTTGTTTGTTTGTCTCTCAACGGTCAAATTTGCAAAGAGGGATAATTAGACTAGAACCAAAAGAATTTATTCACAAGAAAAAATAATCAAAATATTGCTCTAAATAATTTCATGCTGATGATTTCTTAAAGTATTTTAGAACTGATTAAGGCTATATTTAACTGAACTGATTAGATATATTATGACTTTTTTAATGTTATACGCTTTTAAGCTATTTATTCTGAAAGAGGTATATTAAAACTCAGTAAACTGTACTTAAATATTTAAAATTTTTAATCGCTTTACATTAAAATATCGAAAATATTGAATGCTAAAATAAAGTGACAAATTCTGTGTATTAATCTAGATAGAACATGAAATCTTCAAGAAATTTAAAGCTTAATATGTATCATACAGTTGTTTCATTTCTATATAAACCTGGTTTACTCTTAAGAAAACTATGACTTTTATTGAAATTAAAAATATTTACAATTCAAATGAATAAATAAACCTTTCAAAAGCAAAACAATTCTTTTTGAAATGCATTTCTAAAATTAATAAAAACGCTTATATACTGCTATATAAAAAAATAGTAAACCATAAGTTTTAACATAATTATCAATGATTTAGTATTTAATGAACCTAAATGTTAAACATTAAATAAAATTTTAATTACAATTGTAGAAATTTCTTTTTAAATATCTATATGAGTTAATTTTACAATAAGTTTAATTTTACAACGTAAAAAGATATATTATTCGTGAAATCATTTTAAATGCATATTATAAAAAATGAGTTTTTATCTCGGTGTTAAATTTTTGGTACTTCATTCGATTATGTTTCTCCATTTTTTCTTTTATTATATTTAGGTTTATTATTTCAGTAATTCAAATTTTAAAATTTTCAGTTATATATATATATATATATATATATATATATATATATATATATATATATATATATATATATATATATATATATTGTAATTTATAAAAATAATTTTAAAGTACATCAACATTGATTTTTTAATCATGTTTTGTTAATTTTAAAAATGCTTGTATTTCGAAGAATTTAAAAAAATTAAAATTTGATAATCAAACATACTTTCAAATTGTAAATAATATTTTAATCAACCAGTGAAACAACAATATTTTAATTAACCACTAAAAATATGTTTTCTTTATTTTCTTACGTTTAATATTCCAGTTATAGACTTAATTTATTCTTTGAAGAGTAATTTAGATAATGCGAAAATTATCAAGTTATGGTATTTTGAGGCAAATTCGAAAATAAAGATTATATTTTTCGTGACTTGTGATAAATTATTTTATCCTACAAATGTGTAATAGTAAATGTAATAATACTGTAGTAGACTGAATAAGTTATTTGATTCTAAACAATTTGCATTACATTTCGTTGGTTACTTAATATTTTATTTTGAGATCTAACATCTCATTATAAAGAATGTTGCCATAAACTCTGCTGAATAATATCTTACATTAAATAATTAAAAATATTCTATTTATAAAATATGAAATCATTATGAATTAACAATAATATCCGAAGATACAAGATGGCCTAAATAAAGTTTTTTGTACAATTCAAAATAGTTTTATCTTTCTATTAGTCAACATCTTAATTGATCTATATTGTGCTAAAATATTCAAGCTCTATTTGCTTTCTTCCCACTTATTTTTTTAGTTTCAGGCAGAATTTATTATTTTTAATTTTAATTAAAGCATTTATGAGTGGTTTTAAGACTTAAAAAATACGACAGATTTTATTTTATAGTTATTACATAATTTTGATTACAGAACGACAAAAAGGATTTAAAAAATTGCAATTTTTTTTAGAATGCTGGATTTACAAGACAATTACAAATCTGAGAAATTACACTAACTTATAATTGATTTAATAATATTAAATGAAATGTGTGTGATTATAAAATTAAAACATCAGTCTTTATCTATTGATATTCAAAAGGAACTTGCAAAAATCAGCTTCGATAAATACAATGAACATTAATAAATATAAAATTATTAATATTAATAATGTCATTAGTATTTGATATCTTGCTAGTAATTGGGTAATGTCACTTTAATTGCAAATTGTTATACACATAGCAAAATGGTACTATCGTCAAACACACTTTCAGAAAATTTATTCATTCCATTTGAAATCACAACTCTAATGTATATTATCGTGTACTATATCTATATTTAATGGGGTTATATGAAGTTAATCTTACACGATAATATTTTTCATAATGAATTTATAAAATAATCTAAAAAGAATTTGATAATATAATAATTATACTATACACACTTGTGCTCCAATAATAATATCGTTTATGTTATGTTTTAATCCATTAAATTATATAATCTTCAATTAATATTCTCCTTGTGTGATGTTACAGTAAGTATACAAGATGCTATTAACTAGCCGCGCATTTTATGGTAACATCATTTGGTAATGCATTTACTGTCTATGTAACACTTACATTCATTAATTTATTTCATGCATTTATGTTATTTCATACAAAATTCTTATGTAATAACGTTAAGGATGGTATTAGCTTGAATGCGCTTGAAAATTAAATTTATGTTTTCATCCATTAAATTGATTCATTCACATTATTTAAGAATATTTACTTAATATGGTGAGATTATGATATTCAAATATGTTAGGAAGATCATTATACATTTTTAGTTTTCAATTCAATATATTAATTTTAAAGAAAATGTTTAACATTAACTAAAGCTTGTAAAAGACAAAAAGTAGTTATTTAATGGAATCTGCAAATTACACATACGAACGCAAACACTCACACACACACACACATATATATATGACTTCTTCACCATGACTTTAAATATATATATATATATATATATATATATATATATATATATATATATATATATATATATATATATATATATATACATATATATATATATATATATATATTTAAAGTCATGGTGAAGAAGGCTGTTGTGTTATTTTTGTTAACAGATTTAACTTGCATAGTGAATTTTAATCTGGTTTTAAAAAATCAATATTAAGTTTATTTATCATTTGTTACTCGTGATAATATTAACAAAAATTTTCATAGGATATATTAAATTTGCTCAAATTTATTTTGGTAGATAAATCATCATCACTGTTTCCTACTTCAAGAATGTCCAGCGTGTTATTCAAGTCTATTTGACATTGTTTCAAATTTATACAAATGTGTCTGTTTATTTGATGATTGAAAAAAAATCAAAAATAATATTGATAACAATTGCTAAATTTATCTTTTTGATTTAATTTTATTTAAAGTTTATTTTAAAATTAGTTAAATAGCTTCGTATTTGAGTTTAAATTTCATCATAAAAATTCATATGTTAGAAGTCCATGCAAAACTTTCGCTTAAAGTGATATTCCTTTGGCAACACAAGGAATTTCTTCTATTTCCTATTTCTGCATTTATTGAGTAATTGCATAATTTAATATAAATTTGATATTATGGCACAAGTTTTATAGGAAATGTAGTAGAGCTCTTGTGGTTCAGTATTTTTACGCTGCTTCCCATTAAGATCAGCAAAGTGAAACAAACTTTCCTTTAGGCATTGTTTGGGAGGGTGACCATATTCTCACTCATTTAGTTGCTGGACCTCCGTTGATTGGGAAAGTGTCCGCGTAAATTGGTGACATCCAAATTCCTTCCCCTAGTATTCCATAGATGTGGATTAGAGTAGTCAGCTCAGATGTAACGTTGTCATCTGACTATGGTTCAAACGTATGAAGCACTTGGTGATGGGTGAGTATTCCACCCGTTGACTCACACGACTGCACCGCTGTGCATGCAAGAAATACTTTAGAAAATAGAAAAATGTACGCGAGTTTTAAATTAACTTATATTCTATATGCATTGCTTTCTGCGAAATTCTATAATAGAATAAGTACATATTCATTTAAATAATGTCTTAAAAATATCTGTAGGCAGTATTGTATAAAAACATTTGACTTAAAATATTCCTTTCTGGAACCCTTTACCGAACTCTTTCGACACATTGGTGTAGCACCAGTTTTTAAGCATACTATTTGTTATGAATTTTATACTCTAAGTATTTTAAATTTATAAATGCTTTACATCTCTCAAAAACATGAAATAAGGTTTTATTTTAGCAGCATTAAAATTTGACGTTGTACTAAAAAAGTTTATTTAAGCAGCTCACAATATCATTTCTCTAAACATTTATAACTTAAGTTTCCGTGGCAATCCATTTAAGCATTACTATGTTTTTTCCAATTATATTCAATACACACAATATAAACTGCCACCCAGCTTGTCTAGTAGTCAGCGTACCTGACTGCGGATAGATATGTCCTGGGTTCGAATCCCAGTTTGGGTATGGATGTACTTTTCTCTCTCCATCTATCCTGTCTTTGTCCTTTCCTTGTATGAATGGGTTGTGAATGGTTGCCTAACCTATAAATGGCTATCTGTGGCATGTGTGTACTGGGTGAGTCGGACCACAGACCTAAATATGGTTAAGTTGGAAAAGAGGAGCTTCACACCCTATAATTGCCAGCCTAGCTGGCACACGACAACAACAGCAATATACAGTATATTATGTAAAAATAACGTCAGATGCACGTTTACAGTCATATTTTATTTTGAGTAATAGTGCTGAGACTTTAAAAAATGTTTCAAACATTAAAAATTATTTATCGATAGCTTTAATACGATTCAACTACGAGCCAAAAGGTTTTAATGTAAAATTAAAATCAGGAAAAATCCTTGGAAATTCCGAACCAGTCCATCAAATATACAAAGTGTCTATAAAAACACTAACACATTTTGATGTAATTACTCATAAAATAATGGCGATATTTTATGGCTCAAGATAAATTATAAAATAATTTTAAATCATGAATACATTTCGATGCTAAATAAATCATAAAGTAGTAAAAATATTAATAAAAGTAAAACTAATATTTGCAAGGAAGTCATACATTTAAAAGCATTAAATGAGCTCTTTCGACACGTCCAATAATCTTTTCTATTGTGCAAGTTACGATTGAAGAATGTGCACGATAGACCTGCTTTTATAAAGACAGATAGTCCTACTCTAAACACACAGGTGTGTTAACCACGTCATACACTAATTTGCAAACTTATTCTCTCTTTATTCAATGGAAACGCAAAAACGGCAAACATTTTCTTGTTTACCTTATATATCCGTGAAAGAGCAGAATTATTGTTTAATGATCAACATAATTTAATTAGGCTAGAATGGGAAATCTGTATTATGCATTCTTTGAATGAAACCTTTTATGTTAGCAACGTGAACACAAAAACAGTAATTTTCATATTAAATAAGAAAATGTGCTATTTTTCACCTTTTTATTTGTGGCATAATGATGTCATTTGCAGAGACGCACAATTCCAGACATCTTCTGCGCGTTTCTCTAATCTTATCTCTAATTTCTGGACAGTCTTGTGGCTTTGCTATATGGACGAGGTGGTCCCGAAAAATAGCGATGACATTGTTGAACTCTTTTATTAACTGAAAAAGACAGAAAATATGAATTTTCAAGTCTTTACTAAAAGTCATTCAGTTTCATAGATGATTTCTAATTCTAAAATACACTAGTAAATATTAAATGATTTTAACATTTCTATGATTTTATCTAAGAGAATGTAGAAGAAAATATTATTGTGTAAAACTTAAACACGTTTCAATCTTTTGATTACTTATTTTAAAGGAAAATACAACAATAATAATTGCTCCTTATAAAATCATACCTTATAAATTACTTAAATTATACCTTATAAAATCAAGAAATTTATAATATTTTTATATTCAAATGTAAAAAGTGGTAAGACAATATAATTGATTGTAATTAATGTAATTATCTTATTTTCTTACAAATGTTTTAATTGTTTCATTCTGAAACAAAACACCGTTATTAAAATTGAACAAATAGAATTCTTTAGAACTGTCGAAATTTCAACAAGGAAATTATTTCTTATGTGACTTTGCATAGAAAATGCCAATAGATAGGAGAAAGTTTAGCGTTGCTAACTTCAAAGATGTAGGGTCTCCGATTCGAAATCTGGTTCAGGCATGGGTGTTTCTTTCTTTCTTTTTGTCTTTCTTTATCACTTCACTTTCGGAGCGAAGATGGCACATCAAATGATTGCCCCTCTATATGAGATACCATCATTTTTCACATTATAGAACTGCATAGGCCAAAGGCCTAAGGGCAGCCAGGATTAGAAAAAAAAACTTTGGCTAGAAAGTTTTTCTCAATTCACTTAGAATATTAGAAAAAAATAAGACTTTCGAGCTGGAGTCACGTATTGTCAGTAACTGTACTGAATAGGTAGTAAAAATTCCGTACAAGAATTTTAGTCCTGTTATCAATACATTAAAAACAATTGTCAAGTAATGATTCATTTCTATATGCAGTCTGCTAATGCGTGTAAACCTCAATAGTATTATGATTATTTTATATTGAAAGTTCTTGGTACCTAAATAATAGCATCACCACAACCAAGTTTAATATTCTATTTTTGTTATGAATGAGATAATGGTGAATTTTGAATACCTGAAATATTTAAGGAGCTCTCTATTTAAAACTTATTGGTGAAAAATCATGATCAAAATCATGAAAATAATCATGAAAAATCATTAATCTTGCATTTCAAATTAATATTAAAATTGGCTACTATGAGTATAATACTTTACATTACCGAAAATCCTATTTAAAAGTTATTTCTGAAAATTTCATAGTATCAATAAACTAAGAAAATGTATAGTTTATAAACGCTTAAGGTTTTTGTAATTTACACCTTTTACTAACAAAGAATGAAATATTTGATATTACAGATCATTACGTAAGAAATACAAAGACATAACAGATATTTTAGAATAGATACAGAGAACAAAATATCATGCAAAAATGTCATGTACAAATGTTATTACAAGTTGCATGGACAAATTTTCTGCGATTTAAAGGAAAAATACAATGCAAGCGGTGGCTTGTTTCAGTATCTTTAACTTAAAATCTGATCAATTTCTTATAAAAAAGTATGCTGAAGTATGAGAAAGTAGCAATGCTTAAATATATAACATAATTTTCAATGCTTACAGACGTTAAATTTGAAACTAAAGAGTGCATTTTTAAAATTAAATGAATTTCTGTTAACAATTTAGAACAAAACTGCAGAACAGTATTTCTAGAAATGACGTTAAGCAAATTAGCACCAAAAGACTGTTCTCTGAGACATAGTTGATCATTAAAGTAAAGAAAATGAACAGTGGTTATTTGCTTGTCCAGGAGTTCTAAAACCGTTAGTTAACTTATCATGTCAGAAAATGGATATTTTCAGTGATTCTCGTTAGACTGCATGTGCATATTTATTCTGAAGGAGAACACGAATTTAACTATGTGAATATAAATACGCTTGGTAACAATAAGCCTTCCGTTTCTGCACGTTTCAAAACTGGAATGTCAAGGATATCAACCACAAATTCCCTTTAGATGTCACTCTTATTGCATTAATTTCTGAAAAACTGTTCCTCCACAGTAATGTAATTGATTTTTTCCAAATCTCCATTCATTTTAATTATATGACATTTAGCTTTGAACTTTTACATCCAGAAATACATTAAGACGCCTAATTTTATACTACACTTTTGTATTCCCATATTTTGGTACAAATTATATACATACATACATATATATATATACTATATATATATATATATATATATATATATATATATATATATATATATATATATATATATGTGTGTGTGTATGTGTGTGTGTGTGTGTGTGTGTGTGTGTGTGTGTGTGTGTGTGTGTGTGTGTGTGTGTGTGTGTGTGTATATATATATATATATATATAAATATATATCCTCTTCGCGACGGGCGGTACATATATGCATTTCATACGGACGAAAGTGAGGGCCGGGCAGTGCATATATGCATTTCGCACGAACGAAAGTGAGGGCCGGTCGGTGCATATATGCATTTTATGCTGGAACAAGTTTTAATAATCACTAGATGGCACTATGTGTCCATCACATTTAAACTGAACGTAGTTTTAGTGTTCTGACATTCATTTTTTTCATATTCTTGCTTTTTTTGGTATTTTGATTATCAACTGTGGGTGGGGAGAGAGGAAATCTCAATGTAAACAAACACAGCTCGGCTCTTCAACTATCCACGTGATTTAAGCATTCTCGCTTCTGATAGCTCTCCGAACGCTTTTTTTATTTTGTTTTCACTACTATTGGAAGTCTTTTAGGGTTCTAGCGTCAGTTTCGTTACAGTTTTTACTGCTTTCGATTTAATTTGCTCACTTTTCTTGTTATGTTGAAAATTCTTGACTCCAGATTATTATGGCGAGGATTATCTGGTAGGCATTTTCCTACTCTTAATTTGAACAAAAAGGAAAAAAAAGTCGCAGAAAGGGCATTGTTTGCTCACAAACCTTGATGAAAGAAAAGAAAACACAACAAACATTTTATACTTGCAAATCATGCAATGTCGGACTTTGTGTTTCTCCGTGATTTGAGATTTTCCACACTCAGTCATCATTTTAAATTTTGTTATTTTTTTCTTGTAAATAGCCCTTGTATAGTTTTTATTAATTTGCAAATATGTTGAAGTGATTTGTCAATTATAATTTTGGAAAAACTAGAATTGCACTGTAGAAAATTATTTCTCACAGTAAGCAAATTTTTTCTATACATATTTTCATATAAATTGAAGGAAAAATATTTTTAAAGTCTAGTTTTAAGTTATAAGATAAATTATGTGATAATCTAAAATGCCACCAAAAATCACGGCGATAGAACTTTAACTTTATTATTTACGAATTTTTTTCTAAAGTTAGGCCTAGCGGAGAAAAACCCCCATCTTGTAAGATCATTCCTTTCACTTTAGCTTCGTCCTGAACGCGAGTCTTAAGCAAAGGCAGGTCCTGAAAAGGATATATGTACATAAACATATATATATATATATATATATATATATATATATATATATATATATATATATATATATATATATATATATATATATATATATATATATATATATATATATATATATATATATATATATATATATTGATTTTAAGATGAACCAATCTTGTAAATTGCTTAGGTTATTTATAGATAAAATATCAAGTGTTGTGCCGTTTGACGGTAGAGACTCTAATATATATATATATATACATATATATATATATATATATACACATATATTACCTGATTTAAAATTTATTTAATAACAATATTTGACAATAAAATTCCGAATAAAATTAGAAATGCAATAAAATATTATTTAAAAAGATTAAGATCATAATTGTATAAAATAAATTGCTTTCCTATCACCAATAGTAGACATTTCTCATAATTTATATAATGAATCTTATCAAAGATTTTCTCTTGGAATTTTCTTTAGAATTTAATTTATAGTAAATTTGTAATTTTAATGTAAATCTTAAATTCATCTATGATTTGTGAATATTTTAGTAATTATTCATTGGTTGCATTAATTATTGAATGTAATTTCTTATCTGAATAAATGGAAGTATAATAATGAATTGATCATTTTTTCAATAAATAAAATTCAACAATGTCAAACTTGGTTTATTTCATGTTTAATTCTTAAGCGTTCCTTAATAAATTCAATTTTTAAAAATGTTTAAAAATGCATTGATTTCAAAAATTTTCAATATGAAGGACTTTTTAAAAACTTATCTCTTTAAATGAAGACAATTAAATACATGTCAGTATTAATTTAAATGTATTAAATATATTAAAGAACAAATTACAAGATAGATATGAGTTAAGGGAAATGTACAACAGCTAAATGGAAATGTTACAAAATGAAATTGATTATCAGATTATGTATGATCCAAAGAATATATATAATATTTATATATAATTTGTTTTTATTTTAAATTTCTAAATCTGAACACTTGAACTTATTTTGTAATTTTTAAGCCTTAGTTTCTTCATTTTTCTGAACTCAGTATGTCTCTGTCCTTAAACATACCCCAGTTGTGGTAGATCCAGATTTTGAATGATAGTCTTGTTAATACTATTCTTCGAGAATTAAATGTATAAGTACATTTCATAGGACTTTAAGTCTTGTGTCATGCTAGAAAATCATATGCTATTAATATTTTCCCTCACTTGTTTATAAACCAGAAATATATATCTTTTCAGAATACAATAAATTGTTTTCTGTAATTTATACATATTCATTAAAATCGAATTCTTAAATATGATTTTATAAGTATGCAATAAATTAATGATTAATTTGTGAATAATACTGTATCAATTCTAAGCCCACCACAAGCGAGACATTTCTTCGCTTGGATGTGTATGTTCACCAGAAAACTGTACCGTGTGTGGGGGGAGGGAGTTTAAAGAATATTCATGGAAGCTCTGATTTATCTTCATACAAGGGGCTAATTACAGGAAAGTTGCTTCCTGCTGTTACCTATCTCTTCCTATAAGGTTGCAAAGTATTCTTAGAGGCACTTGGGAAAATAATATTTACTGAAACATTGCAGCTCTCGTTTTATTTGTTAAAATATCTACAACACAAATAATACAAAAATTCACAGGAGCATGCAAAGATGAAACTTTATTGTAGCAAAGTTTGATCATTGACTGTATCAATCAAATAAAATGAAAGCGTTTGAAAAATTATAAGATATTTATAAATTAATGAAACCTTCATACAATGAATGAAAAAAATTTAAAAAAATATTTATGTTTATTATATGTTCATACCATTTTTATTATATATTGACACAATGAAATATTATTAAAAATATAATGAATGTTGAGAACTATTTGATTTCTCTTGTATAAAAACCAAAAAAATTATAATTCAGTTAATTAATTGCATTAAGTTTTTCCATTATGAATTCCATTTAAACTGAGTGATTATCATCTTACTTTGCTTTAATGTAGTGAAAAAAATAAATGGAAATTTTAAACTTAATTTATTCTATCCTTTTTAATCTTCTTTAATAACCACATTTTTTAATAAATCAATGAATGATTTTAAGAATAAATTTTATTTGTCAAATATAGAATTACGGAGAATTTTTATAATTGATTGATTCTTTATTGTTTGTACCAAAGTTAGGAAAAATAATTGTTGTAAATTTTAAAACTTCATACGTTTTGCCTGTTCCAGAAAGCATTAAGTCGCCTTCAATCGCTCACAAGGTCTTAAGGAACTCATGAATATGTTCCTTGTTATAATTAAATGTGTTATCTTATCCTATAATTTTTCTACAATTCTTCATCCATGTTAATATAGTTTGAGAAATTCTAGTATTCTGAGAATATTTCTTTCATTAAATTAAAATATGAATGAGATTTTTGTTGCATTAGCCAATTTTTTGCATCCTTATAATCCACAGTAACAGCCAACAGCTTTTCTGTGTTTAATTTACTCATGTTTAAGTTATGATAAGATTTTATAAAAAATATTTCTGATAAATAAGAACAGTGTAAAATATATAGTAAAATTAAAACTTACTAGTCCACATAACAGCAGAGAAGTGATTGAAGCCTTAAACACTAAAAAGACTTGTAAGTACGTCAGGTCATTAAACTGACTAAATAAACCTTTTAATTAAAAAAATTTTTGGTGATTTTTGCTTTCAGTTTACAAGGCGTACATTTTAAGCCAAAAGCAACAGCTATTGAAATATATGGCATCCTTAAAAATAACTCCCCTACTCTGTCCAGAAGAATTTGAAACTCACGTGTGCTAATTTACTTTCTACCCTGTTAGCAAATCCAAGTGAGGAAGTGTATCGTCTTGGTTGGGCTTTAAATGTTAAGAGCGCACCCTAATGGGATACCACCAGTTCTTAACTCCCAAGCATGCTTGGTATATTGTATTATCCACCCACTGCATTGAAGAAAGCTTGAGTTGACCGTTTCCCTGGGTTGAAACTCGAAACTGTGTAAGAAGAGTTCTTCTACTTCTGTGCCACCGGACTTCGAAAATATTTACTAACCATTACGTTACTTGAAAATTTGTTTTCACCTACTGTAGCTAAATTATTTTTGGCTTTTCCTGTACTCCTTTAATTGTTGAATATCCTAGCATTGTTAAAATGTTGAGAAAAATAGTTTCAAAATGCGACTACATTATTATGTTAAAACTAAAAATAAATATTATTTTAAGACACTTGATGCGTTTACCATGCCCTACTGCAACTATCAGGTTCTCCAAATTTATATGCAACCCTGGCTATTTAAGAATTCCATCATTTCATTTCTTCAACGGGCGGAAATGATGGCACATATTATAGCTAGCGACAAATTGCGTGTAACATGTTAGAGCCGAAAGTGAGAAGGTTTTCGTAATGTAGAATCTGGGATCAATAAGAAGACCCACAGAGATATCAATTCACATGGAGAACATTTTGATCCAAATATATTTTAAGAGCCCCAGCCGTCATTAATGAATACGACGGATCTCAGTTGGATCGGAATTTGAATTCACTAACTTTCGATAACGGGAACGAACGTCGTAACCAATTAGAACCCATATCTGGCTTTCCGATGTTGAAAATATTATATTTGATCACAACTACGGGTGTAGCTCTTGAGTTTTCAGGATGGTTGCGTATTGAAAAGAATGCTTTGACATTTCATATTTGAAAAATTATCTACCTAAGAGCATTGTTATCTATTTTGATATTCATCCATCGATGATTGGCCAAATTCAAACATCTGAAATAAAGAAATCCTGAAAATACACAAGCACTTACTTCACCAGATATTCATACATAATTCAGAACTACAAGATCGATGACCCATTGTTCAACAGTTACTGAAATTGAAACCCTGAGCTTATGCTTCCTAAAAGACTCTTACCACTTGGCCATTATGAGGCCTTAGGGAAGACACTGTGACAACCGAATACTACCATATGAAAATCCTTATTCTAAACTCATTAGCTATTTGATGTTTAATTCTCCTTCAACGACCCTCTACTCTTAAAGTCTTCGACAGTTGATGTCAAATCATCAATATTATGAATATTTTCTGTAAATTTAAGCGCATCACGTGTTTGAATCATGAACAATGAAAATTTTAGGTTTTGTCCCAGTTACTTTTGAAAGATAGAAGATTGATGTGCTATTTGTTTTTTGCCTACATGTCCAATGAAATGTATACTTGAATTTTTTAAATTTCTTCATTACCTCACATTAATGAATTCTCCTATCTAAGAAAAACCCCACTTTGTGTAAGATAAGGTTGAATTTTATATGCTATATGGAAAGGTTCATTTCTAACTAACCTTTCTAAATAATGAGTTACTGCATTTTATTTAGAAAAAGGAAATTTATTAACTATTAATCATAGGGTTAAAAGCAAAGTAATAATAAAAAATATATTATTATATTACTGTGAAGCATATAATTATGTTATTAATTAATCGCATGCTTTCAATCACTTTTCTTTAAAACAAGTAAAATATGCTGTTATTTCTCTTCAGTTAATTTAAAAAAAACATAAATGCAAAAAAGGTCATAAATTCATTTTATTACTGAAAATATCTTAATTCTTACGAGATATGTATTACACAATTTTTAGAAAATATTTGTAACTAATTTTTTTTGTTTAAAAAGTATAATGAGACAAATTATAAGATTTGTCTGCTTACGAAATCCAAAATTTTACTCCAACTGGTTTTTAAATTTTACATAAATACTGAAAATAAAGTACTTTACTTTCTAGTTTTTGTTATACTTAATAGCCACCAATAAAAATCTATAATATAAATATAAATATAAATTTAAAAAAAATAATCCAAGTATATATTTTGAGTTTAACACCGAAAGCAATATCCGATGTTGTCACTTATTTAAAGTAACTATATTGCCTTTTTGGAAACAAATTATTATGTGGATTAGAAATCTTGTTTCACGGAAAACTTTTATGGAGCCATAAAACTTCTTCAGAAAAAGTATACAAAAACACATGCATTCGTTTGCATTAAAGAAAATAAGAAGTTATACTTTCCGTATCTTTCCCAGGATAAAACCTAGAAAAAAGTAATTTATGGATAGTATTTAACGTCTGGTGTATTTTCCATTACGTTTATTTATTTGCTTGAATTATGTGTATTTTCATATATATGTATGCTCTCTGCATATAAGGAAGGAATTTTGAATGAAATTGCTGCTTTTATATTGCATACTCTTTAACTGTTCCCATATCACTAAACTGTGTAATACTTACAAAGATACATTTGTCTTTTTTGTTTGCTCTTAAAGCTATTTTTCCTACTTTTCTCGAGATATATGAATCCTAACATAGTATGTATTATATGATGGTGAATATAATTTTAACAGAGACATATGTTTCAATGAAAATAAAAATTATAATAATTGATAATTTATGTGCACTACTTAAAACAGTAATATCTTTCTAACGATATAAAAATATAAGTTTAGGTGTGGTTTCATTAAAATGTTTCCAATAAATCTGTAATTGCAGCTATTTTTAGTTTAATCTGTCAAAATGAGTCATAATATAAAGATACAAAATCAATGTAGTATTTATTAAGCATTTTATTATAGTGTATTTGGCTAAATATATTTGTAGAAATATTTTCTAAAAATCAAAAAAGATTTTTTTAAGTGTAGAATTTCATTTTAACTGATCCTGTCTGAGCTCAGCAGATGAAATTATGTTTTCATTTTTATTTGCTTAAAACAAATACTACCTGCTGTTATTAAAATTGAAACTGTAAATCGTTATAAATAGGGAAATTCAAACCATTGAAACTATTATAAATGTGTTTTGCTAAAAATCCTATAGTATCCTTGTTATTGAGATGTTAAAGGGTATAAAATTTTTGGTTGATTGCTCAGTGGTTTCTAAGACTTCTGGCAGAAAAAAGATGTCTATGTATTTAAACTTCAAACTCGATTCAAAATATATCTACAAAAATTTTATTTAAAATTTCATTAGAATAAAGTGTTAGAGTATTTAAGGACCAAATGGCGTATAAATAGATTTCGAAGATCATTAAGATATTTTGTATCCTCTAATTAAATTCCCGACCTACTTATTTCTGCCAAGCTAACTACGGATTAATCAGATCTAAAACCCAGGTGGCTAAATTGATAGTAATTTGACTAATGATTTTTCTCACAAAAAAATCACTTGCGTCAAATGAAAGAAACAACTTTGCATTTTATGATAGATTAGTATGCGGAAACCCTCCTCAACTCAGGATCATCGCTTGGTCAAGTGTCAAATGCAATTCATTTAGTACAAGAATGTTATGAATTTTTCTGCAATTTCTACTACAAATCATTAAATAGTACTACTTATTTTTTTTAAAATAGAGGTGTTTTGGTAAATCCAACTGAATTTAATTTTTATTGAAATGAAAAATTTGAAAATATTTTATTTAAATATATTTTCATAAAATACTAATATAAACATATCCATTGTAAAATTTTAATAAAATAAATGTTCAACACAACACAATTACAATACTATTTAATAATTTATAGTCATCGTAAGAGGATATTATAATTTCTAAGGACATATAAATATATAGTACACCAAGTATTATTTTTAAAATTATTGGAAATAACATTTTAATTGCAAAATTTCTATTCATTAAAAAAACATAAAAATCATTAGAAACAGGAAGCTGAAACTCTAGTTAGTAGCATAACGATCAAATAATAAGTTATTATTTGTTGTTAAATGTTTTTCTAAAAATTTACTTTAACTTTTTGTCTACCATTACACATTATTACAAGCTCAGAAACGAAGTTTTCATTATCATATGCATTAACATACTGATAAGAACGAAGCAGATACGAATTGTTTGAGCAAAAAAAAAAGTGCAAGAACCTTTTCAACTGAGAAATTCTAAAGAGTAATCCAAACTGTGATAAACTTTTAAAAATTAAAATTAAGGTAACTTCAGTTAAAAATATTATTAAGTAAATAGATATTGATTTAATCTGCTTTCACTGTCTTAGATGTTTTCGGACTAATTATCTAATTTGAAGATGTTAAAAATGTGCATATCAATTTTTTTATTTTATTAATATATTTATTCTTTGGTCTAATAATACCTATTTAACACAAGACATTTCTGGTTAAAAGCAACCATACATGATGGATTAAAAGATTTCAATGTAAATGTTATACTGAAAAGTACAGAATAAAACAAAGTACATTGACAGACGGAATTGTAAAAATGTAATAATTAATTGAAAAAAATGCACAAACTATTGAATCAAAGATAGTAATGTTGTTCCAACTTACAATTGTAATAGATTCGTAGTGACAATGTATAATTTTTACCGAGATATGAAAAAGGAAACTTACGTGTAATGAGCAGCAAGTTTACTCTTTGGAAACATTGTCTATTAATAAATTAATCATTATAAAGAGCAACTGTTGTGAGTTTTTGTTTTCCAGATATCTAATCCACTGGAAGAAGTGATTTCTATATTCTTATGTTGTTGATTGGTCATTAGAATTTTAATCATTAAATCATTACAAAATACAACCACTGGAATTTGTTGTCATCCAAATAACTGCTACACTACGAGAGGTGATTTTACTTAAATTGGAATACTATCTTAAATTACATTTAATGTGTACTAAGGAAAAAAATATGAATATTTATTCAAAATTGACAAAATTTACAGCCGCATCAAACGATAATGTCTCTTGTTAGTCTATTCATATTAATAGCTAGGAAAAAAAGTACTGAAATTCTACGCAAACTGTGATTGTTTATGTTCTTTTTTATGTCATTATTAAAACAATAATAAAGCAACTTAGGGCTTTAAAATATGTTTGCTATCATTTATTTGCCACCATTTATTATCAATTGATTGATTAAATGACAAATGAAAAAATTCATATGTATTTACAAATGATACTACAAATCAAAGCTATGTTAAAATTAATAATAATATTGCTACGATATGATAAAATATCGCATTGACAAAGAAGTGAAACAGAAGGCAACTGATAAACAATTAGTAAAATGTTTTAAAATTATTAATTTGCTTATACTGTATAACACGACATATTAGGAATATTAGGAACAGTAATAATTGATAAACCCACGTTGATTGATCTCCATTTGATTGAAATAGAAAAAAATAAGATTTAAAATCAGAAATATTTTTACAATTAATTGTTGTGTGTACATACATATATATATATATATATATATATATATATATATATATATATATATATATATATATATATATATATATATATATATATATATATATATATATATATATATATATATATATATATATATATATATATATATATATATATATATATATATATATATATATATATATATATATATATATATATATATATATATATATATATATATATATATATATATATATATATATATATATTTAAATTAATGGAAAATAAATTAATAATATATTTTTTAAACATAATCACACACTTGCCAATGAGACCAATGTTATTTTTACATTCCTTTTTCAATCTAAGCAGATGAACATCTATAACATTCAGTTTTAAATATAAAATATCTAGGAATATCTTATTTTGTTGAATAATTTTTCAGCGATAACAAATGTCATGGGTTTTTAGCTATATAAGCCATTTTTAAAAAAGAACGGCAAACATGACTTTGGATTGTAAAATATAGAAAAAATTATTTATAAATATTTAAGATTCTTGAAGAAAACGTAAAGTTTAGGAATTCACTTCATGGTTTTAGTATTCCAATACTCTAAAGTAATTCCAGGTGAAATGCATAAAAAAATTCTCACCTATATATAACTATTAATTATAGTAAAGTGGATATAATTGTTTTGAACTGAAAAAAAATTCCGAAGCACTCAACAAAAATAAAAATCCATCAAAATGCTGTGAAATATACATTTGAAAACTGTAAAATACTAAGTATTTGAATTTTTCCATGAAATTGATGTTCCTTAGGCTAGATTGTAAAAAATTACATTACAAAGGATCTAAATAAATACTTTAATTATTGTTTTAAATTTTAAAAAATGTATATTTCATCTCACGAGATACAAATTTACATAAAGAGAGAGAGATTTTCGTTTTTATTTTGCAAAAAGAAATTGTATAAAAAAGCGTAATGATTTTTTTAATTTCCTTTTTCTAATTAAATGACTATATATTTTATTTCTAAAAAGAAAAGCAAATGTTAATTGATTCTAAATGGTGAGTT
>CM075858.1:70707541-70830041 GCA_037975125.1 Latrodectus hesperus
ATATATATATATATATATATATATATATATATATATATATATACATTTCGCTAACTTGCGCAAGCATTCACATTATTTAAAAATAAATTAATTCATGTTTATATTTTCTTATAAAATGAAGATTTTTCGCGTTAAACAAAATACTAATGTAAATCATTTACTCTTTTTGAAATATCGTTGCATAAACATTCGTTTTCAGGCAAATATATTCATTTCGTAAACAATGTAATATTTATTATTGTTTTATTTCCAAATAATATGACTTTTAAAACATATCTATTAGTTATTTACTCTATTTTAAGCAGTAATCCTTAAAATTTATGGAAAGTGAAGCAAGGAGCAGGGTGTTTTAAAAGAGAAAAAAGAGAATAATTGTTTTGAAAACATTATTTTCCTTTCAACAAACTTTGATTCAATTTTCTTGAGTACATTTCGTCATCCACTAAGTGAAACTAAGCATTAGCCGATGAGTTATTTATGAGGGTATTAAGTATTCATTAGAAACGGCACGAGTTAGAAATGCGAAATAAGTATCACGTGTCTTTTAGTATTTTATTTTTACAGTAAACATTTATTTATTTTGAAAAGAAACTTTAAAATCAAGAACACAAGGCCAGTTTAGACATTTTAATTGTTATGGGTAATGAAATAAGTAAACGAGAAAATATATTGCACCATTTATTTTTTTTTATAAAATTATGTATATTTTCTAAACACTTTAGAAATATTTTGTATTTCAGAACAAATAAAATATAACGCACCAAATACTATATAACGCACCAAAATTCATTAACATTACAAACTAAAAATTGTTTGTAATTTTATCTATTAAGTAAGTTTATATGTTCTGTGGAAAAATTCTTTTCAAAGAGATGTTTTATATTATATAAGTAATTATATTTTAATATTCTACATAAAAAATTTGGAGTTTAAACAATAAAATACATTAATTAAAACATTTAAGTAGAAAATTGTTTTTCTTTATTTCAAATATATGTAGAAAAAGTAAAAATTAAAATTTATTTTATCAGTATTCATTTCATCTGGTATGAATTGAACATGCTTTTTAAATTATATTAATAAATTTAAATTTTTATCAACGTTTGTTTTTACTTCAACAATAGCAATTTTTTAATTACATTGATTGTTGAACTCATTTGCATTATTTTAGTATGGAAGCAATTTATAACTGGGATTCTTTAGCATTTCTATATTTATCGTAATCTTAACCAATGATAAAGCATCCTCCGAAATATTAAAATTAAAAAGGTATAGCACACAGATGTTACTCTATTTATTAAAACTTTGAAAGTTCATGATATGCATAGTCTGACTGGAAAAAATGTTTATCTAAAACATAAACAATACAAAACTTTTGTTAAAACTTCACATCTGTAAATCCGTTAAGCGTTGAAGATATTTTTACTGATTTACTTTTTTTTGTTTCGTGCCAGGTACAAGACATTTGTTTTCGAGTAACGTTAATGCTCACTTATCATTAAGTGCTTTTTTAACTTGTTATCAGTTACAAAAATTTATTTTCATTTATGTAAGTGAGAATAAATATATTACATAGCTAGAAATGCCTCACTGATTAAAAATTTAGCTTTCAAAAGCAAAACCCCTCTGAAGTTTTTTCCGGAAATAACGTTAAATTCAGAAAAACAGGAATATATTAATCATTTAAATTGATTCGAATAGTTTCTGCATAAACATTACTGAATTCAAGAGGTTTGCTAATGCATTTCCTTCCTTAATGTATTTTAAAATATGTAAATAAACAATTATATTTTAGATGAAATTTTTTGATTCGGCAAAAAAAAAATTAAATGTATAGATATATTTTTAATTGGTATTTTATAACTATGTGTTTTTGAACAATTTGAATGAGCAAATCAGGAACTAAATATTTAAATATTAAAAAACTCATTGTGAATTAAAAGTGGTTATGTATTTGCTGAAAATATTTTCTACATATGATGAAGTATTCTAGGGTTAGGAAATGTATGAATATCTAATTAATATGAAAAACTATATCTAAAACTTGCTGGAAAAATTTTATTTTACATGATATAAAATGTTGCTGTTGTCTTGTGCCTGCTAAGCTGGCATTATAGGGTGCGCTGCTCCACTTTTCCAACTGAACCATATTTGGTGTGGAGTCCGACTTCTTCAGTACACACATGCCATAAGTACCCATTTATAGGGTAGGCAACCATTCACACCTCATTCATACAAGGAAATGACAAAGACAGGATAGATTGAGGGAGAAAGTACATCCTTGCCCGAGCGGGGATTCGAGCCCAGGACCTCCTTATCCGCAGTCAGGCAAGTTGACCACTAGACAAGTTGGGCGGCACATGATACAAAATTGAAATATTTATTCATTAAGATTAGTTTGAGTTATCTAATCTCCCTTTATTGTGGGATTCCTTAATAAATTTCTTATAAATTTATCAAAACATTTTATACTTTGATATTACTTTGAGTTACACCCCTTATAATGAATATTTTATTAAACATTTTACCTTCAATTAAATTAGTCCTATCTATATATTTAATTAAATATTTCCATTTGAAAAAGGGAACATCATCATTACACTCAATGCTAGCTAATCGTACCATTAGTAAATTTGAAATTTTCAAAAAAAAATATATAGAAACAGTAATTAATTATTCAAAAATTTGACTTTTTTGATGATATACTGTAGATATTCTTGTATCCAGATACGATATTTTCAGTTAAGGTATATTTGGTTCGTAAAATAGGAATTTTACTAAAATTATTGACTTATAGATCGTTGAATAAATGACGATAAAATTGTCTCCATGCCAACAAGCACACACTTATAGGGAATACTTGAAATATATACAAATATATCGCAGTCAATATTTTTGCATAATAAAAATATGCACTTTAAATGGGAGGGGTTGAAAAACTTTTAATGCTTTTATATTTATAATATTCAAATTCTTTTATATTTTCTAAAATAGATTAACGCATAGAATCATACATAAGTTATGCCTTTCAAATTGAAGTAAGGTAATAATCTCATTTTGTTTTTGAAAAAAAGACTATGTACGATAAGGAAATATTATTCAACGAAAGTATTGATTGCTCTATTCATAATGAATGAATGTTGTGCTCCAATATGATTTCAAAGGGGCTGCTAACATATTAGGTAAAAAAAATGTATTTCCATAGTAGAAAAATGCAATAGTGACTATAATAAATCTAACGTAAGATATTATGCTTAGAAATTTATCAGAGAAGATAGGAAAGAAATATAATTAATTTTTATTTCCACAGCACAAATGCTTAAATTATTCAAGCAATAGTTATTTCATAATTAAATATTTTTGAAATACTTAACAATGATAAAATTTTAAAGACATGGATGTGTATTAAGATGTTTGTAAATAATTAATATTTTATGGGTTTCTATCAAATTATTTTACAAAAAGACATTTCAAAATCTATTAAAACTAATGAGTTATTTCAACTTAACAAAATAAAGTTTTGATAAAGTATTATTTTCAAATAAAACTTTTTAAAGATTTTTTTTATGTTTCAAAAGTTAAAATTATTTTTAAAGAACTAAATTATTGATGAGTATTTTCATAAACATTTCTGAGAAATTAATATCGAATCATCTATTTAAGAACTTGTAATGATGAAGTCAATTATATGTTTGGTAAATGAAAAATATACGAAAGTAATAAAACATATTTTATTATAAGGAGAAAATTTAAAAGGTATTATAATGTATAGTAAAATAAAAGTTATTATAAGACAAGTATAAAGGTTATTATAAAAAAGTATAAATATTATAATAATGATTTATACATAATTATTATAATAATAGTGTAAGGTTATTATACGAAAAGTACTTTATAAGTAATAAACAGGTATGATAAACAGGTATGAATAAGACAACTTGACTGAAGACTTTCTATTGACCATACCTTTATCATATAAAATTACAAATATTGTTTTATAGACTTTTATTAGAACAATATGTTAGATTGTTCTAATAAAAGTCTATAATACATCTAATAAAAGTCTATATAAAGTCTATAAGACAAGTATAAAGGTTATTATAAAAAGTATAAATATTATAATAATGATTTATACATAATTATTATAATAATAGTTTAAGGTTATTATACGAAAAGTACTTTATGAGTAATAAACAGGTCATGTTATTATAAGACAACTTGACTGAAGACTTTCTATTGACCATACCTTTATCATATAAAATTACAAATATTTTTATAGACTTTTATTAGAACAATATGTTAGATTGATCTATACAGCCTATTAGGGATAACATTTATTTTATTTGTACTAGTTCTTGTCAGCTATTTTCTTACCTTTTTCTAAAGGGCAGCTTGTTCTTATTACTTTACTTTCAGGAACTATAACCAATCACTGTATGCTGAATGGGAACTGTATGGGATTTGTGGCAAATTTTCACTTATCCTTTTAACATAGATTTTTGATTTTAATTATCAGAAACGGACAAGGTACTGTCATTAAAAATGATACAATCATTCAATATACTAAGGAAATCTCAAGTTTTTATCAAGAAATTCAAATATGCAAAATATCTTACATTGTAACAAACAAATGCTTTCTTACATCTCCAGCAATATCAGTTTTCTTAATACCTTAATTTGAATCTGTATGGCACGTTTCTGAATTATTGAATTCCCTTTTCCACATTTTAGAATATCTACGAGGCAAAGAAACAGAATATACCTGTGTGACTTCTTATACTATTTACTGCATCACACACGATATATCATTAATATATCAATGCCAATAAATATATCATCTGATGAAAAATCTGAAAAATCATTAATGTTACAGCACCGTTTTTTAAGGTATTCATTTGTTAATTCATCGCATAATTTCTATTTAAGTTGTAAAACTTTCTCAGTCTGAATAGTTTTTTGAAGTCCTTATATTATTTTAAATTGTGTGGTTGTTTCAATAAAAGTAATCATTAAAAAATTCAATTAAATGTAACTAAATTCACGTATTTACTTTAAAGATGCATATGTCGCTTATGTTACTTATGCTTAATATGCATGTTTTTTTAATGTTTTGATTTTCAAAATTTTTATCAATTTTAATCACAGATTTAAAAAAAATTAAAGTCTTATGTGTTATTAAGTAGTTAATGATAACATAAAATTCTTTGATACACATTCAGTGAAGTTCTAGATAATATGTTTAATTTTAAATATATTTCAGAAGTTGCGAGTCCAATAAAGATTAAATTTACATTGTAAATTAGAGAATTTAAGAAATAACTTTTTCAATCAGTATCAATCCATTCATATAAAACTGGAATTCTCTTAAAAAGCATAATTTTTTAAGGTAATTCATATGTATGAGGTTAGTTTTATTGTAAGTAGATTTCAAAACAATTGTACACATAAAACTGTTATTTAACCTCAATATCTTTAAGCATTTTAAACATATATTTAAATAACACATTTTTCATTCTTCTCAATACATGTTATTTATTTGCATCGTGAGGAAAAATAACTTGGCCAAAAAAATTTTACTGTCAATTATAAAAGTATAATGTCTATACATGGAAAAGGGGAGAAATAAATTCGTATAATAGTGACTGATAAAAATTAACTACATAATATACAAATTATGTGTTTTAAAAGTAAAATATGAATTAGAATTCAATTGTACTACCTAAAAACAATCACAGGTATTCGAAATAATGATATATTTCGCTGAATTGGAAAATGTAATTTTGCCATCTTATAAAGGTATTATTAAAATGATAAAATTATTTTTAATACATTACAAATAAGATTTGCTAATTTATATTTACAAAAATCTATATGATCACTCTTTATAAATGTCTTGTCCAATAATATTAAAAATTAAAACAATGATTACTTGAAGATATTTGATACATATTTCGAATACCAATCTCAATTAAAATATACTAAAATAATTTATATTTAATTGAAGACACATAATGAGATTTTAAGATTAAAGAGGAAATATAAACATGATATAACAAAAAAATAATGTACCAGACAACGAGGAATTAATTTAAAATGTAAGTGTCCAAAGTATTACCAAAGTTTATCTGAGTTATAAAAGAGAAATTATGTGAAGAGAAAGAAAGAAATTTTAAATACAACCAAGTAGTATGAAATAGAGTGAAGGTAATAAATTAAAAAATAAAAATAAAATGAAGTCTACCAAGGAACACGAAACATTAGACTGAAAAATGTTATGTATGAGGGAATTTTTAAATAATATAAATATGTAATTTACCATTACTTCTGCCTCTATGAGATAATTTGTAGATACATTTATGTTCTTGTGTGATTACATAGAAAAGTATATAAACAGTAAATGCCATTTGAAAATATGTGATAAATATAAGTGAAAATAATAAAATATTAGCTTATTTATGTAAGTTGTTAAATTTGGATTATTTCCTAATAAATTTAAACAAATTTTGCAATAATCTAATAATTTGGAATACATAAATATTTGAAGATTTTCATTGTGATTCTAAAATAAATATTAGCATGACACAATTTATTTCTTACTTTTTGTAGAAAATCTAAGAACAACTATTATGCGTTGCACATTTTGGCTCTTATGAAACCCTCAAAAAATATTCTTTTAAAAATTACATTCATGATAGAATGAGCTTTTATTTAATTTTTGTGGAATCCTGTATACCTCATGCGATAACTTATATTATGAAAGAAATGCACCAAAAAATATTTTTCCAATAATTAAAATTATTGAATCTATTGATAAAATTACTGAGCAAGTTAAAACATCAATATTTAACAACTTAAAATAGTTAGATAAAGAAGAAGACTAAAAACAATTTGTAAATTATCTCATATAATCAAAAGGAATTTCCTTTAATTTCAGAATAAATATTAAATAAAATTTTATTGTTGTTGCCTTGTACCATCTAAGCTTACATTATGGGGTGCGCTGTGCTCCACTTTTCCAACTGAATCATATTTTGGTGTGGATTCCGACTTCCTCAGTACACACATGCCATAGATATCCGCTTATAGAATAGGCAACCAATCACAACTCATTAATATAAAGAAAGGACAAAAATAGGATAGACAGAGAAAGTAAGTACAGAGATTCGAACCCAAGTCCACCATTTTCTCTGTCAGGCACTCTGACCACTAGACAGGGTAGGCAGCAAATTTTTATGTAAAGCATGCTTATGTCATTTTAAGTAAAATATGTTTACATCTTTATTTTAAAAACACTTTATTATCAAATAGTTGCCACATGCATGATGTAGAACACATCTATGTGACTTATAAACATTACAGGTTTCTAAAGATGTAGTGTCCTTTTGCTGATATGTCATAAAGAGCAAATCATTTTCTAATACTAAATATAGCCTTTTGGGAAAAGTCAAGGTTCTCTTAAATAAGAAATAGTTCCCTTAAAACCAAACCCCTGTAAAGATTATCATATTGTGAAGTTAGTTGTCCGTCAGTGTTAAAAGTCACCTATTGTTTTCCATTAATGTTTGGCAAAGAATATTCCACCTTAATCATGAACCTATATCATAGCTGTTATATTCTGAATTATTTGACGGTTGGTTACAGCAAAAAGATGTTGCTGTTGTCATGTCCATGGAGTACGTGCAAAAACTAAATGTCCATGAAGCTTGTGAAGACTACCCTGGTGATCTCTACAGCTTTATCTGTAAAAACAGTTCCACAGGACTCTCTATGCTGATGTTAAAATGCTTGATCCGCATTGCTGGACAGCTTAATATGTGTTGTAGTCACACTTCTGTGTAATCCGGGCATCCGGGCAAAGCCTGGTGTAATTTCTTTGTCCTTCTGTATAAATTATCATGTCTTTCAAATATTTTGATCTAAGTCTGGCTATTATAGTTGAAATGGTTCTGTCACTGTTTAATTTTGGAATGAAAAGCATTTTGTACTTGCTGGCAAATTAATTTTCTAATGGCACTAGAAAGAAATATCACTGTGAAATGCAATGCAACAACTTAAATTATATGTGAAACATATTATTATGAGGGAATTAACTGCGGAAGGTAAATCCTTTGTATTTCATTCAAGACGGAAACAAAAATTTAATTTTGAAAAGAAAAAATATCTTAAAACAATTTTTATGTCTATATTTTTAGTTTTCTGATTTTTTTCTTTGAAAATAATTAAAGAATCTCGTAATGTAAAAACCAATTCTATGTATTATTTTTAAGGATTAATTTTTCTGCTGATATAGATGCATGGTAACTTTTATAATAACAATAAAGCATACTCATTTCAAAATAGTAAAAATAAATGTTTGAGGATTTTGTTCACACTTATTCTATTGGAAATACAATAAGTATTCTTGAGAAAAGTTTGTCATCATAATTCACACACAAAAGGGACTTTTTAAATGATAAATTAAGTACTATTTTCTCATTTGCAGTCATTAATGTTTGATATTAATGTTACAATGCACTTTTATATCCTTTTATATACTCTAATTCTCCATAATTCTAGAAAAAATATTATTAATTATGTAGAACTAAAAACATGCAATATTATGATTTTCATTTTGGCACAGGTCCTATATTTAATCTTTCTGGCGCATTTTTAAGTGTCGTGATTTCATAGATAGAGTTTTCTGGCAAGCTGGAGTTTTATTGAATCAGAAAGTCAAATAATACTAGATAATCAAAATTATATTCCTACAAACCCAGTTTATTCCAAACATACAGACAATTTAGGACACTTTAATAAATACGAATTTATATTTTACTAGCATTTATGTTATCTGAAATTAATATTTTTAATAAATTACTAATATACCACAATTTTATTTATTCCTTTTATCATAAATTAGATTTATATTTCTTCGAATGAAACTATGGCGTTAAAATTCGTCAAGGTTAAGAACAATTTTAGTCAACTAAAAATTCATAATACAGCAAAATATGTGCCTTTATTTTTAGAAAAACTTTACACTTTAAACAAGGCTCCATTTAATATTATTTAACAAATATTATAAAAACGTTTCTTTGATTTAAAAAAAACTGCCTGAACATTTTTTGAAAACAACCAGAATTAAAGATATCTTTATAAATATATTTTGAGAAACACACCGATGTCGAGAGAGAAACAACTAAAAAACATAACATAAAAAAGCAATTTCAACCAAATTTTTTGTAACCTACAAGAAGAAAATATACTTAAACATGAATGGATACATAATATAGACATAAAAATAAATATAATGTATACTACACAAGAAGTTAGATCTTCTCCATAACCTTTCCTAATTCTTGATGTTATCTTAATAATGGTGAAGAAAGAAAAAGTATAGATACTTCTCAAAAGGAAACAGTTGCACTTCATTTGATGCATTATTTCTTAAAAAGTTTTAGGACATCATAAAACCCTTTTTTTGAGAAACAAGAGTTTTTATCCGCATAGTAATTTGTTTTGCGTAGGTGAAACAAATATCATAAATGTATAGCAACATTATTGATTTTCTTTGAAAGTAAATTATAAAGATCTTAACAGATTAAGCAATTTTTAGAAGACCATTCTTTAGCAAATTAACTTTCAAAATATAAATATTTGTTGGCTCTTTAGTGATTAATAATCATATGTATAGCAATAAAATATTAATATAACCATTTAAAAAATAATTGTGGACAAATAAGCAGGACTTTTAAATTTTACAGATAAATAGTTTATAAAGAGAAAAGTAAAGTATATATATATATATATATATATATATATATATATATATATATATATATATATATATATATAATATTCCACATGACATAACTCCATATCTACAAATATTTCTTCAAGACATTTCATTTGAATTGATTTAAAAGGCATTGTGTTTGTGACTTTAGAACTTGAAGTCAAACAACTGAATGCCCCTGTTAAGTGCTTAAGCAATTGCCGCAGACTGCCTACCTGTAGAATGTTTCCTAGATAGTGAATGATGTTCAGCCATCACAGAGAATATTATAAGGAGAACTATAAAGCACTACTGCAAAAAGTGTTGCATGTGGGAAGCAGAAGTTTTGCATGCATTTTTTTATTTAAATAGATGTTGATATTGAGTCTAAGAAATCTCATTATGAATATCCTAGACTCAAGGTCTACATTTAAGTAATTGATAATAATTGAAATAATTGACATCGGTGAGTTTTAATATTCTCAATAAGAAATATTTATTTGATGATATATTTAGGCCACTTTACTGCATTGGAAAAGGTTGTAACTCAAATACTTTAAATTACAACCTTTTTCTAACAGTTATGTAGTTTTTGTTCATTTATAATACTATGTAAAAACTACACAAACACACAAATAGATATTTTATATTTTTAAAGAGTACGAAACTTCATTTGAAATTAAATAAATATTCTAGTAAAATGTTTTTATCGTATGATAAATGAAAAAATGTAATTCAATGCTTACGATAATGGGATTTATGACTTTATAAATGGGTGAGATATAATGTAATAAATGCAATTAATAATAGTGAAAAAAATGAAGAAAATGAACTTTAATAGACAGATTATTTTAGTCGCTATTTAAAGAGTCATCTATTTATTGTTATACAAACTGGAAGAAATATTGACACAGATTATCACCGTAATTAATATCAGATTTTAAAACTAGATAAATATGTAAAAAACCCTAGGTTTATTTTACTAGAAATCTTAAAATATCATATTGGCTTTGTTATCCTACATCATTGACAAACAAAAATTTTTTAATTAATTCATTTAGAATGAAAAAAAATTTAAAATTAATTTATCATATTTTTATACTCACTTTGTTAAGCAAATACGATCCCAATATATTACACTAAAATCTCCTAATTTTCTAATATCTGATATTGTTTTGGCCAGTTTATTTTTTATACAAAATAGGACACATTTTTAACAAATAAAAACTGAATTTATTCATTTGCATTTTTCTGTTAAAAATATGTCCAGAATTTAAACTTATACATTTATTTTTAAATTTAATTATTACATTTATAATTAAAATTTCATTTTAACTATTAGTGTTCTTATATTCTCAAAAACCTTGTCAGTTCACTGTGAAGTCCCGAAGCTTGAATTTTATCACTAAATGAAATAAATATGTTTTGGTCAGCCTTTCTATTATCTATGGATACTTTGATGTACATTTAAATTTCTTATAAGGTTTGCTTATAATTAAATTAATTGTAATAAATAAGTTAAATTTTGAAGTATCACATTCAGTCAATTTATACTGAAAAGTTGTTAATTTGATATTGATATGTAAGGAAAATAAAACCTTACAATATAAGAAAAAAAATTAAAAATTACTATTACCTGGACACTTATAGTTATTATTATCTCTACATAAAGAGCAATTTTAACAAGGAAAATTAAAAGAAACAATAAATACACTCAAACCATAATATCATTTTATAATAACACCATATACTTCATATAAACTAAATATACTTAAACGAATGTAGAATGTCTATGTATGCTTGTAATTTATTGCCATGTGTAATCAAATTATTTTGTATATTGCATCATATATTGAAAATGCCTTAAATGCCTTAGCATTTTTTTATCATTTATGATTTGCAAAATAAAATTCCTATGCTAAGAAATATCGAAATACAATTTACATTATGTATCTCTTCCTAAAGAATCGCAAGAAATGTAATAAACATAATTATGTCTTTTTATATATAGTTTTTAAATATAGTATCATTTTTGAATAATTCATATTTTACGTTTAGTCGTATTTTTTAATTAATCAAGGAAAATATGTATATTTATTCCTTATTACTAAATGTCAATTTATTTCATATATCTATGAAATCTTTGAGCAAGTTTCGTCATAGTTTCGTTATAAACATTAAGATTACCAGATAAAATTAAAAAATATTTTATACTAGATGAGATTGGAATCCATTTCTATACTAAGGGATAGAAATTTTGAAAAAAAAAATTCTTTTATATAAAAATGTAAAAAGTACTTCACATTTATCAATAATAACAAAGTAAATATAATTAAGACAAGTTAAAAGTAAATACCAAAGATGTTTACATAAAATAAAATTAACATTTATTTATTTTTCTTCGCTACAAAAAAATATAGTATCCTGAAAAAAATTTCATACAGATAAATTATGGAATAAAATGTCTGAAGAAAAATGATTGTGTAAATTGTAAAAATAATACAGGAGCAATAAAATTATTAACCTAAGCAGTATATACAACTATTTGAATTATACATGAACTATAGGATAGAAAGAGAAAATTATTCAAAGAAAAACAAAATCATTCTGTAAATTAATTATTTTATTTGATTTAAAATAAACTATTTGGAAGTCGACAAAAAATTAATCACTAATTGAAAACTTTATTGCACTGTCTGTATGGAAATAGCGAATTTTATTTTTTTGAAATGAAACTACTATTTTCTTGTATGCATTTTTCTTGAATAATTATTCTTTTAAAGTCAGGAATCTGACTAAATTTTACATACATAATTTCTGTCATATATTGTTAATTAATTGATTTTCAATTAACTACACCAAATAATTTAAAAAAAAGTTTCTAAATCCTTGTCATTGATTGCTCATTTTGATGTTAGCTCTTTTTTATGAACCCTAATAATTATGGCTTTATAATTTTTGAGTTTCAAAAATTAAGTGTTTTCTATACCTTTCTGTAGATTTAACTAGGCCCTAACTATTTCTTTTTTACATTGATGGCAATAAATTCAATAAAAAATTAATTGCTACAGTGAAATTTTCCTTTTCTCTTTAATACCTTTAGAATTTAAAAAACTTCTTAGATTCTACTTTCAACTGTAACTTCACCCATAAAACCTTTTATACTTTAACATTTCATGAACAAGCATTTAGTTTGTATTTTTCTCAGTTACCTTCAACAAAAAACAAAGTTTGACTTATCAACATTCCCTAAAGTTAAGATTTCGTTTTTTTCAATTTCTATTTCTTAATTCAGTCTAATTTATATACGAACTCAAAATTTTATCATTTTCATTCATTAATATCATCTTTTCATAGTTAAAAAATGTTTAAACAATTTGAAACGTCAAATATGGTGATATTTTCGTATGTTTAACTTTCCTTTCACTTTTTATTTTATAATTTTAATTCATTCTAATTTTACATACGATGGGGTTGGGAACACAGTTCTTTTGTACCTTGTTTATTCCTTAAAATTTTTACAGAATGGAATTAGAAATGCTTTTACCTTATACTCTGTTCTTCTGTTAAGAAGAAATATGTTTTATTTCTTTTTCAAATTTTTTGTTACTCTTCTAATTTTAATTTTCTGTTTTGCTATCATGAGAAGCGTTTAAAGTATAATGTTTTAATTTTGGTGTAAGCGATAAATATGTATTTTATGGTCTATATAAACTTTTTTAATATCTAAATATTATAATTACATTTTTGGAAAAATTAATTAAATTTAAATATACAAACCTTTATTCTTTATTCTTCACTATTTGATACCATATATCAAATGCAAAATATCTCTTGTTTTATAAATGGATGAAATAACCTATTATTTCATTCTTATTATTTAAAGATAATTATAAAAAACAGCTGAAAAATAATCAAAGTTATCAAATGTTAAAATTGTCTCTGAAAGAATAGTTAATATTTTATAAAAATTAGCGAAAATTCCTTTACTTGAACTTAAAAAAATTACTGATTCATCATTTGGTAAATATAGGAAGAAATGCATCATTTAGTTAATAAATCATCAGTAGCAATATAATCTCATATCCCATTAGTGCACAGCAAATTTCCAACCTTTCCTCCTTTTCAACAAATGACCTTCAGGAAAAAGAAAATTTTTTGTGTAGAATTCAGTCACCAAATTAAGAGAAACAAATGATATTGTCGACTTTTTTTTAAATCAAATCGCTATTATGATAAAATAAAAATATTTGTAAGATACTTATTTATATTCAACAACAATATTTTTTATTAATGAGTAAGAAAAGTTAAAACTAAATTATTAAATTTCTGAATGGACAGAAATAGATGCAAATTGTTAAATGATTTTTTAAACAATATACTCTAATGCTCTCTAATATTGCATTCTACGTAACATTTCTTAAAAACAATACGTGTAAAAGTATTATTAATTTTTAATTTTGTTTTTCTTCCAGTAAAATATACGTTGTTTTCTTAATTTTTGGAAACTTTTTCACGAATATAAGGCTTTTTACATAATAAATTTATTACAAAGATATATATTTTAAATACATATTTCCACGCATATATTACCTTTAGTAAATACTCTGCATAATTTTAAAAGAAAATTTGAAGAATATAACCTCAAATTATATAAGAATGATTGACAACAGTATAAATATAATAACAGTGAATAAACATGCGTTTTAAATTATCTGCTGTAGAAACATCAAATTAATAAATCTATGAAAATTGTGTAGGAGCTATTAATTTCCATATAAATCAATTTGGAAAATCCCAATATAAGTGTATGTGATTTATCATAACTAAGTTTTCAGTATATAAGGCTTACCTAAAATATTCCATTGATTTCCCGTAAAATTATAATTAGATTATTTGTATCTGTTAGGGTATCTAAGTAAGAATATTATGAAAAATAATGCATTAAAGACACTCAGTCTCTTAAAATATAAAATACACTCAGTCTCTGAAAATGTAAAATGCACTCAGGGTCATTCTTAAGACTAGTCTAGTAATCAACATTTCTGAGGAAAATGAAGTCAATCTTAAACTACGTTTTAAAAAAATAATCCACTTACGCTAACTTTAAGGGAAATTTATTCTTTAATCCAAAACAAAGCATTCTAATATGCCCGATTACAGTAAAATCATTTAAATTGCTTACAATTACAGCTTTTATATTAATAGGATATAAAGAATAACTGCTTATGGTGAAATAACTTTCCTTTAAATCTTTCAGACACAAATTGATGTAATAAAATAATTAAATTTTCATAACAGGTATTAGGTTTCCAGGAAATACTAGTTGGCGTTTTGCCATTAACCATTAAGTAATTTATCTACAGAAATTATGGACAGTGAATTTATGAAAGGCAATTGCTAAGTAATCTCATTTGGAGATGTAATTAGTGTAAAATATTGTATTTTGTCAGCGATGATTCTTTAATAATCTGAGTATTGAAATCTTCTAAATATATTTATTACTAATCAATTGTAAAAAATTAAAAAATGTTATGTCATGAAACTGAAAATTATCAATGAATCTTTAATGATTCTTATTAAGTCATACAAGATATTACCATTAGTACTTTCTGATAGTTAATAGAAACTAACTTTTCTTTTTTGAAAAATCATTAGAAAAAATATAATTGTTCATTAGAAACAAGTTAGAAGAAGAAGAAGTATTCTACTATTGGGATTTGAAAATATTTTTCGAATATAAGTCATACTAATCAAATGCTCAGTCACATTAGCCAAATATTTAGTACATTATATATATATATATATATATATATATATATATATATATATATATATATATATATATATATATATATATATATATATATATATATATATATATATATATATATATATATATATATATATATATATATAGTATATATACAGTATTTAAAATTTAATGAAAGTTAAAATTTTTGTTAGAAACTTTGCGACAGTACAGGCAGAAATCTAAAAGTGTAATTATTTTATTTATTGAGTTTTACTTATTTTGCAACATTTTGTTTTCGCATTTTCTTTACACAAGTCGGAAATTGCATCGCTAGTTTTTTGTGCTTGTAATTAGCTCTTCAAAAATGTTTCTTAAACTGTTTCTAGAATAATAATTAACTTAGCTTACTATATATTTTGATTGAATTTTTGTCCGCTGAATTCATGACAAAAAGTATGACATTTTCATTTATACATGAAACCATATCAAATAATATAGTAACTTAAATTTCTTATTTTGTGTATCCTTTTTTTAAAGAGTCATTTTCTATATTCCAAAGTAGTCTGTTCTATCTCGTAAAATGTAGTATTTAGTTCAATTAGAAAAAACTATTTTTAGATCAAAATTAAAGAGAATCAATGAGCATAAAAGCTTTCTAATGCCAAAAGATATTGATAAACTATCATGAAATGATTCATCATTTAACTTTGACAACTTTTATTTTTATATTATTGAATTTTTTGAAAGCTCTTTGACTGTAATATAAAATTTTACTTGTAAATAATTTTGCTTATACTATAAATTTAAATGTGATATGAAAATATTTTGGTGAAAACATATGTCCCACTTTTACATCAATAACTCATGAGTTGTATAAAATGATTTAAATTAGGGTAAAAAATATTACTGCAGCTAAAAACGATTAAATGTAAAATAATTTCACTAAAACAGTGCATGCAAATACAATTTAAACTATAACAATAGAAATATGTCATTATCATACTGTATTAAAATAGTACTGAAAATTAAAAATTAAGATTTAATGATATCATATTTTTACAATTGTACCAAAATAACCTTAACATTGCTTGCAATATTCTTCATCACTGTTTTCCAAGCAATTGCTTTTTGTGCACTATAGAAACAATAAATAAATTTAACTTTATTTTAACATGATGCCTACTGTGTATCATGCCTATCAGTATACTATCTTTAAGCAATCTATCATCTACAATCTATCTAATCTGCTATCTATACAATATCTTTAAATTTGCTTCACAATCAAAATTAGTATATTAGAAGAAATCCATCTGGTTGAGTTGCATAAAATAGTCTACTAGTACTAGTGATTCCGTCTTTAGAAATTATCTCACGTAAAACGATTTATACTAATGAACGATATTCGAAGATGCTCAACACTTGCATAAGAGTTTCAGTTTTGTATTTCTAGGACGGCTTTTCTGTTAAATAGGAAAATTTGAAAGTTCGGTGAACTTATTTACATATATAGAGATATTAGCTAAATTTATTATTCGCCTATATATGATTTCCTTAAAACACAAGAAACAATAGTCAACATCACAAATTTTTATTACCCCCTCTTAGTCCTGATTGTCACCTCAGCGTGGTTTCCTGGATGGAATGCGAGAAGATCGTAGAGTTATTTTCCTGACAGAGAAAGAGAGAGTACCTAGGCGTGAAGGACATTTAATTGGTCTAGTTAATACAGTCACACATCGGGGACAATGTTAGTCTTTTATCTATGGTGTCCCAGGACTTTTACCAAATTGAAGGGTAAAAATATATTTGAGGGTTCCCCTTTGCAAGATTGGTGATTTTTGTTTGGCGCCAATACTGTTTGCGCGGAATGCTGTGCAAACAGTAATGAAGCCAAAACACAATGAAATTTCAAAAATAATGCAGTAAGCACATAAAAAAAAGAAAAAAAATGTTCTCACTTTATTTTGCTGGAATATCCTCACTTTGAGGTACACAAAATTCTTTAATAGCACCTTCAGATATTGCTTAAATTTATCCTGAGAAGAAAACCAATCATAACCGTGAATGGAGGATTTCAGAGTAACGTTTAGGGTTACAATAAATATAACAACATCGCCCAGCTTAGCGATAAACTTGGCGAGAATTCAAGGGGCACCCTCAAGTATAGTCTAACCAATTGATGTTGCTCTTTTCCCTTTACCATGAATTATCATATTACAATATCGAGAGGGAGGTCAGTAAGAGATGCAAATTTAGAATATTTGCAGATATTATCATCTGACTCTCTGGATTAGATATTGGTCAAATTGAACAAATCTAAATAGCGCACTTGAAGCAACTCATTATTTTGCAATTGTGACTTTAAATGCTTTAATTTCCTTGATAACATTCCTTACTACTGGCAGACACTTCTACAATAATGTAAAATGATACTCCTCAAGTGATAGGCCAAATATGGGAGACCTCTGCTTGTCCCTGCTTCAAAATCACAAAGATTCCACCAAGTAACTTCAATCTAACTGTTAGAACCCAAGTTAGGGTTTGATGCAAAGAAGAATGCTGTTACAACAAGAACGCCCACAGTTATAAGTCTAAGATTTTGATGAATAGAATGTAGGTAAACTATATTAAAAATGCTAAATATCTGGGTTACAATTTTAACCAGGAAATTAGAAGTAATAAGCATATTGATGTCCATGTGGATAGGTGTAGAAACAAACTAAATATTAAATTCATATCCGGTCGTGATTGGGAAGTAGATGCTTGCTCTCTTCGAATGACTTACATTTCGCTTGTTAGGTCAACACTAGAGAAAAGTTTGCCCATCCATAACGGTGCATCCAGTATCAATCTAAGGAAACTTAAAATGGCTCAGTTGAGTGTGGCTACGACTTCGTCCCAGTTATCCATATGACAGAGCGTTAATCAGAATAATTTGTCTTTTCTTTCATTAAAAAGTTGTTATCTTCTCCCAAAATACAAAAACAAGCTCTTCAGATACAATAATCAACATATAACCTCTGATTAGCTACCTATTTGGAGAAACAACCAACGCTTCAAGAAGCTTAATCCGTTTTTTTAAGCTAAAATGCTGGGGTTTACCTCTTCAAATGTAGAACCTCATTCTTCATACCATCTGAGAGTTGAATTGAAGCTTGGTGGGATTTACTTTTACGAGACTCTTTTGGCTGGTGTAAAAAACGAGAAGGCAGCTCTCATCCAGCATTTAACCCTGGGAGCTATCAATGTGATCCTACGATCTTATTTGAAAATATACACGTTTGGTAACAGCGGTGATATGGAAATTTCTGGCAGTGGAGTATACAATGAAAATTTCACTGGTTCTATGGAATTCAAAATAAAGAGTCCCGACTTTACAGGTTTTAGATATGAGTTTATTGCTATCAAGATAGGCTTATAATACGCGTATCTATTAAAGAGATACATGCATATCTGTATTTTGACTAAGAGTGGAGCTTCAATACAACACCTATCTAATTGAATGGTGATGGAGAAAAAGACAAGCCTGAACATTTTAGATCTTCTCGTCTTGCTTTCTTCTGGCAACTCAATCCATTTCTAATGGATTCTATCTTATGTTGGGATCAATAGAAATAAAAGGGCTGACTACTTGACCAAGGTTGCTGCTAATGAGTGGGCAAGCCTTTGTTGGGTTTTCACATATAGCGAAACCTCCTTCCTTTGGAAGATGGATTTAAACTGCCTTGGATGGATTGCTCCAAATCACCTTTGGTAATTTGGAAGAATCCTTGGTGGATCTTTTTAACTTTTTCTCACTTCCCAAGTATTCAAGTCAATTAACTCACATACCTGTAAGTACAGATGTTCTCCCTGAGTGCTATTGGTTTGGAGTTGACAGGGTGACTCCGGTGCATATTTTAGCTTGCTTGGATTTTAAAATGGACAAGCTCCTTCAGATTCTTAATTAATTATAGACTTTTCCATATTTTTGGATTTATTGAGACTGTCTAGCTTTATTAGAGAATCGGAGATTTGTAAAACATATTAAAACAAAATCGAATCAGAGAATATTTTATTGAATATGGATATTATTTTCAAAGAGAGACAAAATTTGGCAATTCTGTATACTTGTAACATTTTTCAGTATAAAGTCATCCTCATTATTAAACATGAAAATATTTAAACCATGAATCATCCACTTTTTCCAAGCAAGTAACATCGAATTACATGTTTTTTCCAATATTCTTTCAGAAGAAATCATAATTGATTCTCCATAATTTTTTTCATTAATTTTTAATAGTGTTTGTGATATTTTTGTTGGCAGAATAAAAAAAATGTGTCAGAATACCATAATTATATTCATCATTTTTGAATAGGTTTCTTGAAACACAAATGAATAGAATTTATCAAAACTATCTTTACGCTTTTACATGAAACAAACTTACAAACAAAATTTATGAAAGAAATGCAATAATTAAATAAATTTGTGATATTGAATATTAAATTGAATATTACAAATAGTTATTTTAACAGGGTTTTTTGAATTTAGGTTTAGTGATTTTGAGCTTCATTATATTTAGCGTAGTAGCCGGACATTGGAAAAAAAAGAAAAATATTTTTATTTTTTATTTTCAAACTGACAGATTTCAATGAAGAGATGTCTTTTACATTATTTGTGCGTAATTTCATTTTTTCTGATCTCGTACGAGTGACTGAAAATCCAACATTTTAAATTTGGTCTAAATTTTTTATAGATTATAATATATCAAAGAAATATTGAAGAATGATTAAACATTTAAGAAATAATAGAAAATATGGAACAAAAATAATGTAAAGTATTTTATTTTTTCCGATCTTTAGTAAAATTAATAACTTTAATTAATTTTTACCAATTATAATCAGCGTGTACGATGTATGTTATTAGGAAAATTTGGAGAATATCTGTAAAATATCACTGTTTTATAAGAAATACCTATGTGTTTATAAACTCTCTTTTTAAATAATAAATATGAATCTCTCACAGTAAGTATAAAACAGCAAGAAAAGAATACAACAATATGTATTATTATATTAATTTATTGAATTTTTGAAAGGGAAGAAGTTTTTTAAATTATTTGATAATTGTATATTGCTTAAAACTAAAGGTTTTTGATATAGCTTGAATAATGATGAAAGCTTATTATTTAAAACTAACATTTAATGCTTATGAAATTGGATGATTTTTTTTTCAAAAAAATTTCATTAACATGAGTATTTAAAAATAAACATTAGCTATAATTAAATAATTTGTACAATCATTCAGTCTTAAATATAACAAAATTAATCAAAGAATTTATTATTTCCAGTTAAGGAAAAAGTAGCGCAATGTATTCTTTTTAATTTCGCAATCCATTAAAAACATTAAAAGCAAGCTTAAAAGCTAGATTAACAATGATTTGCTGTGTGTGTACACACACACACACACATATATATATATATATATATAATTAATCAAGAGACAAAATACCATTACTTAAATCAATTAAAAAAACAATAAAAACATAAAAATACAAAAATATATATAATTATCTAACCACCTGTGCAGCGCAAAAGCATCTAAGGAAAGGTAAGTCAGGAAAAGAGACTTTAAATTCTAATATTCACAAACTTTTAAGCACTACAGTCAATATTATTAAGAAAAAAGTTCTATCTTTATATAAAACTTAAAAATTATAATTTATATTTTCTTTACTTAACTGTTAACATGAACAAACCAGGTATTATTTTTGATAAGCTACTTAATTATTAATGATATTTTTCAGGACAAAACAACTTGTATAGTTAAAAATAATAAATCACGAGTTTTTGAATTTCTTTCAAATAATCGTGTTTTTGATATTGGTTCCTTTGATGTTAAAGATTTATTTACATACTTTAAGTAAATTAAATGATGTTTTAAATTCATTATATTATTGTGAATATAAGCATTTGCTTAAGACTGTGATTATTGGAACAATTTAGCTAAGATCTGCATTTTTAGTAACCTTATTTGCAAAGAAGAATATATTTTTCCTCACGATTTTTGTATTCCAAAGGGTTCAAAATTTTTCAGTTTACTTGCCAATTTATGTTTGCATCACTGTGCAAAAAAAAAAAAAGAAATGTTTTTCAATTTCTTTCTGAATTTCGCTATATTTATGATTTTATTATTTTTGATAGTTCTGACTTTGAAGAATATATTGGAATTATTTATCCTTACTAGTTAATTCCTATAAATACTAACATTAACAGTCCTAATTGTGAATTTTTGGACTTTGAAATTGATATATAAGATGATTTGGCTTATATTTATAATCTATGAAAAAAACACAGATATTTTTAAGTAAATAAATTATATTTTGGAATTTTAATATCTCTCTTAAAATCAATATAAACGTTGTAATTAGTGAAAAAATCACATTTATGGTATATGAAATAATATTAAAAGTATTAAAAACCAGATAAAAAGTTTTTATTTTTATAAAGAAAAATAATATTCCCCATAAATTTATTTTCAACAATGTAGGAAGAAGGGGAAATCACTTATAACATTGAAGTAATGCGTAATTTTTAAAGCTTCAGAAGGGTCACCTATAAGCATTGAAGCTCTTATAAGAATCCTGAAAACACCTACTATTATATGTTTTAAGCAACTTTAACTTTTTAATCTACGTTAATTTAATTTAACTTCAGTTTTAAACTACTTTAATTATAAACTTCCTTAATTATAAAATTCTATAAATTTTTTAAAGCTATATTCATTTTTAAATTTAAATAAAAAATAATTCATGTTGTCTAAGTGTGTGTGTACATAAATATAATAAAAAATAAATCTATATTAATAAGTAAAAATAATTTCAAATTCTTAGCAACGAATCTGCCTCATTAAAGTTTATGTTTGGGTTTGGAATTGTTGATTTAATTGCTATTGAATCTTGTCTCTTAAATTTTTGCTGATTTTTCAGTTTTATAATTTGGATAATTGTAAATTTAGTATTTACTTTTATATTCGAAAATTTTTATTGCAGACGTACACTCCGGGGAAATTGACCGAGTTTCTTAGATCTATTACTCGTTGCATGTCAGAATAGAGTGTTTCTATTTTTTTGCAATGTTGACCATATATCTTCGTGAAGAACACATGTTCCTTATGCTTCTTATTATTTTTTCATATTGTGTCATATAAATCCGATTTCCTTATATTTCAATTCATATTTTTTTATTTCCAATTATCTTATGTATATATATATAAATAAATATATATATACATATATATATATATATATATATGTATATATATATATATATATATATATATATATATATGAAACATAGATGCAAAAAGTTATTCTTCACTCACTTCAATAAGTAAAAAAAAGTATTCTAGAATTTCTCTAGTAATCATGTTTGGGCGGAAAATGAACAAATTGGGACATAAAATATTCTTTGTGACCATTTTTTATAAAAATAATCCAAAACATAAGATCAAAATTTCAAATATTGATCTGTAATATTGGCTATATATTTTACTTGTACAGAATACTTTTTATATAGCCTTTTTCTTGGGATTACCTAGGTTTTCAGTAAATTTCGTAGTAAATAAAAGCAAGTTTATCTCCTCAATTTTCTCTTTTTCAAATTTTATCTTTGAAATTCGAAAATATGAATTTAAGCTTTTTATTTAAAATAGTTATGAATCTAGATAGATTTTTTTGTGTGATTTTTCTCCATCATTGTTTTGTATTAAAGACAATTTTTATTATAATGTGCATCTGAATATATTTTTCTTCAGCATTATTATTGCTAAAATAATTTTTTTTCTTTTATTGTGAATCTTAACACAGATTTCATGCTATTATTTCTTTTTCCTATCTTGACATAGAAATAAAATTGTTTTCGAAAGTCGATGAATTTAAAAGAAAAAAAAACATAATGTATATTTTTTGAGTTTTTACATTTAATGGAGAGAGAGAGAGAGAGAGAGAGAGAGAAGAGGAAATATGTGTGATATTCTTTATTACATTTCTTGTCATATGATTCAGTTCTTAAAAACACTACTTTAGAAAACTTCATAACAAATTTGAAATTTTGATTTGCATATATAGTGTGTACTTTCACTTACAAATTCTTTATGAAATATAGTCCTGGCCATCCAAATTGCAACAGCAAAAAAGATAAGAGATACCACAACGAAATTTATTTTTTAGATAACATGTTGATCAGGATTGAAATGATTAAATTTATAACTTCTGTGAAGTCTGGTAATTTATTCTATTTAAAGTCTAATAATTTATTGAAAGGCATTATTTTGTTTACTATAATTCCAATTAGAATATACAGTGACACATAAAATATACTTTAACCAATAAAATATATATTTAAAGCAACCATTTTTCTATTTCTTATCTAAATCATCAAATCCCTCTACTGCTTAGTCAGAAACTTAAATTTTTTGTGTAAGTATTGCGTGACTAATTGTTATTAATTTATTGATATGGAAAACTGAATGATATGTTTTATAGTTGATCGCCTAGTAGAGAGTTTGTCATCTATTTATATTTAAGGTTTATTTCATGCTGGGAACTATTTTGGTGACAGTATCGTGTACAACAAAAATATTTCGAACTCATCACGCGATTATTTTCATTGATTCGTTCAAAGTGTTTCAAGGTCGAGTATTCTCTTGCTAGCAGTGATAAATGATGTTCTGTTTTACTTTACTTAGTCAGAAATATTGTATGCGTGTGTGTGTGCACGTATATATATATATATATATATATATATATATATATATATATATATATATATATATATATATATATATATATATATATATATATATATATATATATATATATATATATATATATATATATATATATATATATATATATATATATATATATATATTATATATATATTATATATATATATATATATATATATATATATATATATATATATATATATATATATATATATATATATATATATATATATATATATATATATATACATATATATATATATATATATATATATATATATATATATAATCTGTGTGTGTAAATATGCATAGTTAATGAATTTTAAAATTAATCACTTAAAATTGTTTCAAATAATTAATATAAGATAAACTGACATAACATGTTAAAAATATATAATTAAATATACTAAAAAGGTGGTAGCTAATTGAAAAACAGAAAGTATTTCTGAGAATGAACTAAAACAAAACGAACTGTATCTGTAAATGTTTTCATCAATGTAATAAAAAAATGTTTTTAACCATTCTTCCTATAATTGCACAAAACAAAAGCATTTTTTGGTTGTTTGGCATGAAATTTCTAAATTTTATTAGAATGATTAACATTTTGAAGAAAATTTGCCTATGTTTAATGAGCTCATTTTCAACTGTTTTAATAAACTTTTTTTAAAAAAAAACTTCTTTTTTGTGCATTATTCAATAGTTTCTAACAGCAACTTATACCACAATGCCCTAAGATCATATTAAATATTTACCCTATTCCAAAGATATTTGAAATTCTCTTAATTTTGAATGAAAATCTTGAGTATTTTATTGAAAACTGAATAATTATATAATATAAGTTTATATCATTAATGAAAATTAAGTTATAGAAACTTCACTTCTCTTTTATTGGTTGGGCAAAAAGAGATAAGGACAAACATTTAGTGTCATAAAATCACAAGTTCTTAGAGGCCCACTAAATCCTTCTTCTCACCATCTAAGTAAAAGGTAGAGCGTGCTGTTCCAGAACATTCTGAATAACTCCATGTTGGGTTTTTTAATTTGTGGTATGATGTTTATACTGCCTCTACAAAAGATCAGCAATTCTCATTGCCTTTTCATTTAAAATCAAAGCTTGCTCACATATCAGGGTTTAAATCATTGAATTTGAGAATTGTGAATGATTTTTAGGTCTTAGAATCACTATGTTTATTACTTTTAATATATTTTTATTAGTCAAGTCTTAATCGAGATCGAATATAGTTTAATTTAGAATGTGGCGCAATTTGAAATAATTTTTTACTAACAGATCAATAATATGTTTAATGCATCCACATTTCAGAAAGATGATCATTTATCCAATATGCATCTAAATCAAAATTATTCCTTACTCAATACCTGAAAACAAATTCGATTAAATCTATTCTATAATTTTAAGGTACTTAAGTAAAAACGTTCAATATGTGAATCCTGTTTTTAAGATATTATTGTTTTACATTAGAAATTATTAAATATTGATCTTTTAATAATATTGTCAGATTTATATTAATATAAAATCCATTAAATAGAAAAAAAAGAATTCAAAAATGGGTTTTTAACAAGTTTGAAAGGAAACATTTTATAAAATTTCATCTTTTTCGAGTTATTTATAATTTATCTCTAGATCTCAAAATATAGCTTAATTTGCATAATTTTGAATGAATATAAAATCTCATGGAAAAAAACATAAATAAAAAGCTAGATAAAGAAATGCATTACAATAAGAATGAATATACTTTATAAATATGTTTTGCTTTTAAATCATAAGTCTCAGCATATATTAAGGGAAATTTAAATTTATTTAACACTTTGAATAAATATAAAAAAATATAATAAAGATAAAAGTAATACAAATCAAAACATTAAGAATATCATAAAACTAAGAGAAAAGATATAAATGATAAATCTATAAAAATAAACATATTTATATGCATTTGTTTCTCATTTACATTTATATTTTCATGCTTTAAAAAATTATATTAACTAGAATAAACCTTACAATACTTTATTAAATTTAACGAAAAGCAAACACATTAAGTATTCATCACTTTTTTTAAATAAAAATCAGAGGAATCCAAGGAATGTGATTATATTTTATTTATTTATGATCTATAGTAATTTGTGTGTTTGTTTGCTGAATTAGTTAATGAGTATTTAAATTAGTAATTATATATATATTTAAATTTAATATGTGAAATTTTTGAACAAATAATCATTATTACTTTTTAAATACTTATGAAATATTTATTCTCTGGGCAAATTAACTATAAATCCCATTTGAATGTTTAGAATTTTTACTGAAATTAATTTAATCGAAACCATTTTAATAGAAAATCCGTGTTTGTGACAACACATTATCAATTTACATTCTCTGTATGTGTTATTGTGATTATAATAAATATATTCCAATAAACCACACACAGAATGCATTTGCATTAAATTTTTACTACGTAAATTGAGACTCTCTTTCTGTAAAATTAAGAATTAAATTACTTACAAAATTTAAATTGACAAATGCATATGGATAAACTGTGAACCATCAATTGAACAGAAAGTTGTCATAAATTTGTATTGTGATTTCTTTTATTTGTATAAATAAGTATATTTTATGTAATTCTTTATATTTAAATTTGACATTTACATACAAAATTAAAATATTACTGTACTTTAAGACATTAAATTAATGTCTTTATTGTTTTCAATAATTTAATTAATGATTTAATGATTAAGAAATTATTTGGATGACATAAGTCATTTGTGTGTGTGTGTGTGTGTGTGTGTGTGTGTGTGTGTGTGTGTGTGTGTGTGTGTGTGTGTGTGTGTGTGTGTGTGTGTGTGTGTGTGTGTGTGTGTGTGTGTGTGTGTGTGTGTGTGTGTGTGTGTGTGTGTGTGTGTGTGTGTGTGTGTGTGTGTGTGTGTGTGTGTGTGTGTGTGTGTGTGTGTGTGTGTGTGTGTGTGTGTGTGTGTGTGTGTGTGTGTGTGTGTGTGTGTGTGTGTGTGTGTGTGTGTGTGTGTGTGTGTGTGTGTGTGTGTGTGTGTGTGTGTGTGTGTGTGTGTGTGTTGACGCATGCTTGTGTGAAAGTATTTCTTTAATTTTACATATTACAACGAAATTTAAACTGAAGTTTCTGAAACTTTCACGGAAAATAAGAAAAACAAATTTGTTGATATTTATAGAAAATAAAATATTTTATTAAATTACCTTAAAAATGAAAGATAAATTCTTGTTTTCAAAATTCGAAATGAATCAACAAAAGTAAATACCACAAAGCAATTTTGACTCGCTTAAGAAAAATGACAGAAAATTATTATAAATATTATCACCTTTTTAAAGATAACTAATTTATAACTACATTTTATGTCTTTGCAAATTTCTTAAAGCTATTTTGCATTTAACGTGATCAAAGGAAAGCGGTCTATATAACGGTAAAAAAAATGGAATAATTGATCGACAAACATTTGAAGAATCATATCCGTGATTATGTGCATTTAATGTGAAAGGTGCTATTCTCAATGAAAGGCAAATTATAAACTGCGATACAAATAAGAATAACTGTATTAACTGCCATGCATGAATATAAATTGTGATGCGTAACAAGGAATATTCATATGCAGTAAACTAAAGGCAGGGATAACAGTTGCAAGAAACGGGTCTACACTTAATTAAAAACATAAAATGACAAACGTGTCCTCTTGAGACGATGACTCTGCTGACCTTCGAAAATAATACATATCAGAGACGTATTTCAACGAATACGTCTCTGATATGTATGTCAGGATTGTCAATTATATTCTATTGCCCCATCTCGTATTACCAAAAAGCTTAGACACAACTTTCCATGTCAATAAAGATATGCGAATGCCTGATATCATGACATCTGTTATTTTAACAGTTATTTGTGGAACTCGCACTGCAAATAAATACTCACAACGAAATTTCAAGAATAATTGACATGCTGTGGAATTTTGGAGACACTTATTTCAAGTCTTCGGAACGTCGGATTCTACTCTTCACAAAATCGTTTAGAACAACAATCTTTCCCACAACAGACGCATATGCTTAGGGGTGATGCTTTACATTTTCTGTGTTCAAATGGTAGAAGTAATCATAATATTTTGGCTTTTAGTGCACTTTTGCACATGATATCAATGCAATTGCCGACACTTTCCTAAGTTATATCTATATCAATTAAATTTTATCCTGTCTTTATTTCATCCACAGTAAATTGGGAACAATTTTATGGAAGACAGGGAAATTTATATGAGTTTGTCTGTAAGACTCTGGTTCACTTAAAAGTAATTTTATGTTACTTTGTAATAGATTTTACAACGAATTTAAAAAATAATTAAAATTGATTTGAATTCCTGGGAAATAAATTTGCTGATGTCCTTTATGCAGTCAATTTAAATGATATGACACGTTTTTAAGGATTCTTGTAGCTTCAAAAATAAAAGTATATTAATTTTCTCATTTTAATATTGTCCTCCTCTATAAAAAGAATAAAAATATTTATGGCATCAGATCTCTTCTATTTTGTAAATTCCTATATTGAAAATGAGGAAATGTGAGTTGTAACTTTTAAATATTTAATAATTTCGTATTTAAAGAAAGTTTTCAAGCACTGTCCCTCCTCAGTCAACTTCTTTTTACTTTATTTTGTGATACAAAACATTTTTGAGACATTATGGATTCAATTATTTTAAACGTGTTCACATTTTTATATATAAAATTATAGAATTTTGAGTTTTTCTTAAGTGTTCTATATATGTTGAAACTTGAATTTTTTTAATTAAAGGATTTGGATTTTTGCTTATTTTTGTTTGCTACATCAATAGTAAATTTGCTTCTCTCCTCATAATTGTAATAAATTCTTGTTTTTTTCAGTTTGTAATTAGATTAGATGATATTCGTTTTTATTCCATACTAATCTTTTAGGTTAATAACCAGAAAGCACAGTTATGTTGAACGAATTTTGCCAATGTGCTGTGTTGTGTTAATTTTTGCAATATAATTGCAACCATCATGGTGCTGTAAAAAGAACACAAATTTGTTTGACAACTTGACACCATGACAGTCGTACATCATTGTTCATCGTTGTGAACAAATCACAAGACTCTCCTATCAATTATTTAATATAAGATACGATTGCTGACTAACAATTCATGTTTCTGCAAATTTCGACAAAATGTTGATGCAATCATTTATAGCTTTGCAGTAGGCCATTTGCAATAGGCTCGTGACATCACTATACAATTTATTTAGGCTATGTGCTATCAAATATGAGTTCTGGGCTGTTTGTGATATTTGGGTTCTGAGAACTAGCACAATATTTTGTATAAATGTTTTGAAATACCATATTTTAAAGACGGTCATTCCATTTCAAATTACAGAGTAACAAATTTATGATAAGGTAACCTTCAAACTAGTTAAGCTTCATTTCGATATTTATTAATATCAGAAGTGCGCAGCTAAGCAATTTTATTTAAGTAATAATTAGGTCATTTTTCACTAAGCAAACATATTTAAATCCAATTTCTTTTGAAAAGTTTGTGATTAATTTTTATTCCTTGAGTTCATTAGATACTTTGTTATCGCCACCTTCCTCACATATATGCATTAAAAAACCAATTGTTTGAATATCTGAAAATATATTTTTTATAATGTAAATTTCACTAGTTTAGTATTTACGTTTATGGAAAAACAATTTTAATAAAGAGTTATATTACTAAGCACGTAAAATATTTTTGTATATTTTTATTTAAGTAATAATCATAAAATTGATTTTACCTGTTTAAGAAAAAACTTGTGAAAAATTACCAATTTTCAACTTCAAAAATTTGTAATTTTAAGTAAATATAATGAATTATTAAGTAGTAATTAATAAAAATTTATAAAAATTCAATTAAATATTGAAATATCTTTATTAACACGAGTGAAGTTTGAAATGACCAAAACAGCTGCATAGATGTCCTTGAAAATTACTTTTGTTCCTCATAAATATTATTGATTTGAATAAAATTACACTTCACCAACTAAAGTCTTTATGTATGCCTAAATATTGAAATTTAAAAGATTTTCTAGCTCCAGGTAGGTTAACCAAATGCATAATAATGATATTTTATATTTAATAAGATATAAATGTTATTGAGAAATTTATGGCGAATAAAAAATGGAGCATTCAAAACTAGAACTTATTAGAAATGTTTTATTTGTTAGCTTTTTCAAATAAACTACAAATTGTAAATTGTGATATTTTTTTCTTCAAAATGCCTACATATTGCAGAAGAAAATCATCAAAAATTGAAAGAAATTTTATCTCCCTAATTTCCTCATTTCAAATTTAATGAGACATTCTCTAATTTTTAATATTCCAGCGTACATTTTTATCCACAGTAACTGTGATTTCTAACCAGAATATTTTTGTCAGATTCCTCAAAATGTCATTTTGCATATAAGAAATTAGATTTAGTTTTTATAAATAATGTAACCAATATTTAATTGTAACATAACCTACATATTAAAGTAGCCTTTTATGTCATTAAATACTTTAAGAAATCTAAAAATTCAAACCTACAAAAATGTAATTTTCTGCGCTTTTCATATTGGTTTTAACCAAAATGTTGACTATTATTTGAAATTAAACAAGTTTTGTTTTTCACTGATTTCCTTAACAACCAGTAAAGACAACTCTTAATTTATTTGAAACATTTTCTAAACAAGTCTTTTTTAAGTGAATATAGGGTATTAATTTTAAAGATAACTATTATAATTATTAGGGCAATATGAAATAAGTATGTCATAAGTTTTAAAGATTCGAAGAACATTTTAAGGAAAGAATCAATTTATAATTAGACCAAAAAGGAAATTAAATTCAGACCTAGAAAATTATAAAATCTTTCAAATATTTTTAAGCATATGCAATTTATAAACAAATTTGTAAGAAAAAATATCATGATTGTTAGCTTCCCAAAATAAATTACTAAAAAGAAATATAATTATGGCACTAGGAAAACAACGATTGCTACTCCATGGTTGTTGCGGAAAATATATGTAAACATATTAGGATTTCTGAATATTAAAAGGAACTCTTTTAAGGAAGGAATTATATTTTGTGGCTGTAACTCTGCAACTTTCTTGACTTTACGGCTTGTGTAATGTGGCTTCATCATACATAATAAACAGCTGTAAAGGTTTATGACATAGTAATTTATTCATGCATTAGAAGTAACATTGGCTTTACTAAGCTTTGAGCTCACTATAAAATCTAATATTTTCCAACATCTGTGTTTAGAATAGTATAAATCCATGGATATTATCTTGAACAAGATACTGATTTCATTGCTTAACTAATATAGGCATATATTTTATATGTTATTTCCGAATTTTATCTACATTGTACTATTTTTCAGCTTTCTTGATATTGCACAATACTCATGCGTTTTTTAATTAATACACATAATAAAATATTTTTCTTTAATGACTTAATCCAATTTTTAATATCGTTGACATAGTATTGATAGTACTAATCTGAAAATATTGAAAATTAATTTTTATTTAAATAGCTGTTATACACTCAAAATGTTTAAAAATTCAATGTGTGATGCAGTGTGTGTATGAGTAATTTCAAATATATAGAACCGAAAAAATTCCACAAAACTCTGAAATGTCGCATAGTTTTTTTTTGAAACCGAACTTCCAATAACGTCTTTTCTGCTTCATAAGATATGCCAATAGTAAATAAAGCATCAAACTTTAAATTTAAGTACCTTTTTAAAAAATATTTTATTTTCCAACATGTTCCATTTCAAAAGTCACTTCAATGTCAAAAGTCCTTAACTGAGCAAGTTTGTTTTATCTATTATTAGTAATGTATGATAGCGTTTAATTACCATGAAAATTTCTTATATATTTTAACTTAAAATTATAATCTAAATCAAAATATTTTATATTCTCATGTTTATGAAAATATTTTATTTTGTTATTCTTCATTAATTTTCCTTACTGAAGTCGAAAATGGTATTTCACAATGATTAGCAGAAAACTGCTGTTATTATAGATAGCTATATATCTATAGATATAAGCTAATAATAATTATAATACGGTTAAAATCATTAACTTCCATTTATTATCCACATTTAAATATCCATTGATGAATTTATATATTTAAAATCAATTATTTACTATAGGAGATCTTTTGACTTATGATATATTTGACTTTTCAACACTTAAGGAATGGCACTGCAATTTAGTTTTTTTTCATTTAATATAATGTTTTTAATTTAAATGAGTTTTATTTTGAATATTTTCAAGAAATTTGAGCATTTACAGTTTAGCTACTTATTAGGAAATTGTTAACATTATATTACAGTAGATTGTATAAATCTGTAATATATAGACAGAAATAATTGTCCATGATATATTAAATTCAACTTTAAATTTGCAACTTGATATTTATTCTGCAGTAAATTTTATATTTAATTCAAATGTAAGTATTAAAGAATGAAGTTAGCTCTAATTTTATCCTTAATTTTATCTATATATGTTAATGTGATAAAACTTACACTGGATAAATAATCATGGGAAACAACATGTTTCAAGTCTGTATACTTCATTAATAAAATATTGATCATTTTAGCTAGATTTTGCTTTTTTGACCAGGTTTTACTCAATTATTATATTATATAACTTAATAAAAATCATAATGTACAATAAAATAAAAAATGGTTAATATGTTAACATTAACAATAATTCACTGCAAAATTCAATGTTTTTATATACATTTTTTTATAAAATTTCGAAAATCATGTTAGCTAAAACTATACACAATTTTGTTGATTCAGAAATATTTTTATGATAGAATATTTGAATTTATCGCGAAAACAATTTTTTTTTTGCAAAAGATGAGCGTTATCACTTAAAATTTTCTTAGTTTAGTTTTGTATAATTTATTTTTTAAAAGTCCATTTACATTTTTCTTAATGAAAACTTCAAATGAAACTTTAGAATATTTTACCCTTGCAAAAATATTTTAAACTGATAAATCTTTATTGAGTAAATTTCATATTTTCCTCTGATTTTAGTCTATATTAAGTTCCTCGTAAGGTCGCATTTTTAAAACTACATTGACAACGAAAACTTTTTCTCATTAGTAAACTAAAACAAAATGTTTTTAGGAAGAAATATAAATACGTTGAAAATTATATTAATATTTAATTTCGAATAAGAAGTAATTATGTCGTTAAACTTTTGAGGTTTAATATGTATGACAAACATTTAAAAATAATAATTAATTGATTAATAAGAGATAATAAATATTTTACTTCAAATCATGACATACTTCAAATGAAAATTCTATAATGATAAAAACACAAATTTATCATATTTTTAAATACAACATTTCCCCATATTTATGAATGAATTCAATATTATTAGCTATACTTCTAATTTGCATTGAGTGCTACATAAAATAGTAAAAGTTAAGAAAACATTAAAAACAAATTGTTTTTTTTTTATTTCCAACCTAAATTATCAGCTTCCCTGTGCCATTTTCAAAGACTCCTTGAATAGTTTACATAAGCATCGCGTGACTAATTAATATTAATTCACAACAAATATAGAACTGAAGTAAATGCGTTACAGTTGCTTGTCCTGTACAAACTCTGTAATATATTTATACAAAGTTTATTTCATATTTGGAAACACTTTGGTGACAGTATCGGACAAAAATATTTCGGAATTATCACGCAACTGGTTTCATTGATTCCTTTGAAGATTCCAAGGCTGAGTATTTCCTTAATAATAACAGTAACAAATACTGTTTCTTTCTCTAACTTACTGAGTAAAAAGTTCACATGTCTCCCGTTCTTTCTGTGTGTGTGTGTGTGTATATGTGTGTATATATATATATATATATATATATATATATATATATATATATATATATATATATATATATGTCTCCTCCAAACATATTTTTTTTATTTCTACAACTATGAGTCTGTGAATAATCGCAGCATTTTGATTCATTATTTGAAATTGAATTAACCTGGACATAACGTCTTTATATAATTTAGTTTAACTGTTTACAAAACTAGTATAAAATCTAAAAACTGTCTTAGATTGTTGTTATATTGAATATTAAATTTTATGCGTATAAAGCCACTATTTAAATATGAAGATAGCAAAAAATTATTCTTTAAGTTATCAAGATTATTGAAATTTCACGAAATGTTTATGCTTTTCAATATGTAAGTAATAAACTAGAACATTTATTTTCGAAAAAAACATTAAAATGTTATAATAAATTTCTCTGTAATAACTTTTAATTATTTATATAAATAAATTTTCTGCATTTATTTATTATGATTTAATAAATTTAAAATTATTTTCTAATCAGTACTTTAGCAACATTAAAAATTACTTCCAAACTGCAACATAAATAAAAGTACAGTTATAATTTATATCAAAATATATATAATTTGGTAAAATATGTTTGATCACTTAAAATATGTATGATCGCTTAATAAAATTCATTTTGATGGATCCACTTAGCTCTTGTAAAAATGCTTCAAATTTATTTAAAAAATTCAGCAAAGTACTATTAATTTGATCTAATATGACTATTCATTTGATCTAAGTGTATAACATAAATAATTTAAGTCAGTACCACCAAATATCACTTTTAGAAACTACTACAAAATATTCTTTCTTTTTTCAAAAATTTTACTGATTTGATAATTTTTACTCACATTAATTAAAATAATTGATGTTCACATTTTCTCAATGAAATTTTAAAAGGAAAATAGTATTCATATTTGTTAAATTTTCCATTATATAAATGTGAATGTCTTTTCAGAAATATTTATCAAATAAACAAATGCTTGTTGAGAAAGTTTTATAATAACGATTACATTGTTTTAAGCCAGAAATTACTTTTTTTAAACTTTCTAAATTACTAACTTAGAAAATTTAAATTTTCTGTGTTAATTCTTGCTTTTTTTTTTTTTTTTTTTTTTTTTTGCTTTACAGAACTGAGGAAATAAATATTGAACACTTTTAAGTAAACACCATGCGTTACTGATTTTAGAGATTTATCATATATATATATATATATATATATATATATATATATATATATATATATATATATATATTTAACAAACAAAATCAAACATTTTCGCCTAAATTGGCAATGGCAATCCCAGTAATGGAGCAGTAATAGGTGAAAATTTTCTGCCAATATACAAAGTGTCGATATAAGCCAAATATTGGATAGGAAATTTTCGATAGTATAGGATATACCAATACAAGCTACTATTCCCTTATTTCAGGCTATCGAAACAAGTCTTTCCTATATAGGTGACGTAAATTTTAAGTAAACACCAGCAGTGGTCCTTGTTCTTAATCCTGAAAGGGTTTTACCAGATTTGATGGACTCGCTGGAGAGAAAAGAAAACAACGCTGTTAAGAAACACAGTACATACAAAACAATACAATTATTCTTGCAATCATATGGAGGCACTGGAAATTATTACTTTTACACAGTAAAGAGGATTTGTAAAGCATACTATTTAACAACTTGAATTGTAGTTGAGAGTTAACATGTGGACTAGCAAGAAGCATTTAAAATAGGTATCAGACAAAATGCATGACAGGATGTGGTAAGACAGGCATATAAAATATATATCAAATTGCGTACATACAAGAAATAAATTAAATAAATGGAATTACAAAAAAGAATTAAAAATGAGAAATCAGAATTGAATACATATACCTGCATATAATGCAAATTAATGAGGTAATAATGATTAATTAATGCGTATAGTATAAATTTGATAGTTGGGTGTATTGGCTCACAGTAAGTTATGACATATGAAATTCTAAGCTATATATACAAAAAGGTTAGAAAGGTTATACATAATGCATTAAAATAGGTCAATACAACATGATGACAATAATTGTGATTAAGTAATCCAGTAAGAGCACTGGAATTATAGTGAAAAAGTAGCAAACAAATAATAATTAACCATAGTACAAGGAGATGAAAAACAGGCTAACTGTTACAGGTAGAGAGAAAATGCCTAAATGTAGAAGATGAGAGAGATGGAGTATGTGGATTTTACAACTCATCTTTACAACCCATCTTTGGTGAAGTCTATCACCGTCACAGTTATCATTATCCTCGTATTCCTCTGGAATTATTAAGTCCCTATATTTAAGGAGAAAGTTTATAAGGTTTTTGCAGCTTTGTTGATGGTGATATTTTTGAGCCAGACACTTTTCAGATTATCACTGGCAGGAACTGCCAGTGATAATCTGAATCTGAAAGGTTAAACTGCCAGGAACTCGTGATGGGGCATCCCTAGGTGACGTCACAACCACTTTCAGTTCAAGCACTCAGGCCTTATTATTTTGGTGGTGGCGTGGTAGCCCCGCAAAGCATGTCTACTGTAATTCTTCAGCAATTGCAAGATACTCAAAATGACTCCATATCGTGCAGAGCCATTTGTCGTCGATTGGTTGCTAGTGGCCAGTGATTATGGTGTTCGTTAAGATGGCTACATTGACCCCATAGCAGCATAGACACCAACATATGAAAGTGTGTGCGATTAAAGCGATGTGTACGACGAAGTGGCACAAGATCATCTTCTCATATGAGTCAAACTACTGTTTCTTCAGTAACAGTCACCACGTATGAGTGTTACATCAACGTGGAGACAAGTGCAATCTTGTAGCAATTGTCGAACGCCCCAAAACGCGACATCACTGCATCTTTTTTTGAGGTGCCATTACTTAGGATTCTAGGTCACCTCTAACTTGTATTCATCACATTATATTAGCCGAACTTTACATGTGTGATGTACTGCTTCCGGTGACAATTCGCTAACTTCTGGGGGTGCTCAATGTCCTTTATCAGCAGGATAACGTCCTACCACATATTGCTCGCATCAATCAACAGAGCCTGAATGGCTTACAGTTGCTTCCTTGGCCACCATGCTCACCAGATCTTACACAAATCGAACACGTTTGTGACATGATTAGACACCAGTTTTTGACCTTGGCTTTACCTCCTTCAGATGAGGCATTTTGGCAAACGGTTGACAGGGAATATGGAGAAATTCCTCAAGATGCCACCCGTACTCTTATTTACTCAATTCTAGCTCATACGAGGGTTACTCTGAAATTTTTGAGATACGCGCCGACGAGAATTTACAAAATAAAAATAACGGTTTAATTTTAAAATATAAAGTATTTTAACACAGAAGACGATTTTTTACTGACTTACTTCAACTTGTTTAGCGTGGAATAAATTTTAAACAGAAGAGAAAATGGAGTTGACGCGAGAACATTTTCGCGCTATGATTTTCTACGATTTCCAAGCAGGATTAAATCAAGAAGAATGCGTTCAACGGTTGCAACTAGCATTTGGTGATGAATCTCCAGCTCGTGCTACTGTATTCAGATGGTTTAAAGAATTTAGAAGAGGTCACATTTTTCTTCAGGATGAAGAACACACAGGAAGGCCGCCGTCGGCAGTAATCCCGGATAATATGTCTGCCATACGAAAAATGTTAATGGATGATAGTCGCTGTACCTATCAAATGATACAGAAGGAAATAAACATTGTATCTGCAGCCATACACAAAATCATTCATGAGGAATTACATATGAAAAAAGTAGTTTGCCGTAGGGTTCCCCATAATCTAACTGAGCATCAAAAAGTGGAACGTGTCAGAATCAGTAAAGAAACTCTTAATATGCTGAATGATGGTGGCCAACGCATCATTACTAAAATTCTAACAGGTGATGAAATGTTCATACTGTTTTTTGACGTTCCAACACGTCCAAGAAAGTCAAAGTATGGATCTTTGAAGATGATCCAACGCCGACAATGGTGAAAAAACAACGCGCACTGAAAAATGTGATGTATGCCGTTTTCTACAGAAGTACGGGATTGGTGAAAGCCATCAAGGTTGGAAGGACAGAAGACAGTAACAGCAAACTGGTATCCCACTAAATGTCTTCCAGAAATTCTACAAGAACTGAATGTTAAGGGACTAATGCTTCACCATGACAATGCATCTTCACATACAGCCGGATTAACTTACGTGGACGTCGTTTTCATTCAGAAGAAGAGATTGATGTGGCTATAAATGCATTTTTTCATCTATTCGGAGAAATGAATGGCTTGAGGCATTTAATCTGTGGAAATTTCGTCTACGAAAGTGCATTGATGCTGGAGGAGACTACTTTGAACACACCTAAAATTTTATATATATAACTAGGTTTTTAAAGTATAACTTTAAAAACCTAGTTGTATCTCAAAAATTTCAGAGTGACCCTCGTTTATATATATATATATATATATATATATATATATATATATATATATATATATATATATATGAGTGTGTCTGTGTGAGGTTTACCTTTTAAGTTTCTACAAAAAGTTTGAAGAAAAGCAATTTTCGGGAACAAACTATTTCATTGCTTTTATATATATATATATATATATATATATATATATATATATATATATATATATAATTTCTTATTATTATTTAATATAATTAATAAAATATAAGAACATTTTTTCAAAATAAAAAAGTAAGTTATTGAGTTATAATGTCATATTTTGGTAAAAAATTAACACAATGATCTTTGTTTAAATGATTTCCTTCAACAATGGGCTAAAAAATGTTATTCGAAGTTTTAACAATTATTTTGCATCTAAGATTTAGAAATATTTGATTTGTTTCCTCAATAAGCTACAAATATCACAAAACATTATGAATCGTTCAATCGTTACTTTACTCGTACATAGTTTTCTTGAAAAAAATCCAAAAAAATTAAGATCTAAATAAAAATATGGATTTTATCACAATTATTTGTCCTTCAGAGAAGTCTTCAAAATTCGAATACCCGATCTTACATCTTTATTCAAAATAGACATGATTCAAAATCGAAATAAATTTTGTCAGATTTTCTCACACTATTATTCTGCTTATAAGATATTCCTTATTTCATGCAGAAACTAAACACAAGTTTCATATCATTTCATTTCTTTGTTATACGCTGGCTGGCAAAAAAGATTTAGTTCAAAAATTGAAGAATGTAGAAAATTGCATTGTATATTCTTTTTCTTAGTTTTCAGGCCATCGTTTACTGAGATTGCATTTTCTGACTCATTTCCTGTACAACCAATAAATGATTGAGTTTTTGAAAACATGGTTTTGATAAGATGTTGTTTGAATTTTGATGTATAAACTTTTCGTTTTATAATATTTTTTGAATTTCGATGTATATATTTTGTTTGAATTTCAATAAAGAAACTTTCTTTGGTTGTATTTTAAATAATTTGAGAATGGGTTTAGTTTTTTAAACAACGTTTCAGCAGGTAATCAGAAAGTAATTATGTATTTAATAATAAACTCTTTAATACTATTTTATAGAATATTTTGAGTAGAATATAAATTTTAGTTATAAGAAACAGAAAATTGTTAGCATTATTATTCGATACAAAATCAAAAAATTTGCTATGCATTATATGACTTTAAATAATTAATCCATTTACTATCATTTGTTTATCAATTAAGAAGCTCAAAAATAACTAGTTCATAGTTATTTAGAAGAAGTATATTCTTATATCATTTCTTCTGAACATAGAAAGGATTTCTTAAAATGAGGATTGACGTTCTATTATTTGAACTGAGAAGTTTTCGCAATATCTGGATTTAAGTCCTACAACTGCATTTCTGTCATTGTATAGCAATAACGTTTTGTGACATAGTGATTAATTTTTCTTATAGATCTAAACAGTGCTTTGAGTTCAATTATCTAAAATTTTGCAACAATAGTGCAACAAGTTGTTTCACTTCATACTATTTTGGCAAGAATAAATGAACTGAACTGAATGAAATATTAACGTTAATATATAATTTTATGCACAGATGCATTTTACTATATAATTGGATACAGCCTAAAATGTGTCATACTTATTAACATTATTTTAAGTTATTTAATTATTACTTTTGGAATTATACTAAAAATTGTGTAGGATAAATGTGTTTTCTTGATTGTGCATACATTTTTTTTAAGTTTTATTAAAATATTTTGCGATAGTTTTTCTTATTAAATACAATCTTTTATTATTTCACAAATTTTCTTTTCTTTGTGGTTTATTTTAAATGTCAACACACAGCCTTAAAAATATTCTATTAATGGAATACAAGAATTGACCTAAAAATGGTAGAAATTGGAGTTGATTGAATGGTATTAGTAGAGAAATTCTGATTAGTTATATATATTGACATTTTATCGGTTCATTAGGATAGTAAAAATGAAAGAAATCTGTAAAATTCCTTATAAAATATTTTAGTGATATGAGATCATAGAAATATATTTTAAAGTAATTAAAGACAGCAATAAGAATTTTATATTAAAATAACACACCTTAAAAATTTTATACTTGCTTGTGTCCAATTATTAAGAAATTGCCGCGGGGTAACTTTTATCTTAATCTGCAGTTTTAAACTCACGAGGATGGCAAATAAGTAGTATTTATTGAGATATCGACACACACACACACACAAATCAATTACTGTCGCGAACTGTAATTAAAGTTATATTTCTGCATGAAAAATACACTCATGTAAAATTTTAAATAATAATTTATTGTATTTAAAACTGTCATGAAAATAATGATGAATAATATTTAAATTAATGATATAAAATCATATTTTGTTATCAAAAATTCTTATGTTATTTTAAGAAGCACAATTTTAAAGTTTAATTACATAAAATATAATGAATTTTGATTCATTTAATGGAATATATATAAGAAAAGCTTATTTTAAATGTACTTTTTCTTCCCAAGAAAATATTAGATTCGATGGTTAATTAAGGAACAAATATGTTACACTTAATACGAATGTCGGAAAGAAAGAATACTAATTATAATCACAATAAAAACTTAATTTACAATATATTTGTAGAAAAAAATTTACACCCATTAATTCAAATGAAATCGTAAATTAAAATGAAATAGTTACCATTATTAATATTGAAATTACATTTTTTTTATAAAATCCCATTTTCGAGACTTATAAAATGTAACGACAAGTATTTAGGTCACAGTGACATCAATGGTTAGGGGTTCGTCTTCATTATCGTAGGTAGTGAATTCGAATCTCGACTTAATGTTATAAATCGTCATCTTATAACTAAAATGGTTGAGGCGCGTTAAATAGTTCGTGGTCACTATGCCTTCCAAATGGAACAATGATCCTGTGTATGGAAGATTAAGTACTGGGTTTCTTTTCTTCTTGGTTCTTGCTTCTAGGTTAAGATGTCTTCCACCCAGCTGCTTCAATCTATTTTCAATTTTATTTACATTTGTCTTCTTTCATTTTTAAGATTATTTTTAAAGTATAATAAAGTTTATAAATGAAATTATGATTCCGTAAAGTTACAGAATAGCTCCTAAAATTATATTGGCGGATTTATTATTGAATATTATTTTGATCTAATTGTATGTCCCGCCAAACGCCAAATAGCTGTTGTAAGCTATTTTATTATACGTAGAGTAAATTGTCTTCCCCGAGGAAGCTTCTTGAATAGGATATCATATTCACTTGTTACAGAGCTCCAGTGGCTCAGTAGCTTCACGACCTTCCCATTAAAATCAGCAAAGTGAAGCATCATTTGCTGCGGGCAGTGATTGGGAGGGTGACCACGTTGTATTCTCCTTCACTGCGTTTCTGGAGCTTAATGGCTTGAGGACGTGTCCACGTTAATATGTGACGCCCAGTTACATACATCAGCAGTTACACAACATCTTAGAAAGCTATCCGGGAATGCCAAAAATTATTGGAGGAGACTTTAATGCGCATAACATACTGTGGGGCTACACTTCTAACGACCATAGAGGACTCCTCTTGGAAGACTTCCTTCCTCAGCACCATCTCTCGATCTCTAACGACCAGGGCTGCTCACCAACATTCGAAGGCCCTGTTGGAATCGGATGGCCAAACTTGACCAAAGTAAATGGTTTTGCCTCCAACCTAATAGATCAGTGAGCAGTGACTGATGATGTTACATGCTCTGATCATAAATACATAAAATTTAGTATCTCTTCGAAATCCATCATCACTTTTAAAAGACGTTACAATACCTACAAAGGTCAACACAAGTTTATTCAAAAAATCAAGTCCAAACTGAATCAACTTAAAATAGAACTTCAACTTGTCAATACACCCAACGACCTAGAACAAATAATCCAACTCATGGATGTTATAAAATCAACGTCAGAAGAGGTCTTCAGTACCCGAAATCCAGTTAAGAAAACGAACCAGTCTTAGTAGACAACCAGCTTGAGGAGTCAAAAGCAAAAAAAAAAAGGGCCATACGAAGATTAATGAAAAACGCACCTACACCAACCATTAGAGATCAGCTACATCTTAAGTATAAGCAACACCTGGCCATCTATAAAAGATCAATTTTAAAAGAAAAATTGCAGAGCTGGCCACGGTTCTGCACAACGAACAATAAAGAACATGGCATTAGTCAACGAATTGCTACCGACAAAACTTTCCAGCCCACAGACTCTCACGACTACAATCAATACCAGTCAGACTACCACCACCATACTTCAGGACCTTTTGAAAGCTACTTTTCCAGCAGATGACATTGCAACTGACAATCAACACCACCACAGAATCAGAAGTCTGTCCCTAAATCCCACAACCATAATGGACCTACCCTTTGCATTCAATGAACTTTAAGTATAGTATCAAGAATCTTGTCAATTCAAAAGCTCCAGGCCTAGATGGGATAGACAATGTAATTGTCAAGCTACTCTTTTGAGCAAATGCAACTTTCCTCCTACAATATTTTAATCTTTACCTTACGCTTAAAACTTTCCCCAAGCCATTCAAACAGGGCCAGGTTATTTATTTTCTAAAGAAGAATAAAAACCCTAGCCTCCCGACCTCCTATTGGCCAATCTGCTTATTACCAGCCCTAGGGAAAGTTTTGGAGAGATTGATCATAGGAAGGTTCAAACATCACTTGTATAAAACAAATTTCCTTAGTAATCATCAATACGGATTTCGAAGCAACAGCTCGACAGAACACGCCTTCCAAAAACTTAGAAACCTAATTGACGAATCACGCCATAAGCAGAACTACGTAGCACTGATTGCGCTGGAAATCAGCAGGTTTTTGACTCACTTTGGTGGCCAGGGGTGCGTCAAGCACTGCTACAAACTAGATGTCCAAGTAATATAACATCCTTGTTCTTCAGCTTTTTGGAAGACAGATCACTCACCACGGTTCATGATGGAGGGTGCGTCACAATTCCTCACACCTGGGCATGCCCACAGGGATCTGTTGGTGGCCCTATCCTGTGGAACATCTTCTTTAATGAATTATTAACATCATCCTGGCCAGAACATACTAAAGGAATTGCCTTTGCCGACGACACATTATTAGTAGTTGAAGGCAATACAAAAGCATCTCTTCAATCACATTGTGATGAATCTTTGCAACATTTTTCAAAATACTGAAGCTCACAATTTCTCACCCTAAATCACAAATTTTTATCCTGCACCAGAAAGGAAAACACTTAAAATCAAATCCCAGAATAACCTTAGAAAATAATATCCTAAAGCATACTAAAACACTAAAATATCTCGGAGTAGCAATAGATAGCAAAATGTCCTTCCTACAACATATCAGGCAGTTAAAGACAAAGATGATACCAATAGTTCAGCGTTTCTGCTCCATGATTGCTAGAGATTGGGGCATTAAAAGTAAAATTACTAAAGCAATTTACCTTTCTGTCATGGCAAAAATGGTTACTTACGGCTCATCCTTGTGGATTCTGCACATGACTGTTAGGAAGCAGCGGCAATTAGACAGCCTACAGCGCTACTTTACATTATTAATCACGATAAGCTTCATTATCACGTCCACAATTGCCCTAAACACACCGGCAGGCCTTCCACCACTTCATCTTACTTGCATCCAGCTAGCACACAAAACTAGGGTACTGCAACTGTAGGAAACTACTGTGCTGGGAGACCAAACCATTAGTGCGTCTGACTATTTATATCCTGTGCATAAGGACTGTGTCAATCCATCGTTAAGACTTAAGAAGATACACGTCCACAATATGCCCTCCAAACGCTCCTCGCCAGCACAAGGTCAAATCAAATTAATCACACCTTGCAATATCTATAAGGATGGATCACATATTGACGGTAAAACAGGTGCAGCCCTAATAATTTACCATGAAGACAAACAACTTCAAGAATACAAGATTAAGCTGAGGAATAAGAACTCAGTCTTTCAGGCCGGGGCCATAGCCATTTTTGAAGCTATCAACATCATTGATGCACAAGGCCTCAGATCTGTAACCATTTGGTCTGATAGCTCATCAACTTTGCATGCGTTACTTAACCTACTCTACACATCACCAATAATACATGCCATACAGAAAAAAAAACTATCAGCTGCAACATCGCATATCAATCTAAGCTGGATTAAAGAGCATCAAGGTGATGTTGGAAATGAGTGCGCAGACATCGCTGCAAAAGAAGCCACAAAAATTGATGAATCCTAAGCATTAGTGATTTCATATCCAAGATCTTCATTTATCAAACAACTGAAGCACTTCACACTTCAAAAATGGCAGTCTCTGTGGGACAATGCAACAGCAGGGCGAATGACCAAACATCTACTCTCAGAAGTCTCTAGCAAGCTAACGTATGATAATCCATACCTCAACCAGCTGTTAACAATTCACGGACCTAGTTCCACAGTACTTCCAAAGATTCGGAAAGGCAGTTTCATCCATTTGTATCTGTGGAGCCCAAAGGAATCCTTTCCACTATGTCCTAGATTTCCCAGAGACTTAGAAATATCACCTAAAGAAGAACTCCCAACTGACCAACATGGAGTTCCTGAGATTTTGTTTGAAAGATCGTCACCGCAGATTACTCCTCACAAAGCTGATGATTCATCTCAACAAACGAGGATTAGAACTTTGTCAGGATTTAGGCCACGCTTCCACAGACGATCTAGAAGATTCCACAGACGAATCAGAAAACTATTCTTAAAGTTAACTTTCTTCCACAATTAATAATGGTGTATAAAATTTTTTATGAACTTAATGAAATTTAGGAACTATATGTTCCGAATTGTTTGGACTTTTCGAACATTATGAGCCCGCTTTAGAACTTTAAAACTTTTTGAATCATATTCCATTTTAGTACCTTAGAAACCATTTAAATAATTTTTTAGAACCTAAAATGCTTTTAAAAGCTAAGGTGCTTATTAAACTTGTATAAGCTGCCTGCCTGTACATAGTTATCAACTTTTGTATCATGCCATTTTTTTCTTTTCATAATTAGGTGTTCATACTATTTATAATATTGCTTTCAATGTATATAATGTTTTTATTGCCGTAATTACCCTAGAAATTGTTAACGGTCTTTTCATTGATTGTAAATTGTTTCTCCATTGTTTGTTGTATGTGTCATCATGTTATATTTTATTTTTAACTCAGAGAAAATATTTAATGCTATTGCCTGATGTTCAACAGGGCTTAAAGCTCTTTAAAATTTTTTGTAACTTCTTACTATCAATTTTTAGGCACAATTACTTTGCCTTGTTAAATGTCACGATGGTGGCGTCCTAACGGACCTCGTTGAGGTGTGGAGCATACTAGGTGTTAGGGAGACGGCACCCGTTAACCTTAAGGTAAAGTCCGGGGTCTCCTAACACAGTTATGTATGCATGTATTCACTTGTTGCAAGGGGAAGGATCCCGAAAAACTTTAAATCACTCGTCCAGGTGGACGTACATGCTGAAGAGTGCCGGAGAGGCTATAGTTACCCTTAATTGTCAGACTTACTTTAAGTTATATTCTGCTATAAAACGTACTAATAAAATGAATTAGCTTTGTCTCTGGCAAATTATTAGTACCATGCCAAATTCTCTTGTGAATCCCTCTCTTTGAAAATGCAATAAATGCGTTCAGACAGCTCTCTTTCGCTCTTATGGTTGCCATTTAAGAAGCCTTGATTTCTAGGGTAGTAAAAAAAACCCATCCGATTTGTTTGAAATGTAATCAAGAAGAGAACTATTCGGCACATATTCTTAGATGTCTAGGTTCGTCCTATGACGACCTATTATAGATTTACTATACAACTCAATGAATTTTGGATGGTGAACAAACTCTTAGATCTCCTCTAGCAGAGACTGGACATGAAAAAGCAACAACAGAAATACAAAATCCATATTCCCTTGTTTAACTGTGAGTGGGATTAAACTCGAGATATTTTTCCTTGTCCTGCTACTTCATCTCAGTAAGTCTCCTTAATTATCATCCAAAAATTCGAAAATATTTTTTAAATGTGCATTGAATACAGAAGATGCTATGAATTATGAATTTAAAATTTAAAGCAAACTAAAATTGTATTCACTTTTTTTCTAATATGACATTTATTAACTGTGATTATAAATTATATATCACATTTATAAAATATTATTAAAAAATAGCTTAAACTGTATATGAATATAATAATATTTGAGATGATCAAATTTTTCTTTTCTTAGTTTTTACCACCACATCCAGATTAAAAAAGTGTTTTTTTCTTATCCCATGAAATTTAATGACATTTGAGTAAATTTCGGTCTCACTGTGTAAGGGTTGCATTCAATATTTATTATTTAATAATGGGAAACACCGTGAATTTAACTATAACTATGCTTAACCTCGTTATATAACTTAAATGTAAGCGTATTAAATCTATAAATACATAAAATTTACTAATGAGTCTGTGGTGTAAACATGTTGGTCGTAATTGTTGTGTTCAATATAATTTTGTATACTTTTGTTTTAAATGCTTTCAATAAAAGTTTATTTCCAAACATTAGGTGTTTTATAGATTCACTTTTTAATAATTTCTCCGTTTAGAACTACTTAATTCCACAGCATTTACGCTCAGCACGTATTCACACACAAAATTATTCAGGGATATCTTTTAATTTTCTAATAATTATTTTGATTAGAATAACTCGATTGAACAGCTTACGAAAGATCACTTTTGATCAAAAAGTGTAAAGCAAATTTACAACTACAAAAACTTAGAAATAATCACAATACAGTAAATTAACCTGAGTAATTATTGTCACTGCACATATAAAAGTTTTATCCATTCCGTTAAAGTCATATAAAACTGTAAAGAATAAATTATTCTAATAAAGTAAACTAAACTTTACACTAAAAGAATGGAATGATTTCTGATAAAAGTTTTTTTTTAAATAAATATTTCTTTGGGAACTATATATATTACAAACAGATTCCTAGTATATTAAAAAATATTCATGTTAAATGTATCAGGTTTCCAAAATGTACGCACGGCATTTATTGGAAATAATAATTGAAACTAACATGCATTTTTCTCAAGAAGTTTTAGATCATTGCAAGTATTAGAACTAAATTTTCAAATTTAAAATATTCTTGATGAATTATTAACTTTTTCATTACAAAACGATGTTTTTAGATCAATTTTCATAACAATCATATAAATAATTGCTACATGAATTCACGTATTTGAACTTTTCTCATTTTTATTTCAAATTACAATTTTCAAAAGTAAAAAATTGTAGGGAAACAAATTTATCGATAAAAAATATTTCATTGGTGGATGATCTTTCTACCTAAAACTAAATTTTAAACTTAAAACAACATCCTGGAGCGTATATTGGATAGCTAATTGTACAATATTATATTTAAAGTATTTTGTTAATTCTTATTAAATGTGTATTAAAGTATTAAATGTGCAATAAAAACAAAATTTCAGGAATATTATCACAGTCAATATTTTATCGAATAATGTTAAAGTTAATAAATGATTTACTCCTTTTCATATCTTCATAATTTCACCATTCAGTTAGAACTATTATAAACTATTTTCACATATTTAAAACATAGTAAAAACAATCAATATTTCAACCTCCAACCCAAATCATCTAATTTTTGATACAGGTTTATATGAACTTTTATGTTATTCATATAAAAATGTCGCGTGACTAATTAATATTAATTTCTATTAAATGGAAAAGGAAATCTGTTTCAATTACTTGTTCTGAACAAACTCAGTAATTTATTTATACACGTTTCATTTCATGGCCTGAATATTTTTGGTATCAGAATCGTGCAAGACAAAAATATTTCGAATTCATCACGCGATTAATTTTATTGATTGATGCAAAGTATTCCAAGGTTAAGTATTATCTTAGTAGTAGTCAGTCAAAGGCTTTTTTCTCATTTAACCTATATATGTGTGTTTGCTTGTTTGTTTGTATGAATAAAGAGAGAGTGAAAGTTTTTAAATATTAGCAAATTTTCTTCAGAATGATTTAAAGTTATTAATTTTTTAAATATAAAGTCATTAATAGGTATGTGTGTTCATAAAAAATTTTAATATTTCCTCCATTATAATGTTAAATTTTCTCATATATTCTATGATATATTAATACATATATGATACAAAAAATATTGAATATGAAAGACAATGAAAACATGGTAAATGAGTAATAAAATTTTCAATAAAATTCAAGGATAATGTTACGAATCACATATATATATATACTATTATCTCTTCATAAGACAACATTATTAAAATTTCTACAAATTATTTAATAAATTTATTGATTTTAAAGAAGTAAATATGTCTTACAAGAAAACATATGAATATATAAACAACATTATGTGAATTAAGTTTCTTTTTTTATTTAATATATTTTACTTCAATAATTTGGCGAAAAATATTCTAAACTATATATATTATGATTTGAAATTTGAAAAAGTCTATTAATTTGCTTTATGTTTTAATAAGAATAACCTGGTTTGAATTTGAAAACGTTAATCGAATAAATGGTTAAAAATGTGAGTTAATAAAACAATGTTGTATTTATTCTTCTCCATTTTATGGATGTTTACCATGTACTTAATTGTGCAAAAGGCATATTTTCTCTTTCAAAATAAGGACTCGCTACTAAATAAGCTAAAAGCAAATTAAGTAACATATAAAGCACTTTAAAATATTTGTAAATACGAAATTATTCATCACAAAAATCGCAATTACTTTTAATTAAGTTCCAATGTATTTCCAGGTATTTGCATATTACCCCGTCGACGATTTTCACCAAAAAATAAATAAATAAACCAATGTGTACAAGTGTTTGAAATTTTAAATTTTTATTCAAAATATAATGAGTAATATAGAACATTTGTTTTTATCTTCGTTGAAAAAAATGGATGTGTTAACTTTATTTTTTAATTCACATTCCGATTTCTTAAACATAAACTTAAAACTTACAAAATATAATCATAAAGAACACGAATTTAAATACAATAAAAATATGAAACTTGAGTGAGGTCATTAAACTGCAACATTTGGCCTTAAATCTCAACATTTGGCAATGTATTTTTTTTTTCGTCAAAGTGATAGGTGGGATAATACTAATTCCGATTTCTCCTTATTTCCTTATACTCTTTATTTCCGATATCTGGCATATTGGTGAAACCAAAAATAAATTTGCAAGAGTGTGTAAAAAAATTTAAATTATACATTTTTTGAAAAAAAAACTGTTATACAGTTGAAAAAAAGTACATTTGATGTTATGCACTTTTTTTTATTTTTTATTTTTTTTACCTTATGCACTTAAATTAAAAATGACAATATTACAAGATGAGAAATTCAATTGAACTAAATTCTGGAATCGTAAGTATCATCATAAGCAGTTTTACATTAAATTAAAATTAGAATTAATTATAGTTTAAAATAATTGAAAACGTTTTAAATTTTGAAATGAATGAAATATACCCCATTTTTAATTTATCAGAAGACCAAAATCCTATGTTCCCGCGATGCTTTTTTTAACTCAAGCCCACACGAAAATTCAGGAGAAACATAGAATGAAGATTTTTACAAAGTTTGTTCTAGCAATATTATAAAAAGTTATGCCCAAGTACTGACAAAACAAAATAAAAAAAATTCCCATCATGAGAATAATATTGGATTATGGAAAATTTCTCTGAGACTAATATCAAACATTTTCTGCAGGAAAGACACACAATAATATTAAAATCACAGGCCATGAAAATTCTATTTTTAATCAGAAAATTTTATTTACTTTCAGCAATCGATTTAATGTTAAAATCATTCTAAAATAGATATTCTAGTGAAGTAAAATTTCCTTGCCAATAAAACAATCACATATGTTTTATCACTTCATTTCATAATGTTGATCAAAACGCCATTTTTATTCAGTTCTTCCTGTTTACATTATTGGTATGTTGTTTTTATACTCAGTTTTTCTTTCCCAATTTCTTTTAATGGAATGCCTTAAGAGTATTTTGTGTAATGCTTAATCAAAATAAAATATTTTCACTGAAACATTTTCTTAAAAATATTGCAATTATATTTATATCATGCTTGAATTTTGTAAAAGTAATGTATGTTTGAATGTAGTCTCCAAATTAATTATGGTATATTTTATGTTGATATTATACAATATTTAACATTTATTAATATTCAGGGTAGAAATGTGTATGTGTTATGAGCTATCTAGTGATTTATTAACCAATAATTTATTGCGTCAAATTCTTAATGAAAATATGTTAAGACTTTGAAGAATTCTATTTACGTTCAGATATTTATTCTTATACAGATTCTAGTAAATATATGAATTCATCCTTAGAATTTACAATTAAATGAGATGATTGCGCATATCTTATATTATATATTTATATTTTAAAAAGTTATATTGATTACATAGAAAGTTTATTATTCAGCAGAAAATTTGAATGACTAATCTCATATTAAAATATGTAGGTTGATACAGATATTTTTAATTTTCTTTTTATATATTTATAGACAATACATGATATATATATATATATATATATATATATATACATATATATATATATATATATATATATATATATATATATATATATATATATATATATATATCATATATATATATATATATATATATATATATATATATATATATATATATATATATATTTAAATTCTATCATTTTATTTATCTCGAATTTCTATTTTTATTATCTCTAGAAAAAAATCATTTTTAATATCTTTTAAAAACGATGTGTTTAAGCGCAGTTATCTCATATAAGTTAATATAATTTCTAAACTAGCACTTAATTTTTTATTTCGTTTATCACTACAAAACATGATACTCAACAAGCAATATGTTTAAAATTTATTATAAAAATGTCAACCTTTCTACTTCGTTTGTTTAATTCGATATTTCGTGAATTCGATTTCCCTGACAAATGTTTATGCTTATAGTGGTTAAAATCCACTTTAAATTGAAAGTCTCAGCCGAATCAGTTCTCTTGTGTAAAAAAAAATTATATGGAAACGAAAAATAACATAAAATGTCACACAAAATGTTTAAATTAAAACCTTATAACTTTTTAACAATTCCATATATTAACATCATACTGAGTTCAATATTTTAAACTATACTCTTATATTTGATTAACTATGCGTTACATAATTAAATGGGAACAAATATTATCTTTTATACTATTATCCATCAAAAATTATATGACTAATCCAAATCTAAAAAACAATGTCTTTTCTTAAGATGAATATTATGAGAGCATTTTGCTAATATTTATAAAAAAGTGGTTAATATTGATTTAAGCCTAATCCCGAACACTAGCTTAAATGATGGAATGATAATTATATAGCTAATAACTTATAAAATGATTAACTTGGATTAAAATAAGAAAAATTACATGATTTTTCATCAGACTTTCGGCATTTATGCCATCCACAGAGCATCTTTACTACTCATCGTTATACTGAAAACAGAATATATTAAAATTTATTAAATAAAGTGAAATACTTTCTGCAATGAATCGTATATTTTAAGAAATGATAATAATCATTTAAATTTTGTTGTCATTTCAAACAATTTAAACTTTTAAAATAAATAAAAATATTAATCTACACTGACAAGAAGGCAGCTTCCTTAGGGCAAAGTTTATCTAATTTATATATAAATACAATCGAAACACTCATATATTTTTATGTATGGCAATCTTAAAAATTTTTAAAATAATTTTTAATTGCTCTAATTTTCACCCACAAAGCTAATTTGTTCAAAATATGCATTTTAATTTCAATTCCATATCACATTTGTATGTTTACGTCTGAGATCAGACCAAACATATAAACTGTGGATCTGAATGCACAGAATTGAAACATTAACCCTAATTCGAACATACTTCGTTAGTTTTGCTTTTGAATTTTCTTACTTCAATAATTTAGAGAAAAGCTGTTATTGTGTATTTCTCCCGCAGTTATTCATCTTTTGCTTTTTTTACTCGATTTTTTTCTTAATTTTATGTTAAAATAATCCTTAGATTAATATTAAGTCATAGTTAATGTCCTTGAAAATAATTTATATGAAGTACAAGCTGAATTTTAGAGGCCTAAAAGTTATGTACACTGACCATTATGAATCATTGTACATTAAGCTTTTAAGTATTAAATTTATGAAGATTCTGGTAACGTTTATGAAAATATTCTCCTAAAAAACTTAATTTTGTTATTTTAGTGCTGTATAATGAATTTAGAATTATCAATAATGAAATTTTAATGCATATTATTAATCGAACATAAAGAGTTTAAGAAGTTCTTTTTTATTTTTAATATTCTCTAAATATCACTGTATCAAATTACACAATTGCGGTATACATTTTAATAAATAAATATTGCCTATAGTTTGATCTAAAAATAAAAAAACTAATGAAAAATAATTGGACAATGATCAAAAATATTCATAAAAAAATAGTATCTGATTTATTTGCATATAGAAAAGCAATAATTTTAGTTTTAAAATTTAAGACTTGCATTTTTGAATTAAAATATTCGGCTTCAGAAAATATGTTTCCTTTACATTTTAATGAACACTAATATTATAGCGGAAAATGCTTCATCTCTATAATTTACTATAATAATATAAATTACTATTTTAATATTTGTGAAATAACATACAAATTCCTTCAATTTACCACATATTGTTTTAATTGTGTAATGTTAATAATTATATAAAGTAGATAATTAGTATTAATATTTCATTTATATAATTTAAGGACATATATATAATTAATAATATCCGTTGAGTATATTTATTTTAATTACCTAATAAAATTAATTTAAAAAAATATTATACTTAAAGTAGCATGACTTTTATTAAATAGTTTTTTGTAAATGTAAATCTGTAAAATAATTTTATCATAAAATATAGTTAGTAGCACTTTTGATGTATTTTAAAAATATATATTTCTGCAGTATTCATGTGTTGAAAACCATAAGAAAATTCATTTTTGTGCTTATAAAACATGACGAAAGTTCTAATTAAAATTTATGAAAAGCTGTTTTTATATATAGAATAGGATTATCATATGTATACAAATGTTTATTGAATAGCATTATATTAATGTATACATAAAAAATGCGATGAATAATTAATCGCGATACTAAATTCCGAGTTTATAAATTTATAAATATAATTGGAATATATTTTAACTGTGATATATATATTGAAATATTGGGTATGTTTACATTTCAATAAATTTTCATATTTTTAATATCACAAATTAATCTTACCTTAACACATTCGGAATTGTCTTCTTCTATAAATTCGGATACAATTCTTTTTTGTCTCTTTCTACCGCAGAAAGGGATATTTCTACACCACGAGGTTTCTTCTTTAGTCCGAACTTCAATTCTGTTCTTTCGGAACAACACCTGTTTTACTGCTGGTTTTGGCTGTTCTGTGGTGACTATTTCTTGAGAGTTTTCCACAGAATTTGTTCCCCATTCTTCGCAGTTTGAGGCCATTCTTCTAAAACAGAAACCAGAAGTTTTGTTCTACTTCTAAACTTCCTGACTTTGGTTCCTTTGATCGCTTACAGAAAATGCAGTGAAATAAAATCGCTTAGTATTTCTAAAGTTGCAGATGAAGTTATAAACGAGAAAAAGAAGGATTAATGAAACATATTCAATAGACGCAGTAACCACAACTCTTACGCAAGGCAAAATTGTTCTAAGTAATATGACAGATTTGTAAAAAGCTCTTTCATGAAATAGTTTCCCATCGATTTTTTCAGAAAAATGGCATTAAGAGAAAAATTATTTCTGTTATTAAAATTTCATTAGTTTATAATAAATGTACTTTTATTGCTCTACTTTTAACTATGAAATATTTACAAAGTTTCTGAAATGTGAAATTGCTATTTCAGCTAAATTATTTCCAAAATTTGAATATCCCAACCTTAGAATAGGAAATATATGAGAAAGCATCATTAATTATTGCATATTTATTAAGATATTTTACAATCAAAATTTCTCTAAAAATAGCTTCTTAAGTTGGTAAATTCCTTCACTTTAAATTTTTAAAATCTATAATTTGGTTATTTAAAACCATGATATATTTTTCATAAACATAAAATCACAAATCCTTCAATTTTATTCAAATAGATAAGAAAAAATCGAAAACTTTTGAAACGCTTAAATTTTAACAAATTATTTCAATCCCTTATAAAAATGTATAATCTTTTTAGAAGTAAACAGAGTAAAAACAGTTTTATAAATATTTTAAATTGGAATGATTATTTTTTAATTTGATTTTTTATGCATTTGTATATTTGAACAATTTCGGAAAGATATGTATAATATCAAATAGTACACAACTGCAAAACATTTCGACGAAATTTTTCTTGTATTATAAAACGTACTAAGAAATTTAAGCAATAAGAAGTATTTAAATGTTATTAAAGTAGAAATATATAATTTCTAGAGAAAAACAGTATCTACAATATTTTAAAAATACTTGTTGAATTTAATATTATTCTATTTATTTGAATAAAGTAATTCCTGGTGATTGTTGACTAAAGAGATTAATCTAATAACGTAAGCAAACACTGATTTGGAATTTAATTCAGTTTTCAAACAAGTGAACTTCATCCATATTCAAAAAGCACGTAACTAACTTTGCATGCTAAAGTTCGAGTGCAACCTGACAACCACATTTTTGTTAGCAACGCACGAGAAATCCACGTCAGGAAAATTCGTTCCACACAACCACAACCACCAATTCAGCTTTACTTACTAAGCGAAAGTAATGCTTGGTTGAAACACTTTGGAAGTGACCAGATGGCGCTGCGACCGAAGGAGGTGTGCTTTGGCAAGTTAGCGCTCTACCTGGTTGTTGTATAACATCAGATATTTTCTCGTGTGAGGAAAAACACCTGGACTTTCGGAATAATGACCCTCGTAGAAAGGGCATTAGTTATTTAAGAGGGATCCGATGGATTTTTTACTCTTTCTTAAAAAGAAAAGATTTCTCGAAGAAAGAGGATTTTGTTCTCTTTTTATTTCTTTTCTTCTCTTTCATCCAATCTAACTCAAATAGTGATTGAGGAAAAGTTTGATTAACGAGTTTCGGTAACTGAGTTGGAAAGTTTTAAATGGAATAAACTGTTTGAATTGGGGCAAATGCGTGAGAGAAAGTTTAAATACTCTTCTTTTTTATAAATACCACACTGTTTCTTTTCAACAATTTTCTATGATTATTCGTTGGGAAAGGAAATTTTTATTTACTGAAAAAATTTTAAAAGAGAAGTTTAAAGTTTAAATAATGATGACTTAATTGAACAAAAAGAACATGTTTCTGATAGTTCTATAGTATTTTTACATTTTTTAATAACTTATAGTATTTTTTCTTTAACACATACAATGTAGTATTCATAACAATCAAAATTTTATTTCCAAAATTTTATTAAAATGCATAAAAATGTTAACTTTTTTTCTATTTTATAACTATTTTTAAAATAAAAAGCATAAGTTAAAAATATTCATAAATAATACTGTACAAAAACCAATTTGAGATTATATTTTTTCAAATTAATACTAAAAAAATACAGAATTAATTCAAGGTATATTAGTAAATTTGTATAACTGTAAAATTATTATTGTTGAAACTGATTCTTAAGAATTAAATAGTAAAGCATATAATATTAAATATGAAGTGAAATTAACTTTTTCATCGAATTCATAAGTAAATTATGTATAATCTAGTGAAATAAAGTTAGTATAATATCATACAGTAATGTAAAATCCACAAAAAAAGCTTTTTGTTACGAAACAATAGATTTTAACTATATAAATAGAAACCTAATATTCAGTCATTTAATTTAATTTAGGTGTCAACTGATAAATACATGAAATATAGATTAAAAATTATTCAATTTATTTAAAAATTCTTAGTAAAATATTTATTTATGTTTATTTTAATATTTCAATTAGATTAGAGCAATTATTAATACATTAATTTGTCCACAATTCTGTTATAAAATTTATATCAAAATTATATCATCTTGCATTAAAATGTAAAATGTTTATTTTAAATTGTTTTCTATTTCATATATATATATATATATATATATATATATATATATATATATATATATATATATATATATATATATATATATATATATATATATATATATATATATATATATATATATAGAACATTCATAAAGGTGTTTCTTAATAAAATTTTAATATTTAACAATAGTAAATATATTTTTATATAAATATATAAATAACATCCTTTCTCTGAAGAAATTTTGTTTAAAGTATAATTGAAAATGGGGGTTGTGAGTAATGGAACGGAGCCAACATCCGTGTGTTGAGGTTTACATCGCTTAAAGCATATGCCATAACAAAATGATGAATAAATCATAATTAATTTAAGCAGCAATTACAGATTTCAACTTTTCATAAATTTATTACATACCAATATAAAATATTTAAACGATTTAACATACCATTCCAGAAGTTTTCTTGTTTTCAGGTAGGAAATATATGATTTCTGTGCACCTTTAAAATTGTCATCTACGTATCGCAGCAGAAACTGAAGAAAAAAATGTAAGGCATTCCATCTCTTTTTCTTTTTACACTACCGATATGTAAAAACGAAAAAAATGTGAAATAAAGATATTTCCTATTTTTTTAATTGTTTGTGAAAATATTGCTTTACCAACTGATTTAAACACTTTTAAGCTTTTCTCAATACGCAGCCAAATGAAAATATATTGGAATGCGAATGAAAGGAGTCAGTGTGCTTTAAAATTTTAAATCAACGTTGCTGAAGGAAATTTTCAAGGGTTATACACATTATTCAATTTCTCTCTGGCAGATACATTCATGAGATCTAATTTCATGTTGCAAAGCAGCCTTTTTTATTCAACAAAAGTAATTTGTAAAAATAATTAAAAATAGTAAATGTATATATATGTTTTTCAAATTGCATTTTTTCCTCGAGAGTTAGATGCGCTTTTTTTACCTGAAAGCTACGGCCTATAAAATCTGACGGTATTGGCCCACTTCTGGTAAATAAAGCTAAGCAAATCAATATATCTAGGTTAGACAAAATGCTTTGATATCGTATAACAGTCAAACGGTTTGAAGGTTGTTAAAGCATATAAATAACCACCACGTAAATTTCCTTTCAGGAGGTTACTTAAAATGCTTTACATTAAGAATGTAAAGCATTTTAAGTAACATTGTGAAATGCTTTCATTCGTTGTAATGGAGAAAACCCCCAAGTATCAACAAAAACAGACTTGTATGCATTAGGGTAAAATGCCACATTCATCTCTTATTGATCAAAGCAGCTGGAAGTGAACTCAGGATCTTTTATGCCGAAGAGCTCTGTCTTATTTCTGGTAACAATTAGCTAATAAATAAGACATGATGATATGACATTGCGATTATTGATTGATGATATTGCAGTGATGAAGCAATATTATAGAACAGTCTAAAGACCGAATGCAAAGTAGGGCGTTTAATATCTACCCTATAAATAGCTTTCATAGATAGTGGAGCATATTCATGTGTCACAAGGAAAGAAACCTGGAAAACTTCCAAGTATCGACTGATAGTTCAGGAGTTCATTCAGAAATCAGACGCGCAACATCCAACACTATTGCTCAACAGTTATTAGGATGAAACAATATGCTTCTCAAGAGAATTTTCCTCAGGCTATGCCACAGCGATCTTAAGTCTCAAGGCAAGATCAATTACCCTTTACTTCGATTTTTATGTTTTCAATTCATTGCAATGAATACGTATCCATACACAAAACATAAGCATAACGATCGATAATAAAATGTAGTAATGACCATTCCTACTTTCATAATCATATTAATTATTATGAATGATTATATCTATTACTTAATCTTGCCATTTTTCTTAGAACTGACATAGGTTCGAATACTGAATAGTGTTCTCTTTTTTTCTCAAATTAAAATTATAATTCATTGATGATCAAACCCATGAAGTAAATATATAAAACAGTAGTTTTTTAATATTATAAAATTCATATATAGTCAATAATTGCAAATATATCTAACTAAAATTTTTATGTGAGGGAAATCAACATAAAATAATATACGAAAATAATTTATTTACCCAAAATATGTAAAAATACTCTAATATGCCAAATATTTAAAAATCATTTCCATCATTCTACTTATGATAATCATCACTTGTTACGACATAAAGGCTCCTGATTTTATTTCAGTAAAATACTTTGTTATGCAAATATGGACGTTCATGATATTTTTAATTAAACAGTAAAATATTTAAAAATTTTATGAACCGATATCATAATAAATTGTGACATAAGTATTCAGTTAAAATTGCACATTCATTTTTATTTCATTATCACAGTAGATTTTGTGACATCATTTGGGAAAAGATGTCAAATGAAGCAGTTTATGCATGTTTCTATTTCTATATTTAAATATATGAGCGCGTGTTTGTATAATAAGGGATTTAACTTCTTTCTTAACTAAAATTAAACAAAATCAATAACCATCAGTGTAGAACGTGCAGAGCATAATTATTTATAAATCAAAATATGACATCTGTTATTCAAAATATTTCTGGTAGAGTGGTAGTAAAGTGTATCCCTCTCATATTCGAAACATAGCGGTTATATCATTTGGTCAAGTAAAAGTCTCTGTTTTCAAGGTCCGAATTGTATTAATATCTTGTAATCTCCAATACCTTTCCTTGGAGGATTGGGAAAGCTTCAGCAACATGAAAATAGTAATGACCTCATAAATTGGGTGTTATTCAATTTGGCTATAAATGAATTGGTGTTTCAAAGTGCTTAAAACGTCTTCTACTATCTATTAAAGAAAACCTTAGTAGATAGTATATGACATCTGTAATCATATTGTAATAAACTCATTATTTAAGCATAATGAACCTTGTAAGCCAATATAAAAGAATTTATAAGATATAACATATATGTGCATTAAAAAAGTGACCTCTTAAAATCATTCTTGATATTCTTAATTGTTATAATGAAATGTATATGAAATTAGCTAACATTTATTTTCTCAAAATGCCTTCAAAAAATTATTTCTGAGCAAACGCTTTAAAATATTATCACAAGTCTTAAAGTATTCACACAGAATTAGTTTTACATAGGATATTTATAACTTTATCGATTATCGAAGTTATTTTATTATTACTTCTATTTTCATCCATTAGAAGTTACTTTATAATTAAAATAAATTCTAATAAGCAACAGTATTTATTGAAGTAAAAAACATTTCCAAAATTTTTAAGGCTATAATGTTGTATACAAATAATTTCAATAACAAATTTCAATGAAATAAAACTTTAATAGATATATTTTATCATTATATACTTGTTTGCAAAATATGACTTGTCTTTTCTTGCTAGTGGCAAAATATTAATATACATTAGAATTTTCTTCACATAATTTTGTTTAAACGGAATGTTACTTTATGATTTTTAATAAATGATTATTTCTAAAAGAAACTTCTGAACTAATCTATAAATTAAGCAAACTCATGGTATGATGAATCAGTGTACAAAAAAACCTTTATATTTTTGAAAACATTAAAAATAATTATTATTGTGAAAAAAATGCATGTTTATCAAAATATAGAAGCTTTGCTCCAGTTTACCTTACAATAAAATGCCCATATATTTATTTTGACATAACTTTCCACACTTACCGATACATAAAAAATAAATTCAAACTCATTTTAAAAATGTACTGAAAAGTATAATCAATTACAAATGCTTCTAAACGATACACATCATCGCAAGTACACTAAACATCATAAGCAAATCCAGAATCTGTAGGACTAATGTATTGTTCAAACCTTGCGTCATCAGTTGTACACTATTCATAAAAAATAAGCTAACAATTCTTGATTGCAATGAGAAACCAATAACTCATCATCTACAAGAACCATTAGGAGTTCACAACTATTGATTACAATAAGTCAATAACTACAAGAATAATCAAGAATACATAATTATTAATTACAATGAGTAATTAATTTCAAAACTACAAAAGTCATTACAACTAAAGTGTCATTAAGACTATACCTCTTCTGATTACAATGTTATGATCGGCACAGGTTCACATATTTGTGAGTACCTCGCAGTGTTACATTGATTCTCTTTCACCACTTCTTGTACACGCTACGGGAAAAGTTTATTCCGAATTTTTTGGCAAAGTGTCACATTATTTGGACTTAAGACTAAAATAAAAAACATGTCAAACCATCCAAGAATATTTTAATGAAATCAAATATAAAATATATAAATATTAATTATGTGGAAGAAATGTGTAATTATCTTTAATAAAATAAGAGTATAAGAATATTCGTTTGTGCAAAATGGAAGATGATTGCCATAAGTTCAAATTATGCTAATTTTAAAACTTTACAATATGCCGCTTTTGTGTTTGATGTCAAAGACAACACTTTAATGGCATGAATGAAATTATCTTTCAACTTACTGAAAGACAAAGTGCAAAAAAGTCGACATTTAACAATCTCGTTGTTTTGATGAGTGTGATTCTCAGTGAAGTCATTTAACCAAATCAATAGCTTGGAGACGTGTTGACCGGTTAGAGAGAGGGAAAACACAATTCGAGGACGTAGAAGCCATTAGAGCTCAACAAAGTGTGATTTTCTGGATCTTGAATTGTTTTTGAAAACGTAGGCTGAAGGCTAAAGTGAGGTAATAGACGAGAAAAAAGCTCAATAAAGACAGTTGCTTAACGCTAACGTCTCAAAGACATCGGTATATGAATGCCACTCTTCTTCAACAATTTTGTTCGGCTACTATCATCACAGTTTCAACACACTTTCCAAAACCGTCATCCGGCTACATGTCTGCATCCTTACAGACGAATAGTGTGTGTCAAGTTAAAAGCAAGGTACCGTCGGACCCATAACGAGTGGGTAAGAAAGCGTATGAGCTGAAGAAAAAATGAATGGTGCAATATCCTTTTTCCTGGTTAAATTCGTTTTTCTCTTCATCATGATAATAGGCATATTGTCATCTGGAGTGAACGTGGCATTGGAAGCAATTCTGCGTTCGTAAAAGAAAGTGTCATGTTTCGCAGAAAGGGAATAATGGTCTATGCTGTAATCTCCATTAATGGGCTCACCATTCTCCGAATCATTCGAAAAGGACATCTGACCGTTCACCATTGTAAGAGTGAGTTCCTCAGATTTATATTGTATTCTTTTACCCAGCAGCAATTGGAGATGATTTCATGTTAATGAACGACAGTTGCCTGTTAATTCATGCTAGGTTAATGAATCAGTTCCTTTCTGATGAAGGAATCATACGAATAGAATGGCCAGCATATTCCCTGGAAACGCATCCAGTAGATTGTGATATAGTCAACAATGAGTTGCAGGATGCCTATCATCCGCATGAACACTCTAAGAATAAGAAAGTTCTCCTACTGAAGGAGTGGAATAGAATACGCCGCGGTCCTCATTACTAGCTTCCTAAAAGGTGTTTAACTCTGCTGAACGTTCGGGGAAAAATACCTCCTACTAAAATCAATATTCTTTTAAGGAAACGCCTTTTTATTTGTTTTTCTCATATTCACAATTTGTCTTATATTCCTTTTGTAACCAAATGCTCAATAAAACGTATTTTTCTACCATTCGAATGTCATTTTCAACTCATACAGTCTACTACGTCTATCAACAATATATCAGTCAACCAAATAATACTCCAGGTGCACAATTAACCCTCTATTTCAATATCCTATAAATGTATCGAGCAGTATATAATATTACAACAAGAAACTAAATTATATCTTATATTTTCCATAAAATGAAATTATGGTAAAAAAATTTATCCATTTTTGTAATATATATATATATATATATATATATATATATATATATATATATATATATATATATATATATATATATATATATATATATATATATATATATATATATATATATATATATATATATATATATATAGCTAAGTTGTTATATATGCATATAAATGAACTAGACTTTTAGATAACAGTTTATCAATTATAGACTTATCGAAGAGGGAGGCCCTAGGTTCAAATCCTAGTTCCGGCATGGATGTACTTTCTTTGACTGTCTATCCTGTCTTTGTATGAATTGTTCGTGAATGGTTGTCTACCCTTATAAACGGGTACCTATGGCATATGTGTACTGAGGAAGTCGGACTCCACAGCAAATTACGGTTCATTTGGAAAAGTGGAGCAGCGCACCCCATATTGTCAGCCTAACAGGCACTAGAAAACAACAGCAACAATTATAGGCTTATTAAAAATGAATATATTACATACGAATTCTAAATAAACTTAAATAAGTATGGATGAAATATTATATACATTAATGTGACAAATTATTTTATGAAACTTAATGTTCTAAAAAAATACACCTTTTATTGAGGTGAATTCTGTTGTAAAAATAACGATATTGTTTTAAGATAATTTTTTTTTACTTTAAATTTAAATATCGTGATTACTACACACTAAATCTGATTAATGTTTTTAGAATGGTTAAAGCAGATAAATTGTTTAATGAAATCATTGATCAACAAACATTTTTAGTAAATTAATTTCAGAAAATAGAAAAATTCATCCAAAAAACTGATATAGTTTTGAGAATTTCTAAAGGCACTTAGATAATTAGAAAAATGTGATACAATTAGAATGTGCTAAGCATTACCTAAATGGAAACGATTTTTTCAATATGCTTTGTTTCTTACTCAAAAAAATTTAAAGCGTTAAAAAAATTAAATACATACTGTTATTTTTTCAAAAACTTAAAAAAGGGAAATATTAAAATATTTGATATGTGCGAAATAATATACTGATTCAATTAATTCACTTTTTTTGTGAAAATAAAATCCGAATTACATTTCCCGAAAAATGAGAGAATATTTCAAATTTATAAGGTGCATAAAACGGTTCTTTATTAAAAATTATGCGTTTAATATGAAATAATAAAATATTATTTTTATATAAAAATCCTTCAGGCTTTTGATTAAAACACATGAAGTTCATATAAGAATTGCAAAATGAAGATAAGATTAGAAATAGTTTATTTATATTAAAATGTATTAAATAAAGTAATATATTTTTTTTTAAATTCGCCAAATATTTTTACAGCTTGATATCAAATTATTATACGTTTATCCTTTCAAAAGTCTGCTTTCTAAAACATATCCACAATACTATTAGAATGTACCATTACCTAGTGGTATGATTTTGCTATTTAAAATGTGAGGTAACAGGTTTGATTCAAACACAATTAAACAGTAGAAGTTAAAAGTTATTTAGGTGAATTAAATATTTTCTGATAGCATGTACGTTGAAATAATTGCTTTAAAATTTTCTGATTCATTTTCTTTGCTTTGCGTGAATTACGTTTAATGTATGAAAATTCTTAATGTAAATAAAATAGTTTAAGAGGGTTACGCTATGCTTGTATAACATATTGCATAAAACTCTTAAACTATTCACTGTTTAGGCTGTAACACAATTTTGTGATCAGTAATAATCAGTGACAAAATGATTCCTGAAAGACCAAGAAATGAACATTAGTTCTTCCTGATCATTATTAAGAAACATTTGTTAGTTAAAATGATACTCAGGAAATTGAGATCAAACAATTTATGTGAATATTGAAAAAATACTTCAAGATGCAAAGCATTTGATTTTTGCATTTCCTATTTTTCATATTATATTATGCTTACAGAACGATTTTAAAATGTGTGATTTGACTTTGGTAAGGAACGTTTCAGTTTCAGAGAAGTACACCCTGCTATCCTCTGCTTTTGTTCTTTTTATTTATGCATGCAACACATAATGTTTTAGATATTTAAATAATGTTATACACTGAGGTGCACAGGGAGATTACATTTGTTCATAAGAAACAGATGCTAATATGTATTATTTTAAAGCTTTCAAATTATTTATCCACTAGATCATTTGTAATTTGTGTATATTAATATATTTTCAATAATTACTTAGCTCGTATGATTAATGTCATTCAAACATAATGATGTGTTATAACTATGTACCTGAATTTTTTAGTATTCAAGCAAATTATATGTTTTTTTTTAAAAAAAATTTCATGTTATATTTATAAGGTAAATAAAATAAGATATAGTAAAATAAATATTATTGGATGAGTTAATTTTGTATTTCATACATTTATAAGTATTTAGTATGAAAAACTTTTATGCAAAATGGCAAAGAAAAAACTTACGAAATCCTGTAAAAGATCTGGTAAGAAAAAATTAAATAAATAAAAAATAGAGAGAGAGAGAGATACTTGAAATTGAAAAGGTGAAAAAAATGCCTGACATGAAACAGAAAATCAATACTTGTAGTAGATATCTTGTCCAGTACGTGACTTTTCTTTTAGAAAGATTGCATCAAAAAATAAAAAAGCAGAATGCAGTAGTTTGAAGAGGATATACTTATAAACATTCTGACAATAATTTAACTTTCGAGAAAATTCATAGCAAAAATTGCTTGTCAAAAACTTGCTCGTTTTTTTCTTGACAGAGAAAAGAAACACTTAAAATTAATAACCCCAATTCAGAATACTGAATATTTTACATGTACTTATCAATATTGTAATTATGTTACCTATACCTATTCGGAGGTATTTAACGTTTTGTATAGTTGTTTTAAACTATGGATTTTAATCGAGTAATACTATTGAAAATGAGTGAGATATATCTTACTAGAAAAAAAACTTAAAGCTTCCTCAATTTTTTTAAGTATTTAAAAAAGGATTGTTTTTATGATTAAAAAGTGTATGTGTCATATATACCTTTATTTCAATATCTTGTATTAATTAACCAAGAATATATAGAAATTTTATTTCCTGAAAATTTAAAAAATGTTAGAATAGTTCTCATTTACAAGAAATATGAATGCATTAATGAATCAAATATTTAATTTCCTTTTACTGTAAAACTTAAAGACACGTGGTGATCTATTGTTAACAAGTGTTAGAGTAAATTCATCAATAATTTCGAATATCTGGAAAATTATATTCACTTAGAAGTCAAACAAATATTCATGTAACTAATTTTGCATATATGCAATTCAATTTTGAAATCTTCAATGCTAAATAAATTATTGATTTATTCATGAACGTAGGGTTTCGTTGGGTTCGTAAATTTGGAATAAAGACATTGAATTTTGTTAGTCATTGAGCTTCATTATTGTGAGTGTGTAAATAAATTCCATTTATTCTTAAATTAATCAAAAAATAAAGAAAGAATTTCAGATGAACACTAGGAGAACAAATTCTTTGGACCAATTACTAATTTGAGTTAATTGCAGTAAGTACTGCTGTATATCAAAGCGCAATATTGTGCAACTAATGCATAGTTTAACAATATATGTCACAACTAAATAAAAGTAAAATAAATGTGAAAGACCTCTATTATTGAAAAGTGATGCATAAAAAATCAACCTCTTTTAACTCATTTTTAATTGCGGATATCTATTTTTATAGCAACTTCATGGTACTAGTTTTTCAAAGTTATAATTATGATTTCTCTCTGTGTGAAAGAAAATTATGAATAACTGCTTTATTGAAAGAAAAAACTATCTTCAGTACTTTCAAATTATATACTGAATATTAGAAAAATCATATTTCATTATCTGTAAAATCATGTTTCATCCATTCTATACTAAATATTGGAAATTTATTGTTAGAGAAAAGATGTCGAAATTCAGGAAAATGACTATATAATAAGACAGAAAATCATTTGAAGCTGCTATGTTATGAAATAAATACATTTGGGATAACATTTCTAAAACTTAGAAATATATTGGAAAAATTAAAAATTAAACAGCAAAGTTGTAGAATAGTACTCATTTACAAGCGAATTGAGAACAGATATGAAAAAAGGAATGTCTACAGTGGAAGCTTCTTTCTAACGCTGATATCCTTCTGATCCAATTCATACTGAAACGAGCAAAGAATTCGATTCATATATTTACATTATATTTGAAGTTGTATTAGTCGTTGGTATTGAATAAATTTAAATTGTTCACATTCTGTTTGCATTTTTATATTAGAAGTTAATAAATTTAATTAGTTACCAACACAAATAAATGCTTACAATTTCGTTTTATTTGCCTAGAAAAATATCCAGATTTATATATTTGAAGTTAAGAAAATATTTTTATTAGATAATTTAACTGTATTTATTACAATTGACATTTAATAAAATTTCTTTACTCAAGAAAAGTTTGCTTCAGTCCAGACTTATGTCTAGACAACACAAATAATTACTTGCATTTATCTATTTAGAAAAATTTATAGATTTATATTTAAGAACAAAAATTTTCCGAATTGCTATATTTATCTAGTTTAAACCAGCATTTGTATGGTTTCTTTAATATAATATAATTGTTAATACAATAATATTTTATTTATTTTTTACATTATACAACTATAATTTTTCATTAACTTTCTGCACCTTCAATTGAAAATTATTTTTAGTTAAAGCATTGACAATCTACTGACAAAATGTAAGACCAAATGATCAAAATTTAGATGACTTATTGATTTTTTCTGTGGACGTTAATAAACGATCCCAAACGACCATTATACTTTTCATACTGTTTAGTTCACTAATGAAAATTTGAAATAATCGAAATTTTGACTGAATAATCGATATTCCTATAAGTTGGTAGTTTCTGGCAGCCAATTTATGAAAATAATGATGTACGTGTATATTTGAAGTTTGATTTTTATCAGCTTTTATTTTCAAAAGCAAAATCTTTCCTTGCAATGCACATTATATGTTGTTTACGTTCATGTAGATTATTTTTTATTCAATCGTATAGCAAAAAAAATTTTAAACTAATTTTAAATCGATATCAGTCTCAAAAAAAGAGATAATGAACAACTAAATATAAATATATCTGGCTAGAGCACTAAATTTGTTTTTACAAAGTGCTTAGCTAAATTAATTTCCAGAAAATAAATTGAAAGTATTAAGTTGTTCTAAACTTGCCATTTTAAAATCAAAAACATTTTACATATAGCATTTGGAACATCTATTTTTCCTTAAATTAGAGATAAATGTTCCTAAGTTGAAGTTTCCTCGAGACAAAATTTGCTTAAGATAAGCTCTGTTCTCAAATTTGCTAACATTTATTTATAAGCGCAAAACCAATAAAAAAATTTAAATTTTAACAAAAATCTCAAGTTATCATATAGCAGATATATAATGAATTTTTAGTGATAACTAAAATAAAAATTATATAATCAGATTTAATTGCATTATTTTAAATCCATAGCAGCATTTTATTCTATAAAATTATAATGCAGTAGCTAAATTTTAATTCCAAATTTAAGGACTGTCAATAGTTTACAATAAATGTAATTTCTTTTAATATGTTGAATAATTACCTTCACAAGAGAAAATATGCAAACTTGTTTTTATAAAAAAGGTTTTCATAAGAACATTTAATTTTCTTACTTGATCGAATCATATTTATGTTTATTATAAAAGTACTTCATAAAACAATGTTGCATAAAAGTAAGACTATTTCTAAGAGAATATAATCAATAAAAAATGAGATATAACTATAAACAAAATTATAGTTATATACAATTACTCTTAAGTGTACATGCAAAAATCATAAATAATATCGCAAGTATATAAAAATCAGATTTGATTGTGTAATATGTTTATAATATTTAGTAGGATTTCATTTCAAAAACTCATAAAAAGTAATTACTTAACTGCTGACTTTACGTTTCTTTCTACATTTGCATTCAAATCTCATTTCTTGTAAATTATAAAAATATTGATTTAAATTTTAAATCAAAATTTCTAATTTACAGGAAATGAAACTAGCATTAATATGCTAAATAATTCCACTCTATAGAAAGTCATGCAACAACCCAGCATTTAATCTTAAATTTTATGATTAGAATTTTTGGGTAAAAGTTTTTTTCTATCGTTTCAAAATAAATTTAATCATAATAGGCGAAATATTTTGTGTCATTAAATATGTGACACAAAGAATGTATCATCACTAAAAGATGTAAATTCCTATGAGATGCAGTGCAAGCAATTACGCAATGATGCGATTAGTGTTGTATTCAGGAACAAATAACGCTAGATAAAATTAAAGGAATTCGAGAAATAAACATCATTTGTATAGTTTTACTAGACAGAATAGTTGGTTGGTTTGGTTTTATGGCTTAAGATTACCAACCAGAATAATCTTCACATTGAAATTATTTTTATATTCTATAAAAAAGAAATATTCAGTACAGACAATGCCAGAATGTCTGAAACTGAGAAATTACCAGCCGACAGATGTGGTATACAGGAATATTATATCTGAATGAAACAGAGAGAGAAAATTAAGTAGAAAAGTATGTTGATTGTCCACCAAATTGCATATTATAGACATATGCGATAGAACACCTTAGCTTATCAGGTATAGCTCCACCACGTAATATAACATTTACCAAATTGTTTTTATGATGAAATGCACTGTTCAGTTATGGTATTATCTTTACAGAATTTGGATCCTTTTTCATAGGTAAAGAAGATAATGCTCTTTATCTTATGCAGAAGAGAAGGAGTTATGCTAGCATAGTGGAGAAATGGAGCAAGTTCCACCTAGTTTTAAGAAACTTTTAGGTGTCATTGTTTTATGAAATCACATTCGAACACGTAATGTACAACGGCCCCAACCTGTCCGCGTGAACAAGCACTACTTGAAGTCATACCCCTTTTGTTGAGATACTCCGGTGTTGGAGTATGTCCAGAAAGAAACTGTGCTTCTTTGTGGTACTTGACTAGGAAATCGAGAGGGAGAGAGAGAAGGCTTAAGACTGCCACCAAATTACAATAGACAATTACCTACACGCATCCATTATACGCAGTTTGTAGTGGAGATGGCTAGAACGGCGGAAAGTGTCTTGTTCCATGGAGGACATTAAGATACATGGATTATGTATCAGTTAATTTGCATTGGTGATCCCGGAGACAATTCCCATTGATATTTTGAGTCAGATACGGGGTGTTTTTGATGCTTCAACATGGAGCAGGAGCATGGTTTGATGATGTGCATTTCTAGACGTCTTGATGAATATATTATTTCCAAATCGATGTAAGCAATTTCTGAATTTCCTGTACAGAATTTCAAAATTTAAGTATATATTGCATAATGAACATCACTTATTGCCTCATATTGAGTCTTTTTAACCGAATTTCATAATTTTTCTCTTGAGGTGTAAGTTTTGTATTTTTACAATCACATAGTGTATAAATAAAACATTTTTCCATAACGTTTTCTAAATAATGATTAATAGTTCATTAAATATTTTTAAATTAATAATAAAATGTTATATCGAATTTTAATGATGTAATCAAATAATGCATAAGCATAAATACATTACTAACGAATAAAGTTACTCAATAATTATTATGTACATGAATTTTAGTTGTAAGTAGATAAAAGTTATCACTTTATCTTAAAATTATTATTCAATCTAATTTAGGATGTTTTCAAATGGGGTGTATTTTTTATTATTATTATTTTTTTTTTTTTTAGAAAATGTACCTTAATTTTTTTTTTGAAACTGTTTTTGTTCAGGAACAAATGGAAATTAGCTTACACATTTCTTGCCATATCAGTTTTCAAAACTTTAAAATTTCGAAATGAAATTTAATTTTAAGCTTTATACAATGATTTAATGTAATTTTCTGTAAAACTTATCCTTTATGGGTATATTATACACATATGTATATATATATATATATATATATATATATATATATATATATATATATATATATATATATATATATATATATATATATATATATATATATATATATATATATATATATATATATATATAAGATTCCTAAATAAAAACCCTATTATGTTTTTAATCTTTCATAATTAAAGTATTTTTCTTCATGTAAATGTGTTTGCATTAATGAACCTTTTATTTCAAAGACAGTTGTAATTTAAATTTTTTTTAATTCTTGAAATAAACTAATTACAATCTTTTAGCAATAGATTAAAGTACATTAATGTTATGCTCATTTTCTACCAATCAGAATGTCCCAGATTTACTCTCGGCCACCATCGAGCAATTCAATAATCTCTGCCATCATTGAACAGAAGATGGATTTCAACTGTCCTCATGGTAATCCTCCTAGTTGATTATTTGGGAGTTTACAGAGTTTCTTTCTATTCACATAGTGAATACGGTCTATTATCTCTCTTTAAAAGTCCTCCAAGAAAACATTCTAAGCTATAGGTAATAAAGAAAAGAATTATATTTCAAATATTGGCTGTTAGGCTCTTAATTACGCGGCGTGAAAAATAACTTTATAACGTATAACTCAAATAATATGTGTAAGTTTTAATAAATCATAAATAATAGATTAATCTTGAAATTAAATGTAATCAAACATTTTGCCTTTATTACGCTTAGAGAATTATATTGCATAATGAACTTCGAATTAAGTATAAATATTTTGATTTCCTCATTCGTATATAAATAATTCTGTTCTTGAATAATATTTTCCCATAATAGTATGTTTTTCTCTAAAATTTGCTTTCTTTCCCATTTAAATATATTTAAGTTGTTATTAATAAAAATATACAAAAAAGTGTAAAACTTTCCCTATAACTTGGGAACATTCTTAAAAATAAGAACATATTTTCAACAAAAAAAAAACGAAATTTTAAACACATTTTACATTGTTCTTCATCCTTTATTGTAAGAATTACAGCAGAAAATTACAAAATTATTTTTAAACCAACAAATGTTATCGTGAAAAATTCCACACAAAATATTCATCTAGGGAAAGATCTAAATTTAACAATGAAAGAATTAATTGAAAAAAATTAATTTTTAACAATTATGTACATTTAATAACTATGCCAATTTTCTTCTTTAAAATGACGTTTAATTGCTTTCTGTAAATATTTATTAACACTATATTTTTACTTAGCATTATGTTTCATCGAGTCAGCCATACCAAAATTTTCTTTCAAAAAATATAATTTGAATTGCAAATGAAAATAAATAAAATGTTTAAAAAAGAATTAAGTATTCTATTTTATTATATAATAAAAAAACGAGTACTTATTTCTTACTTTTAGAACTTTAATTTTGTGTTTTCAAATTTTAATACAATTAGGAAAAATATTCACCATTTGGACACATCAAGACCGATAAAATATTTTGTTGTGTTTTAACAAAATATTATAAGGACGGTCATACAAGTATAGGAAGTTCTCCGTAAAAATGAAATGCCTAGTTTTAAAAGGTTTTATTCATCATACAAATGAATAATTTTCTATTTTATGATCATTATGAAATTTTTATTATTCAGATATAAAAAGAAATTTTGAAGATATTTGATATTAAATAATATTGAATTTAGAGCTCAATCATCATTTGAATATTAACTTTATAATTTTAAGGCATATCTATAAAACAAGACGTATATAAGAATTTTTAGCATACAATTTTTATAATTTTACTTATTTCTTTATTGAAATGGATACATGAAAATATTACCCTCCCATCCTACTTCTGTTTCCTTCACATTGTTGCCTTATTATCTCGTCTAAAGTATGAATCAGTGTAAAAGCTAGAAATAAAAGAAAACACTGATTGAACTTGTTTAAAAGATTCCGTAATACAAGAATTTGAGAATATTTTCAAAGGATTTTCTTTATCCTTTGTTATGGAAACAATTGATGTCTGTTTGAGACTATTTCACTGTGAGGATTTCTACAATAACGAATCACTTTCAGAAAAGTGTTACAGTTACACCAGAAAGCATCATCATTTCAAATATATTTGCCAAAAAGTCACAAATATGCCATACTTCAAAAATAAAAAAATTGTTTTTAAAATCAGTCCTTTTAAAAGACTAAAGTCTTTCTCGTTATTTTATGCTACATTTTTAAAGTAAAAAAAAAATTGGTAAAAAATGAGGAAAGCATGTCCTTAACAGACAGGTATTACATTTTCTAAAATCTAGCCAAACATAATATCTATCTTTCTGGCTTAGGAAAACGTGAATGAGCAGGTTACTTTAAATTTAAATTGAATTTTGTTAGTGAAATACTACGCAAAGGTAAAATGCTGTTAAATCTAGCACAGAAATTGCAAAAACTCACTAGTTTACACGCGTGCGTTTTTAAGTTATTGTAAGCTAAAATTTAAAATTCCTTCTATTTCTGTAAATACTCATTAATTTATCTATTATCTATTATATATATATATATATATATATATATATATATATATATATATATATATATATATATATATATATATATATATATATATATATATATATATATATATATATATATATATATATATATATATGCATATACATATATATATATATAATGCACTGTTGGCTTCAATTTTTATATGACTTGTCCTCAACTTATATCCCAATCAATAACTCACATTAAATATTCAGAACTGTTTTCCATGACTAAACATCTTCCATCATACTATAGAATTTATGGTTATCTACAATGGCAACATGATGTTGCATAGAAGATTAATTTCAGGATTTCTGCCCTAAACTCACGGTATTAAGGTAGAACACGCACTTAAGCAAATGAAGTGTAGAAACGTGCATGTAATAATATTTATTTTGCAATATAACATCGATTATAGTAGAAGGTAATAAATGGGGAGTAAAATTATGAATTTCATAGTTGTGCTTAGCTATATGACATATTTGGTACATGCAAATATTTAGAGATATCTCATTATTTTAAGAAAGGTCTATATAAAACACTATGCTAAATTTGCAAATGATATTGGCAAAAATATTAAATGTATATGTAAAGACTTTTATAAAATATTAAATCTTAACAATAATTTTCGTTGAAATTTTATCATTCATAAAATATAGATTATCTGGAATATATAAATACGTTTAATCATTCTATCCTATATTTATAATTCAAGATCTCAGATATGATTTTAGAAGAAGTTGATCAAAGGAAAATAAATGTTGTGATTTTCATTTCTACATACATCAGAATGTTTGCTTTTGATGCCACATTGTGGAAAGCCTAATAGCTGGAATATTTATTAATTAAGTTACATAAAATTACATTGCATATTCGCTTAATTTTAGCCTTTTTATTGATAGTAAAACTTATCTAAGTATCAAAAGAAAGGAAAATTAAAAAACTCCCAAGCTCCTACTAAAGACTAAACGTGGCCTAAAAATAGGACAACAGCTTTTCTGGTCCAAGAGGTTTCCACTTCAATCCCAGTCATTTTTGAATAACTCAGAGGCTAAAGTTGTGCTGGTGTCTTTAGCATGCACTTATGCTGTGGTGGGTTCTTAGAAGTTTTCCGGATTAATCCCATCCAACACGTGTAATGGGAAAATTGTCTATGAAAAGTTCTCCTAGGAGACAACTTATACGATGAGTACAAATATATCTTACAATAGTTTTTGGTTGTTAGTCTACCCACTAAGCGGAGTTAAAGTACCCGTTACGAGGGAGAAGCGTGTAGAAAATACAAGAACAATATCTATTTCTAATTGCTCAAAAGTAGCTGAGATTAAGCACTTCTTGGCCTAGTGGTAATACTGCACTCTAGGAGCTTAAGGTTGCGATTTTATTGTCAAATCCTACTAAGAAACAGGAGGTGGATGTTCCGCTTTTGCCTTTCTCCACGGGGAATTTCTGTGATTCCTCCATTATGACATGAAAATACTTTCCATGATCTGTAAGATTTTTTCCTGAGAGACAAATTACGCGGTGGACATTAAATGCCTTAAAACAGCTTTCGGCCTTTAGATTGTCCACTATGCGGGGAAAAGTAGCTAAACTTGAAAATTGAATATTGTTAAAATACGAAATCTGTATTATTATTCTATCGCAAGCTATTATTGAGAATGTTGCTTTTTTAATCTGTAAAGCAACATGAAGAAATTAAATTTGTTGTATATTTTGAAACATGTAAACAGCAAAGATATTTATACGTTAAACAATTAATTATGCGGTTGGCTTTTATAATAATTTAAACAAATCACTATTACTTTATTAACATATTGGAAATTATGTAAATAAAATAGTCATAAGTATGTGTTTAAAATATTTTAAAATTAAGAATTTGTTTATTATAAGTATGTTAGGCTATTTCACATATTTTAAGCTAATCAAATAGAAGTATTCATTGCAAATAAAAATATTTTCTTATAAATAGCATTTTTTCAGTTATTGTCTTATAACAAGTAATCAATAGAGGAAGAAGAAATTGTAATAAATGAATTCCTTATACACAAGACCCATTTCAATAATAAAGTTAATCAATTGTAATAAAAATATTCTGAATAGTTTATAGACTTTTAGTATTAAATTTAGTAGATATAATAACAAATAACACATTAAACTAAAATTATTTTTGTCTGACATATGCAAACATCTAGGATTTAGAAATAAAACCATTATTGAAACACAGTGTACCAAATAGGTGCTAGTTGTAAGCGAATATAAACATAATACATTTTTACAGTCTACACAGATATATAGTTTTTTATTTAAAAATTATTTTAAATAATGGCAACTTAGGAAAGAAAATATGCATTTCTGTAATTAATTTGTTTAATTATTTTTATTTTTTGTCATTTGAATACATAAATTTTAGTTTGTTCAGAAATAAATATCAACATTTTATGCTGAAAAAAACATTTTATTCTATTTATTTCCAGTAATTATCCAAAGCAAACACACAGTGGAGGAATGTCTTCATATTATTTTATTTCATAATTCAACTCAAAATATTAACTAGCATTATAACATTTTTTCTCAAGTAAAAAAATTTATTTTTTGCTTCTCGTAATGAATATTCTTTTGTTTAGTTAAAGGCACTCAGTTTTATATAAATATTGAATGCTTTATTTCATGTAGATTAAAAATTAAAATATTTAAGAATTCGTGGTTTCGAGAAAGACAAAGCGACAAAAATCTGTAGAAAATTTGAAATAAACGAATTGCACAAAGATATCACTTTAGAAAAAAAATTTTAATATTTAAAATTAAAATAAAGTAGATGCAAAAGTTGCTGACAATTTTCGTTTCATTATTAGCAAAGCATGCAACGCAATTCCTGAATAAGATACATTTAAAGTTACAAAATAGCATAAAATATCTAAACTATTGATGACCAAAACATTCGATCTTTTACTTTAAAATAATATTTGTTAAAAACTAATTTTGAACATGAAGAAAATGTTGTTTGATTTAGAAAATTAAATTTGAAAATGGCATTAATATTGTGGTACTAAACACAAAGCTCTTTTAAACTAGATAATAATATCATACTTTTTAAATATTAATCTAATTCTATTTCAGTATTCTATTTTGCTACAAAGGTTGGGTAGATCACGGTGTCTTCCTCATATCCACGAGGAAATACTTCTTATTACTGACCCAGCCAAGGATCTGCCATGGTTACTACTGGTAACAGGTGGAAGAAAATTAGATCGTTTTTGCAATGGCCCTCTATGGATGAGGAAAGGATAGTGCCAGTTCAGGTATCAACCTCGTCATTTGACCATGGTACAAAATAACATGGCAACTGACTGCATTTGGGGACATTTTTGTTGACGAAAATATGTAACTGGGAAATCATTGCAAAGGAACTCAATCAAGCAAAAATATCAGTGGCAATAGGAAAACATTACTTGCATATTAAATTTATGTATTTCCAACTTCAAATTTCGAATTTTGTTATTTACTAACCAAAAAGACTGCTTAAAGTCTGGATGATGATTTAGTTTTATAGCTTTTATTAAAGTAGTTTAGATGCTTAAATTATAGCTGGAATACCTGATAGTATAAATAATTTCTGAATTAATATCTTAAATAATTAATTAATAACATCAACTATAATTCCTGTATTACAGAGTGAAATATTATAAAGCCCTTAAAAATATCCTGTTTTATATTAACTAATTATAATGTAAATTAGCTAATGTAAAAAAGTTATGATATTCATTACATAATTTATTTTCAATAAAGCTGAATGGAGCGAAAATGTTTCTTAAATGTACAAGTTTACAAAAACACATACACACACAAATGAATTCATTTCATCACTTAAATTAAAGCAAACTCCATCAAAAAATGTCTTGTTTAGAAAGTTTACGTTAAAAGTAAATTTTAATATTAGGAAAAAGATATATAAAATCAAACAGATTAAAATCAGATTATACAATAAGGAAAAACAGCTGTAATACCTATTTACACAAGAATGATATTGAATTAAAAAATAATTAATGAATAAACCTTAGGAATGCATTTCAAAAATATGAGATGAGGTAGATATTTATAAGCAGTGGATTACAAACTTTTACAACACTATTCATCTAGTAACAAACTCTGTCTATTAAATTAATACTTTAGCGCAGAGGACTAGAATAATAACGAGGTTGTCTCTTCATAGAAGTGGTACAGACAGAAAATAACACAACCAATAGAAGCGTAGAGTAATTACATAATTCATCATTTGTCGTGAAGAGGGCGCAGCGATATATAGTTGTGGTTAAAATGTTGTTCCTAGAAAATTCTTTGCACAAAATACAAGCCACGAAAACATCTATTAAAATATTTCTTTAAATATTAAAATGAATAAAGTACTTTTATATCTTATAATATTTATTGTTGAATACTCTTTCTTTAATACTGCAATTAATGTTAATTAAATAGTATTTGTTTGGAATCCGATCGTACTTAAAATACTTAATCTAGTAAAATAATTCAGAAATATATTTCCATTTAATACTTCTACTATTTATATAAAACATAACTTTAATATTTTTACGAGAGTAATATTTAAATATATATATATATATATATATATATATATATATATATATATATATATATATATATATATATATATATATATATATATATATATATATATATATATATATATATATATATATATATATATATATTAAAATATACAAGAGATAAGGAGCTTTCAAAAAAATTTCATTTTTATTTGCATTTAAATCAAATCTTTACTTCTTCAAAACTGTATCTATAAATTTTTTTCTTTTATTTAGTATATGAATTTATTATTTATTGAAAAATGTATCTACAAAAATTTTCCTTTTATTTAGTATGTGAATTTAAAGTTTATTAAAAAACAATCAGAATAATTAGGTCAGAATTATAATCAGAAAAATAGCAATTTATTTGGGCAGATTCCATTTTAGAAATTTAGTAGAGTTTTGTTAATTATACTTTGATATTAGTATTCACATGTTTTCTCCTCCAAAGATATAAGACGCTCACGCTAAACTTATTTTACAAGATAACCTTTACATATTATGACTCTATTATTTATGGAATCAGAAAATATGTTTAGTTGCTGTGGTAAGTAAAAAATATTTAAACTAAGCAAACAGAAATCTAAAAGAAAGACTACTGGTATAAAATGAATATCTTTATATGATAAAGTGTATATTAAAACTAGTACCTTGAATGATTAAATCAAAACTAAGAAAGATATTTATCTTTTGAATTCTCAGAATTACTACTTATATAAAGGCAGTAAATGCAGCACTATAATGACTAATTACAAAATAAACTTCCAACTTTTCCCTATTGCAATTTGAGAACAAATTGCGTTATATTTTTTCCTAAATATCAACAAATACAAGAAGCAAATTTGCAGTTAGGTGTTTTGTCGTTTGAAAATTTTACAATTTTTAATAATTTTATGAGCACTGTATTGATATTTTTCCATTTATGGAGTCGTGAAACAATAGACAACAAAATTCCTGGAAAATTAAAAATATATTCCCTCTATTAAAATGCAAAATTGTCAACAAATGAAGAAATAATATTCTTTGGTAATTTTACACAGAATTCTAACAGGCTTGAATTTTCATTATTTCTGGATTGTTGATGCCGAGTTTTGCAGCTTGCAACTTTTCATTTGTGCTTTTGCGACTCTCTTTTGCTTGCTATTGCTGCACCACCATACTTATCTTTATCTAGCCCAGAGTTGTGATTTACCAGTTAGAAGGAAACCGTTGGATGAAAGTCTTCAAAATTTAAAAGCAGGTATCTATCAGAAGACTTTAATTCTTTGACTTGCCATACCCCCGGATGTACCGTTACACTTTGAGTAAGTTGCAAATAAGGCCTAATTAACTTGTCCCAACTGCCTTTAGTGAATACAATGGATTAAGTTTAAACCGGGATTCAAGCTCACTACCTTTCATAGTGAACACGACAGGAACTTTTGATAAGCTGGAACTGAAAGTTAGAAATTTAAAGTTAGAATTCTTTGGTGATTTGAAGAAAATAAGCTTGCCAATGGACCTCTTGAAACAGAAAATAAACTTGCTATTTAATTCAAACCACCTTCATTAAAAAATAGATTGCCAAATTAATTAAACAATTATCAATGAAGTCCTTGTATCCACATAATATTAGTACTACGCAATTTTTTTGTTATTTGTTTAAGTAAAGAAAAATTTTACGCATTACTTATTAAAATAACTAGCTCCAAAAATTTTAATAACTTCATATGCACACACAAATCTTATCACAAATTCTCCTTTACATATTAAAATATTACAAATTTGTACGAATATAAATGTTAGGTCAGATTAAATTTTTCTGTTAATATTCTTGACATAACAAAAACGAAGTTTAAAATTAATTTTAGGCATTAAAACTTAAATTATAATTAATAATTACATTTAAAAGAATATTTCTAACATACAGTGACGTATGAGTTAATATATTTAAAACAGTAAGATTTATAATTCCACCATTTAATGATAAATTTCTGTAAATTTAAAATCAAAATTTTTTTAATTCTTAGCGATAATTAAACATAGATTCCTAACAGCAAAATTAATTTATAATTATAACTTAAAACTGAATTTGGTATGCAAATTCGGTAAAAAATTTTTAATTTTAGAACTTTTGTAATCAACAAAATTTGTATTCAAAAATCTACATTTTCCATTTTTAAAAATCAAAATGTGCATTTGGTAAAAAAAAGGTACATGATTGACCAATAAAAGTTTTTATAAGAAATTTTTTTAATGAAAATATTCTTAGACATTATTTAAATAAAATTGTTTTTTTTTCTTTTCAAATTGTCGTTAATGTTCAAATTGAAATTAGATTAAATTAGCATAAATATTAAATTACTTGCCTCTATCTATCTCTAGCTATTGGATTTTTTAAAAATTCAGAAAACTTTTTTGAATCACACAGAGAAATGGGTCTAATTATCCTTCGTTTGCAAATAATGATCACAAGACTATATGATATATAATTTTCATTTGATTGCTTAGTGAAATTGCATTTCTAAGCATTTTTTCAGAGAAAATTCTGCTATAAAATATTTTCAAAAACATTTTCAATAAAAATTGGTCAAAATGTATTGCCATGTTTCTCATGAAAATTTACAGAAACTTGAGTGTCATTTTAAAAAGAAGGAACTCATAATTAGGATTAGGATAATCAAACTTTTATTTAAATGTTGTCAACGTCAAGTGAGACTTTTTTTAATGACATTATCAACCATACCAATAGATACGTAAACAGAAAGCTCAATCATATCCATCAAAGTTTAATCAACAATCAATTCGAGTCTGGAGTTCCGGGGACTTTTCTCTCTTAAAAACATAGTAACTAATCACAAAGCCACGAATGAAAGTAGAATTTTAGTATTGCTCATGTAACATAAAAATTCATAGAATACATAAAAGTAAATTCAAATTTTTGTGCATTTATACACATAAATATGAGTCCTAGAATGTTTTTCACACTAAAGAAATTTCAAAGAACTGTAATCATTAAAATCAATAACCAGTGACTTTCTTTCGGTAATATGCTACATAACATCCACTTTCTGATATTTATTTCAGGTTTAAAATAGAAAATGGCATAAAATTATAAACTTTGTAATTTGATGAATAAAATATAATGTAAATTTAAATATTTTATTCAGTAATTTAAAGATTACAAATTTCAGTATATCTATAATTCAGTAAGTTAGATAAGCTCTTCTATTTTATTTCATACATAATTTCTCTTAAATAGCAGTTTATAAAATCCAAAAATATATCAAATACTGACATACGAGAAAATAAATTCAAAATTAATATTTAAATTACAGTATTTGTGTCTATTTAATGAATTTTTGATATTCACTTCTTCTAATGTGAATGAGAGAATTTTTATTGTTTTAAAGTATTTTTTAATGCAAAATGAAAAACAAATTTGAGGGAAGAGCCTAATAATTAAATCAAAATATTTCTAAACGATGCAAAATATCATTAATTTCTCATGAGTTTTGGGGGACTTATTTCCTTTTATGTATTTAATTTTTCATTTAATTTAAATTTTTTAGGAAAAAAATACATCCACAAAAATAGTAATATTTATGTGAAAAAAATGGTATTACTTTCTTTAAAGTTTACAAAGAGACATTGCTGTTACTCATAAAATCCTGAATAAATGTGTTCTCACATTTTATCAAACTATAAGTTAAAATTTAACTGTTTGACATAAAATTACATATATTCAAGCAAAAAAAGTACATTTAGTTTCTTCTAGTTTTTAAAATCGAGGTATATTTTTTAATTTTTGCCTATCTAAGGAATAAAACTGTATATAATTTATTAAATTATGATGAATATAAATAATTAAGTCAGCTTAGCCTTATAATTTATTGAATTCAATTAAAATTTTCTTCTTACAAGTGAAAGTGCAAAAAATACAAATATTTCTATAAAATAAATTCAAAATAAAATTTACATTTCTATGTTTTAAAAAAGAATCCGTCTAACACAAGCATCATAAGCATTCAATAAAATCGCTCGTGTGATTATGAAATAATTACAAAGGAAGATTTTCGTAACATGTTTTTACATAGTCACAAATATTTACATAACTTAATCATCTAATATAACCCCTAAAAAATTTTAAATATTTTATTTAGTTAAAAGTAAAATAAATTGTATAAATATTTACTTTATGCTTAATTTACAATTATTTATTGAAGCAATTTTTTTTTAAAAATATAAAACTAAAAATATAGGTACAAACTTTTTGGTAAATATTGTCTTTAACTAGACAGTGACTAAACAAATTTACATTTTTAAAATTTAATATGGTTTAAAATTTTTATGTGGTGAGTAAAATATTCTCTTTAAGACCAAAAATAAAAAAACAAAATGAAAATGATAAATATCTAAAAAAAAAAATTATTCCTCGTAAAGTCATAATAAAGTAATATGAATAAATTGCAAAAATATGAATAGATTATATATATGAATAAATTATTAAAATATATGATTTCTGATTCTTTTATAAAACATTATGAGAAGGGCAGATGTTATACTTCATTTAAAATTTCCAGTATTTTTCTTTTAAAGGTACAATTTAATAAAAGAAATTATATAAATTACTCAAATTAATGACTTCTGTACCAAATAAATATAATTTGATTAATTTTAATTATTTTCTATAATATTTACAGGCGTATTCTTAGGGAAGAATGACAATCAATAGGTGCTTGATAAATTTAAAGGTAAAAGTTCTTGTGGGTCAAATTTATGGATTAACGGAGAGAATAAAAGTTATATAAGTGTACGTCAAATACGTTTAATGTGAAAATAACGTCATGATATGTTAATTTTTTACTCCTGGAATTATTAATATTTGAATATATTTCTCTCCGGTGAGAAATGCAAGATAAATATCCAAACTTTTTAAGTAGATTAGGATTTCTTTCAAAAATCAATGTTTTCAATGAAAATTATTTTTAAAAGAAAGTATATTAGGATGAATGCATATATTAAAGTATTAAAAATATTAAGAAATTTAAAATTAACTAATCATGATTAAAAAGAAATATTTATTTTTAAAACGAAAATGTCTTGTAGTTCTTGTGCAGAAAATGTTTGAAAAATGTGCAATTTCCAACCATTCAGTAAATATATATTTTTCATAAATAATTGAGAAACTAATTAAAAGTAAAATTCTTTCAATTTTCCTTCAAATGACCATGCAACAGTTTATATTGTTGAAAAAGTAAGGAGAAATTTCGTAAATAAATTTTCATTTCAAAATAAATTATTATTTTTATATTCATAAAAAATTTGTTTTTCAGAAAGTCTTTTTCATATGAAACTCTGAGCACATTCATTTCACTGTTTCTTTTTACACTTTTAGCACAGAATCAGTTATGCCTAAAATATAGTTAAACATCAAAAGCTGCATAATAATGCAATTGAAAATTAGTGTAAGAATAATCTGCAATGAGTATACATCCCAATTTTATTTCAAAATATTTAATATTTGCAATGAAACAATAAATATATTATCTAAATATATGCAATATTCAATTGATGACAATTTTTTTCACTGATGATTCAATATGTTCCATATATGTATACAGTATATTAAGCATTTCATTATTAATATTTGAGTAAAAAATATATTAATTTAAAAACAGAAAATTTCTCGGAAAAAATATATATCATAGACATATAAATAAGAAATGATTTAAAATTTTTAAAAATTATACCTGCTAATCTTACTCAATTCAATTTCATTTTTTTATTCATTTCTTAAAATAATTAATAAAAGAATCACAATTAGATGATGAATATTTGAATATAGTTTGAAGGAAATAAAATAATTTTGCTTATAATAATATGAAAGGAGTAAGAATAATTGATGCTATTCAAGAAATATTGAGTTTTATTTGAAAAAAAAACTTAACACATTTACACATTTTATCAACAAAACATTACATTTTAAATTATTGGTCTAAAAATCCATACCTGTAAAATTTAACTAATAAATTTTTATAGTAATAAAATTATTTCTGTGTAAGAAGATGCACACAATACTTTTCTGCAGTTAAATTATTCGCATTTTAATTGTAAAAATTTACTTGGTTTTCTTTTGTGGTAATTGAAACAACAAACTATGAAAGAATGTTAGGATATATGTAAGATATTGTGGAAGAATATAAGGCAAAATTATCTTTTAGAAAAGTATATGTTGGCCAAAAAAGTTTATTTGTGATTAAAAATGAACTTAAGATTTCAGAGGATATTTTATATTTTAGTGATAGATTTACCATCCTAAATCTCTAAAACTAAGATTTATTTTATTTTGTAAATCCCTTTCTCTTAAAAATTAAAAAAAAAAGCAATTTTGTAAGTTTACGAGGACAGTCCTTTTCAGGATTATTTATTTTTTTCAATATAAATATAAACATTAATGTTATAAGATAAATATAAAATTCATGTTTTTTTATTTATTTATCATTAGAAATCAACTCGTTTTTCAGGATTCCTTACAAAAAATCCCTATATATATATTTAAAAGTTCCAAATTTTCTGCAACGAGTTTTAAAACGGTTCTAGAGTCACGCTATGATATCATTTATCAAATCTGTCAATTCAAATATAAGTATCTAGTATGCTTATTTTAATGCTTCTTGAGCTGCATAATTTATTCTAAATTTTTCTTTAAACTATTCTTGGAAAATTTATAAATATTTTCTAATAAATTCATTTAATTTCAACTAGTAATATTTGGCTACCTTGATTGAGCATAATGGTTCATATTCAGGGCACAAAGATAAATATCAGGATTAAATTACAGAAGCTGAATTAGGATTTATAAAATGAGTTTTTTCGTAATTTAGAAATATTTATCAATATATACATACATACAAATATATATATATATATATATATATATATATATATATATATATATATATATATATATATATATATATATATATATTTATATATATATATATATATATATATATACATATATATATATATATATATATATATATATATATATATATATATATATATATATATATATATATATATATATATATATATATATATATATATATATATATATATATATATATATATATATATATATATATATATATATGTATGTATATATATATATGTATATATATATATTTATATATATATACCTCTTTTATATATCTTTTTCGTTATGAGTATTCAAAAATTTAGATTGCTTTGCTTGAAATATATTTTTTTGATGAAGTTCAGTTTCTAGAGACGGAAAACCTTCGTTGAGTATATTAACACTAAAAACAAGGACAGCATTGCAATTAAAATCATAAAAGAATGGAACGTAAAAAATCAGTCTTATGCGCAATCAGTTAGAAGTAAAATAATACAGACAAACAACTAGAAGGAGAGGCCCTGGTCTATACCTATATGTTATCATGTTTAGCCCAGTAACATAATACAAGAGGGCAAAGATGTTTTGGTTCAGTTGACATTTTTTGTTTACTACATGCAAAAATCTGGTATATACGGAAAAAAGCCAATTGAAATACTAAATAACAAGTAACTAAAAACCTATTTATCAATGATGCCAGCTTACTATTTTACCTTCCAAGCACTACACCCGGATATTTTGAACTTCTTCATCACAAATACATCATTAGGTATCACTGCCGACGTATTTAATGACTTCAGTTTATACCATCTACCTTTCATTAATACCAGTAAAACTTCTATCTCAAACACCTTAAAACAAACTCACTAGAATTCTATACGCAAATGTCTGTATAAAAAGAAGCTGGACTTTCCAAAAATTAATAATTCTTTGTATGCAGAAATAGCAGTTCGATCCCTTAATGAAGAAATAAATGAATAAATTTGTAATGAAGCTACGAAAATGAAAAAAAATGTGTCGAAAACTATAACAAGCAAACCAAAAAAGCAATAGAAATAGGAAAAATTCAAGAAAAAACTCAACCCTATTTGCGAATCTAAATTAATGGTCTAAAGAGAATCATTAGAAAAAAATCCAATAGCACAAAAATTTTTTCTGAGAACAGAAACTCACCATGCTCAAAACAAAAGACAAGTTCATCTGGAAAATTGCCACAAATTTTAATAACCAGACTCAAACTAGCAAATCTCTTCTTTGTAACAAAGATTTGGTCTTCACAGAAACTGAAACAGTTAATACGTTCACCGACAGCATGTAAAAGCAATTCACTTTAAATGATATAGACAGAAATTTATTATTTACTTGTTCTTATAAGAAATTCTAAATTGACACACAAGTTGACATTGAAGTAGAATAAATAACGATTCAAGATATCCTGGAAATCAAAATTTTAAAAATCAAAGAGTCATCTTATAGAAGACAACAAACCTAAAATAATAAAAGAGTTTTCAAAACAACTAACTAAAATCTTATATAAACGAAAACATTAAATTAAGCTATTTTTCTTCTCCTTGGAATGAAACAATAATAATAATGATTCCAAAACCCAAAAAGACCTTGCTATAACGAACAACTATCGGGCCGTCAGCCTATGCTTTACTTTAAGAAAAGTGTTTGAAAAGTCATATACAATAGCATTAAATATTTTCTAGGAAAGCTTCCAAATTTATAGTTTGGATTTCGGAAAATCCTTAGCACCACGTTTTACATAATTAATATGCATACTTAAATTTATAGGAAGAGGCCTCGGGAAAAACGATGAAACAGTTTTCGTCATTTTTGCTTTTTTGCTGCGTCATTAAAGCTTTTGATAGGTTATGTCATGACGGTCTATTATGCAAATTAATCATCTTAAATTTCAATAAAAAAATTACTAAAATAATTAAAAATTACCCATACATAAGAAATTTTTGCATCAGAACCATAACGCTTCCAAATACAAGCCAATTGTAGCCGGACTCCCTCAAAGCAGTATCCTAGGACCTATATTCTATTTTATACTGTAGACTTACCAGTTGACAGACTTGATTACAGCAACAAAACAGCATACTCCGTAGATGACACGGGCAATATCTGTATGTCTAAGTCTATTAATCTTGTCGTTAAAAAAATGCAACAAAAACAAAATAATGCAGATGATTATTGGACTAATCGGAAGATAGAAACTAATACTTAAAAATCATCTTTTAATAATTTAAAAAACAAAATCAAAATATGATCGAAAAACTGACCTTTACATGTCATGTGATAAGGTCAACAGTTCCCAATACAGTATGTTTAGGACTCCCAAAAATTTAGAGTTCTCTTCAGATTAAGGGCAACTCATAGTATAGTACAGTGAAGTCAAAGTCAAAATAAATATACTTACGTAACATTACATTTCCATGATATAACGAATATTAACATAAGCAATCCTAGTTTAGAGCACGGCTGATCACGCAAGGATGTAATTTTAAAAAGATTTCAAAATAAGACTCTCAGGATCATGCTGTGAGCATCTTTTTATTTAAAGAACAAACCTATACATAATGATCTATAATTTTACACAGTAAAGAAACACGTGGCAAATCTTAGCATAAAATTTTCAATAAAAATACGAATTGTACAGAATCATTATTAAAGGAATATTTAACCGTGTAAATAATAAAAAGATATCAAAAAAAGCCCCCATTGCAGCATATTATCTAAGCCAACGGTCACCAAATTTATTGATTTCACAGACAAGTAAATTCGTAGTTAAAATTCCGTGGAAGTCGAATAAAGTTTTTTAAGTGTGCAATGGATTTAAGAAAAAATATGATCTAAATACACATAAAATATATCTAGTTAACAAAATGAAACATTTAATTGTAAGCAAATAAGTAAATTGTAAATAATCATTTTTTATGTATCAAAGATTCCTGATAAAAAAATATTCATAACTCCTCAAATTAATCTCATATATATTCACGATCTCAGTATTAAATTTACAGTATAATCTTTCATTTCAAAAATTTATTGGCCTTTAAAAGGCCCTTTTATGCTGGTGGTTACTCAACGTTTTCAACTTCCAAAACCGTAGAATGTACGTCCATGTCTCTTGAAAGCATGCACAATATCCATAACAAGGATGGTAGTTCGTTGCGCATGCATTGCGTAAATTAGTGCATAACAAAAAATTTTTTCTTATAATTATTTGAAAATAAACCTAATATCACTGAAAATCAGACTAGAGATGGGTGTAACACCAAATCTTTTAAACACCTGATAAAACATTTATTTATTCATTGTACACTATTTCTCAAAGTTTTGAAATAACTCTTTGCGACATCTACTTGTAATCCCTCACCACCATTACCAGAGAATGACATATTTTTGCTTTCCTCAAAGAGTCATGAGTGAAAACAGGTATGAAATGTAAAATAGGTCACTGTCTTTTATTCTAGCTAATCAAAGTTAGTCACACCTAAGCTTAACTTCCTCCTCCAATCATCTTTTAAGAAGTAACCCCTCACCCTCTCCTTCCATCCCATGACCTTCATGTTATCAACTCTTATAAATACTTACCTTTGTATGTTTAAAAAAGTAATTTCCATATTGCATAGGTAATTTTTCTTATTTCATAACTGAAATCTATAAATGATATTTTAAAACTTGGGTTGTTTTGATTAAAATAGATCGTAGCTTAGTTGTTACATATTATCGTCATAAATTAGATTCCCGAGGTCAAACATTTTAATTTAGAATGCCTGGAAAAATTTATAAAATTTACCCTTTTTCTGCCTAATATGGTAAAATGCATAAAGTTGTTATTCGGAAAAGAGTTTCAAAACTTGCAATATAAACTTCTACCATTAGTTTATCGCAAAAGGATGCGTACCAACCCTAATACAACTGAGTGCTGTCTCCAAGCGCTTATTGAAATCCAAAGATAATTACAAATTACTTTCCATTCAAAAATTTTTATTTTTCAATGTTTTCCATATAATTTTAGAAAATTCAACCATAATTCTAAATATCACAATTCCTTTCCACAAATAAAAGAAATTTTGTACACAAAAATTTATGCCCTTGTTCAAAAATATTTCTTACATATAGAATACAATATAAGCACTCCCACTTAATGCGGCATTTCAAAATTTCAGTTATAGGTTTTGTTTGACAGCAATAATTATTTATTTATATTATAAATATAAGTTAATATGAGACGACCTACCAAGAATTTTATTGACACTCCCATTAGCCCTAAATTGCAGTTGGATTTTATGTCAATGAAAGGCCCTTAAGAGGGACAACAAAGTTTGGATTATGTCAAAAAGAACGTTGCTGTGAGTAATGAAATTAATGCAGATATACCAACGATTTAGTGCATTAGTGGTAATGTGAAAAATACTGAATGGTATACAGACATCTTGCTGGGAATAATCTTTTGAGCCGAAGTTGGATATTTACCTCGGAAAATTGTAATTTGCTATGTAAACTCTAAAAATACTGTGAGCTGATGACAATATTCGCCATTACCCAGTAACAGATTATGCAAATATGGAACAATTAGATAAGAACTGTCAGAAAAATATTAATTTAATCAATCATAATGGAATATATCAACAAGCACTGTTACCGTCGTAGAAAATAACCAGCAAGTACTTCCATTCGGAATACTATTTCATATCAAACGTTTATTTTTTATGTGATACTGTTAATTGTAATAATATTAGAAATAATGTTAAACTTAAAACTAAAACTGAATTTAATTTCAAAAATTTAAAGTAAAATGAAAGTTTTCAAAAATATATCTAAAGTAAAAAAATATTCAAAAAGTTTCTAAGTAGTTTTAAAACCAATTATAAACTAAATCTAAATTTCAAATAAAAATCTGTATGTAAATCATTTTATACTGATAATATTTTCTCTGTAATGGTAATGTAAATAATAAATGTTTAAATTATGTTATTGAGAAAATGGGTTATATAAAGATGTTAATTCTAATACTGTTTCTGATAGAAATAAAATAACTGGCTCTAATAATGTCTTAAGTACGGATCACCAAAATATTTTTCACAAAAATTAGAATTCCAACCTAGTACTGGAGTCAAAAGAACTCCTAATGAAAGTCACGTGAACAAGAAATCCTACGATGAAAGATTCTTCAAACCTAAAAACAACCACTAGAAATAAAACAAATTTTCTGGAAGATAATAGCATTGACATTAATTATAAATTTAAAACGTTTAATAAAATTATAAGTAATAGTCATGATAAAAAACAGTTTGAAGAAATAGAATTCTCCTTATATCTGAAAATAACTATAATATATTACTAAAAAATGTAAAATTAATCCAGACAAGACATTTAGTCGCAAAAGAAGTTGCGAATATTCTAAAGTCTCACATTGTGTTTCAAATATTCTTAGAGAGACAACTAAGCACTTAACGGAGAATAATATTGAATGGTAAATTCTTAAAAGCTCAACTGAAAACCCATTAAAAATTAATGAAAGGAATATCCAATGCAACCAAACAGAACTATTCAGAGGTAATCGAAGAGTAAGGGCGAGATGTTACTTAAATTTAAAAATGAGTCTTCCATCAGAAATAATGAAAATACCAGTTTTATACCAATTTTTTTCATTCAATCCACAATAACGAATAACAAAATTTTAAATAAAATTCTTAATTTTCAATTGAATTGATTGTTTATTAAACTAAAATAATTTATTTACTATTTTTCATGTTTGTCTTTTTATTATATAATTATGTGATCATTTAACTATTTTTAAGAGTAATTACTAATATCAATGGCAGTTAAAAGTCTAAAATTTAAATTGGAGGAAGATGCCTTTGCCACATTTCAGAATCACTCTTCCTACTATTTAAGTAGTTACAAACTTCTTTGCTTTCGTCAATCTAAATCGTGGACTTACGTGCTCTCATGAAGTCTTCCGTGGAGAGCCAGAATCTACCTACAGTCCGCGGGCCCGACGGAAACCTATTTTATTCTACACGTGGGACCATTTCAAGTCACTAGTTACATAAGTGAGACTTAAGATATCGTCATTTATCATATGCAATCAGTTTTTGCAATCATCTAATGTTTCTGTCAACTCAAATGTGCTACGCAATTCTACTAAATTAACAATAAGTTGAATTAATGCCACGTAATTTAGAAAAATGTGCTCCAAAATTTTCAGTGATCTCGATTTACCTTCGGAAGCTGCAGAGACATCATTGATGGATACGGGTGAGGAAATACATATCATAGAGGGATAAAAATTAATTAATTTAATTATAAACCGAAAATTTTACTGCATCATATGTCACTTGTCTCCATTAGATGGCGGCTCTGAAATAAGTGCATTTTTAAAAATTTTCCACTACTGGAACTCACAATTATCACATATAAATTTTTATTTCTGGTGAATTCTCATAAGGAATTATATCTGGCACAACTGTCCTGTGATATGCACATGACTTATTCCTACAAGTATATACATATATTTTGTTGTAAATGCGTATTTCAATGATGATGTTAACCTTATGTGCAGCCAAGACGAAGATGGTAGGAGCCTACGCTGACACTGTCTAAACACAGAAAATATTAGAGATTGTTTGGAATCCTAAACTGTTTTTTTACGTTTTTTTCTTCTAAAATATAAACATTTCTATCTTCAAAAACATGCTCGGATTACATAATCAAGAATTACTGCTAGAATCATCAACATATACAAACTTTTCATATTCCGATAAGTTAAGATGTCTGCAATTTTTTAGTAAATAATTTATGTTTGGTGCTTAGATAATGATTAACTTCCATCCTTCCGATAACCTTCATTTATCACCAAACTCTTAAATAAAATTAAAAATGATTACTTCTTAATACCTACGGCAAATAGAATACCAGTAAAAATAGAAATAGAATGCTCAGTCATTAATACTCCAGTTGAAGATATTAAGGAAGAATTAAATTCTAATGTAACAAAAGTGAGGTAAATTGAAAGATCAAGACACCAAGTCCTACTACAAATGCTTCAAATATAAATAAGTAAAATTTAAAATATTGAAGTAATATATAAACTAAAAAAAATTATGTTGGTTTGGTCTCTGTTGAATCATTCTGAACTAGGAGCGAAACATTTCAGAACATTTGTCAAGGCTGGAATCAAGGATTATCTCATTGCCACATTCAACCTAAATTCTTAAAATTTTCAGGTCCCCATCAAACTGTAGATTGTAAAATACTTGTTGAGGAAAATCCAAAATGTGTACACTGTAAAGGAGAGTATACTACTAATTATTTAGAATAAGAAAATATCCAAAAATAAAAAATATATTTAATTACAATAGACAATAAATAATCGCAAATCCTTTAAGAAAAGTTTTAGTTATGCACATCCATTAAATTAAAATAATGTAACTGATAAATAAAAAAAATAGTATAAATGCGCATTATATAAGACAACAAAATAATAACCAAATTAATTAACATAGAACTAATGAAAATGACTTTGGTAATTTCAGAGAAGAAATAAGATTTTGTAATTTAATAAGTAACATGTTTGGACAATATTTTATAAACAAAATTAATAAATAAATTGCAAATCAATAGAGTACCATAAAGCAGTAAATTATGACTCTTGTTATTTTTGTTATATATTAATGACCGAAAACAAGCGAATACAATCTTATTACATCTGCAGGTAATACCACCATTGTAATTAAAAATAAAGAATTTTTGTAAAAAAAAAATGAAATGAACATTTTAATAAATTTAGCATCTGTTTTAAAGCAATGAAAATAGAACTAAGCGTAGAAAAATTCTAGACAATAGTTTTCTCTAAAGAAGATAATGTCTCCAATGATATTATTTCTAAAATTCAAAACCAAGTCCCTTGGTCAAAAGAAGTTAAAAAACTTACGATAAATTTTATATAAATGACTAACTTAGGAGGCCCATTTTACAAAAATTAATTAAAAAACTTAACTCAGCATAGTATGTGTGTTTTAAACACTTTGATAGGATAACAATTAGAACTGAATTTTAAAATAAAATGCTTTAGTATAGGTCATTGTTTCGACCCATCATCAGCCGCACTTGCCAAATTTATGGAAGACTGTCATTAAGAGATGCTAGAAATAATTCAAAATAAAACTCTAAGGACTATAGCGTCCGAACTAGATGACATAACACGAGCTAAAGTGCAAAGAGGAGTGAGACAACAACACTAACACCAACTCTTATAATGATATTTTTATGTAATTTTAATTTTATTTTAAAAATTATACTATTTTGCTTTCAGTTTTCTTTTTCTTTTTTTTTCGGTCATATAAAGCAAGGATATAAAGAAATCACGAATAATAAATTTTTTTTCTATTTCAAATACATTAATCATTTTTACTATTTTTAAGATACACCAATAATACTGGTGATTGAACTTTTGTTGTGGAGCTCCATAAGACCTAATTCCTTTTATAAAAATAATGGGGATATTGTACATGTCTTCTCCCAGGCATGTATAAAGCAGGAAACAATCACCTATTAATAGAGCAACAAAACTTACCATACCAAAACTGCAAAATTCTTATAATTGGTGAACTAAATTCCCACCACCTTGATTGAATTTGTTGTCATCAAAATAAAAATTGCATGCAATAATTAATTCTACTGAAGACTACCCAAGTAAGCGAGATAAATCTACCTGTTTTTTGTATACATTTGGTTATTTTATTGATTTTATGTTAATTAGAGGTATTGTAAATTTTTGAAATATAAAATTACTATCAATATTATTCAAAAAATAAACAAAATATTACTTAAAACTCTAAAAATCCTAAAAGTAGTCCAAAAGTCTAAAGCTTCATTAATGTCAAAAATAACTACAATGTAGCTAAGATTCCTGATAAAAAAATTTTTGAATACTCCCCACATTAATCTCATTTATATATTCTTTACGTTGTCATTGTAATCTTTCCTCTGAAAAATTTGTTGGCCCTTAAAAGGGTCTTTTTTGGTGGGGATTATTCAAGGCGTTTAACTTCCGAAACCGTATAAAGTATATCCACGACGTTTCAGAGCATGCACAACATCCACAGCACTTATGGATTTTCATTGCGCATGCATTGCGTAAATAACTGCATCATCTAAAATTTCTTCTAAGAATACTCTTAGAATATATCTAACATCTCTATAAATGAGATTAGACATGCGTATAACACCACAATTTCTTTCTAAATGCCTGATGGTAGATTTACTAATTCTCTCCTCGCTATTTCTCAACATTGTATAATATCTCTTTGCACCACCTCTTTCTAATCCCTCACTACCATCACCTGAGAATCCCATTTTTCTGTTGTCCTCAAGGAGATGTGAGTGAAAACAGATATGAGATGCAAAATAGGTCCTAGTCTCTTATTCTAATTGCTCAAAATTAGCCACAAGTAGGCTTAACATCATCCTCCATACATCTTTTTAGAAGTAATCTCTCACCCTGTCCTTCCATCCCATTATTTTTAATGTTATCAACTCCTGTAAGTATTTACTTTTGTATGTTTAATAGAGTTTTTTCTTAGTTGCATTGGTCGTTTTTCTTGTTTTATAACTGAAATATATAAATGATACTTAACAATTTGCGTTGTTTTGCTTCAAATAGATAGTACCTTTGTCATTACATAACAACGAAATAATTTAAAATAATTCAAAATAAAACTCTAAGGACTATAGCACCCGAACTAGATGACATAACACGAGCTAAAGTGCAAAGAGAAGTGAGACAACAACACTAACACCAACTCTTATGACATTTTTACACAATTTTAATTTTATTTTATGAATTTAACAATTTTGCTTTCAGTTTTCTCTCTTTTTTTCCATCATATAAAGCAAGTGTATAAAGGAATCATGACTAACAAATTTTTGCCCTTTCAGATGCATTAATCTTTTTTACTAGTTTTAAGATACACCAGTAATACTGGTGATTGAACTTTTATTCTAGAGCTCAATAAAAATTAATTCCACATCTCTCTCCCAAAAATCAAACACACAAAAATACTCAACTCAAATCTCTGGTGACAGCAGTAAAAGTACCTAAAATAATGAGAATTTTGTAGAAGTCTTCTCCCTGACATGTATAAAGCAGGAATCAATCACCTATTAACAGAGCTACAAAATGTACTATGCCTAAACAGCAAAATTCTTATAATTGGAAACTACATTCCCACACACACCACCTTTATATAAGAATGCTTTTATAATAAGTCTAATATCTCTATAAATGAGACTAGACATGCGTATAACTCCACCACGTCTTGCTAAACGCTTGATGGCAGATTTACTAATTCTCTCCTCGCTATTTCTTAATATTGCATAATATCTCTTCGCCCCACCTCTTTCTAATCCTTCACCCCCGTCACCCGAGAATGCCATTTTTCTGCGGTTCTCAAAGAGATGTGAGTGAAAACGCAAAATAGTTGCTAGTCTTTTATTCTAATTGCTCAAAATTAGCCATACCTAGGTTTAACTTCATCCTCCAATCATCTTTTCAGAAGTAACCCCTCACCCTCTACTTCCATAAAATTTTTCATGTTATCAACTCCAGTAAATATTTAGTTTTGTATGTTTCAGAGATTTTTTCTCAGTTGCATTGGTCATTTTTCTTGTTTTATAACTGAAATCTGTAAATGATACTTAAAAATTTGGATTGTTTTGCTTCAAATAGATTGTACCTTTGTCATTACATAACATCGAAATAATTTAGTTTCATGACGGCAAATATTTTGATGCAGAGTTTCAGGAAGAAAGTATAAAATTTACTCTCTTTCTGTTTTATATTGTAAAACGCATAAAGTTGATATTCGGAAGAGAGTTTGTACATTTGCAATATAATTATGAGTTTTTCTCAGAAAGTTGCGAACCAACCCTATTCCAAGTCAGTGCTGAATACAAGCCTTAATTGAAATCCAAAGATAATTATAGATTACTTTCCGTGAAAAGTAATTATTTTTAATGTATTCCATATTATTTTAAAAATTTAACCTTAATTCTAAATTACATTTTATTTTCCAAAATATAGAATATTTGTATATAAAAATATATACGCCCCTGTTTAGATTTAATAATATTTCTTACAAATAGGACACAATATTTATTTACACAATATAAGCACTCCCATTTCATTGTGCATTTCATAATATCAGTTATAGGTTATATTTTTGATTATTATAATTCTCTTTATTTACATTATTTAACAAATAAATTCTCTCCTTAGGTAATTTTATTCAAAAACATAATTAAAAAAATCTTAACAAATATTAATAATAATTAATAAAATAAGATGCTTCTTAATATGTCACTAGAACTACAAAGGTTTAAAAAGTAAAATTTCGGAGCTAAGAATTTTGTGAATTTTAAATATCCAGATATAATTTTTCTACATCAAAATAAATTGAGTGCAGCAAAAAGCCTTAAAATTGCATTTTTTAATTTTTGCTATACACCTTAAATGTAATCTAAATTCAGGGATACAACTATTTATGATGAAAGCAACATACCCCATAAAAAAATGTCAAACTCACCACTTAGACTATTAGATGTTACATTAATAGAGATCCAAATTAAAACTTATTTAAATAATGTAATAGGCTCTGTTTATGTTAGAGCCAGCACATTTTAATATTTACTTTAGATATAGAAAACCTGTTAAATCTAAATAATAAAATAATTTTATCCGAGGATTACAACTGTAAATCTAAGAACTGATGTTGTCCTAAAGCAAATAGAAACTGTAATCTTCTTTTTAACTTTATTGAAAAAATTAACTTAAATATAATAACACCTGATAGATAAACTAAATTTTATAATATTTTACCAAATGTAATTGATTTTGTAAGAACCAGATATTTAAATTTTAATTTCACAACAGATTTTCTTAATGACTTTTAGTCTGATCATAAACCAGTATTGATTGGTTTTCGTATGAATTTGCCAAATCAGAAAATTAAAAATCATTTAAAAACAATTTGCGACAGGTATCAGGAAAATTTAAATAATAAAATCTTAAACTTTTCACTAATTAAGAATATTGCCGACCTGGATAATAGACTTGAGGAATTAATTGACAAAACTATTTATTAAAGAAAAAAGTAGAGCATGATAAACTTGGCAGATAATTTTAATAGACTAAATGTTAATTAGAAAAGAATTGTATGAATTTAATCAAAATAAATGAAAGTTACCTAGAAAATTTAGATCCCCAAGAAGGCTCTCTTTGACTTGTCACACGTAAATTAAAAAGGAAACCAATTTATATATCACCCTTAAAGCTAAATGACGATAGTATAACTAACAAAACCACGTATTCTGAAAAAGTTAAGGATGAAGAAATAGCGGATAACTTAGAAAATCCTTTTAAAAATATCATGGAAGGAAATAAATTAGTCAACAAGGGAGTAGCAGAAATAGTATAAAATTTTAATTTTGTTACTTAGATACAAGATCATTACCCCTGGGAATAATGATTAACATTGAAAAATTAAATTATCATGTAGTTAAGTTTCTAAATAAAATTTTTAATATGTAAAGATGAACTTTGTTTGAAATATTTATCTCTTATCGTTTTTTTAATCGACAAAGGCAACAAACATAAAATATTTATAAGTTAATATCTTTTTCAAAAAATTAAGCAATCAGTTTCAAATTTAGGAGATATTGGACTATTTTAAAATTAAGTTATTAATGTTTCTCAGGAAAAATTATACAATTCTCTTATACTTTTCGTAAAATACATTGCTTGTAGTGGTTCGGAATCCACTTTAAAGCGTTGGTCCCTGTCTAATTATACCTCTATTTAATTATACCCTATATGAGTAGGTGCAGAATCCTGTTGAAAAGTCCAATAGTGTCAATTGAAGAGTTTTACGTTCAGGGGCTTCACTATTGGTTCTAAGATAGTATTTTGATAAATTTTTGCCTTGGTTTTTATTCCTTCATCGCAAAAAGGAACCTTTGTGATTCCTTCACAACTGACACCCCAACAAACCATTACGGAAAGAAAATAATGTGTTCTCTATACACCTTTTTTCTTCACTTTAGCTTTCTGAGCAGACCTTGTATATACGTGAACATTTTGATGGTTGAAAGATTCTTCAACATTAAAAATTTTCTCTTCAATAAATAGAATTCTTCTGTTGCCATTATGAAGCGCCGTCGCAACAGTACTTTTAACTTAAGGTACCATCGGCCCTCTTATTCATTTGCAAGAAAATGACCAGTTTTTTTCGATGACCTCTTAGTCTGAGGTCTTCGTTAATTATGCGACACAATGTTCTTTTTGACACGTTCATTTCAGTAGCAAGAAGCGTCTCCTATGGGCAAGGATTTCAGCGAATTCTCTCTCTTAATGCTTCGATAAGAAGCTGTTGTTCTCATCAAACGTGGACGACCACTTCTACTACGGTTTGCAATGCTGTGTGCCTCAGAAAATATCTTAATTGTTTGACAAATGAATAGTTTTTTTATTTCTAAATGTTTAAGAGCCTTGAGCATTTCCGAAGGTCTCTTCATTTTTCCATGCAGAGATATAACAGCTGCACGCTTCGCTTTGACGTTCATTCTATTGAGTTAATAATTTGCTTTTATAAAAAAATAACTGAAACATTTTAAAATGCTCTAAATTTTTTTAGATGATCTCTAACGATGAAATCAAAATATTATTTTATCATCTGCTGCGTTTTTATGACAGGAAACGATCTCAAACTTTTGTATCAGAACATATGGCACTATTAAGTATATTAATTTTAAATATTCAATTTTCATGCATCTTTTTTACTGTGAGTGTTACATTCACATAGCTGCCAACTCTACTGATTTTTCATCATTTCTCCTGATTTACCGATAATATATGAAAATTTACTGAATTTTGGCTATTTTATATATATATATATATATATATATATATATATATATATATATATATATATATATATATATATATATATATATATATATATATATATATATATATACATATATAAGTAAAGGGTGATTCTAAATTGTTTTTACAAATTAAGAGGGAGTGATAGTACCCATCCAAACATAGAATAATTACATAAAAACATTCGGTTTCATTTCACTCTGAGAAGCAGAGAAGAGGAAAATAAAAACGCATCAAGAATCTATCACGAATTAAACGTATGCAAATTTCCATAGAGATGAAGTCGCATTTTGTTTTTATTGGTTATCGAAAAATGCCAATCAGAGAAGACGTTGGTCTTTAAAAATGTGAAATCTGGACAGGTATTTTTGGTGATTAACTGGTAGGCCTTTACATCATGCCAGACAGTTTGACAGGCGCAACATCTACTTGGAACAAGTGCTTGTCAGTTTATTGCAGGCAGCTTCACTCTCCATTCAGAGAGACATGTGGTTTATGCACGATAGAGCTCCAGCACATTTTTCCATCACAGTTGTAACATTTTGAGTGTCACGATGGATTGGAGGTAGTGGGCTTGTGGCTTGGCCTAATCGCTTACAGGACCTCAACCCACAAGACCTTTTTTTCTGGGGGCACATGAAATCTTTAGTGTAAGAGACGCCTGTAGACTCAGCTAAATATCTCGTTGCAAGAAATTTTGTTGCTGGGAACAAAACTAATACGGCACCAAGAATCTTGGAGAAAGTGCGCCAGTCATTCTTTCGAAGGTGTCAACTGTACAACAATACACGTTGTCAACATTTTGAGCATTTTCTGTGAGGTATTTACTAAACGATAAACATGTTTCTAAAACTTTTGTTATTGTTCCTTTTCTCACCCAACATTGTCGTAAGTTCAGGTGGGAATTCCTCTTTTCTGCAACTCAGAGTAAAATGCAGCCCTATGTTCTTATGTAGTTATTGTTTGCCTGGGTGGGTATTATCACCCCTCTTAATTTGTAAAAAAATTTAGAATCACTCTCTCTCTCTCTCTCTCTCTCTCTCTCTCTCTATATATATATATATATATATATATATATATATATATATATATATATATATATGTATATACTGCTATAAAATTGTCAAAATACAGTAAATTTTCATATATTATTGGTAAATTAAGAGAAATGATGAAGAATCAGGAGTTTCTCCATAAAATCAGTAGAGTTGGCAGCTATGTGAATGTAACACACACAGTAAAAAAGTTGCACGAAGAAATAATATATATATATATATATATATATATATATATATATATATATATATATATATATATATATATATATATATATATATATATATATATATATATATATATATATATATATATATATATATATATATATATATATATATATATATATATATATATATATATATATATATATATATATATATATATATATATATATATATATATATATATATATATATATATATATATATATATATATATATATATATATATATATATATATATATATATATATAATTTTTTAAACATGTGTCGAGTCCGCAGTGGAAAGATGATGCTTTTACCACTAAGCTATCAAGACTTCTACGGAGTTGGCAGTTAAATATAATTAACATTCAATGCAGTCACCAGGTGCCTGTTTACATAAGCAATTTAATTAGGAGGATTATTACTAGTTATTAATTATTTAATTAGGAAAATATTTCCTTCAAGCAAAGTATTTGTCACCAAATATAATTAATTTTGTTATGTATTTTGTGTTTTTATGTAATTTTACAAGTTTAAAGTATATAAACCAAATTTAATTAATTTTGTTATGTATTTTGTGTTTTTATGTAATTTTACAAGTTTAAAGCATATAAATTGCTCTTGTGTAGCAAGAGTCGCCCTGTAAAATAAATATTGGGACATAAACTTTGATGATTATTTTTAACGCATGTAACATATTCTTTTATCTTTCATAGTTCCTAATAGCTCACCTAAAAGATAACAATATTCCAATTTTATTTTAAAATATGTAGGAAGTAGGGAATCGCTTGAAAGATTGAAGTAATGCGTAGTTTTTATAACTACAGAAGGGCCACCCAAGCATTGAAGTTCTTACAAGAATCCTGAAAATACCTAAATATATACACTTTATTTTATACATAACTAAAACTTAAACCCCTTTATAATACACTTTAACTTTCTTAACCACTTTAACTTTTTGAATTTAATTACTTCAGGCAATATTTCTTCATTCTAATTTCAAATTTACTTTTGGCAACTTCCTACTATTCTCATATATAAATTCAATTTGATTTACTGGCATTTGTATTTTGTATTTTCTACTGTATGTATCTTTTACTGTATGTACTATTCTACTGTGCTTTTGTTACATCTATTGTGAGAATATTCATCTATAGTGAGTATTTTTATTTTCATCTATAGTGAGTATTTTTATTTTTCTGCATATATATTTTCTTTTCTACATATATATTTAGTCTATTATTTCACAAAGTTCTTTTAATACGAACACTCTTCGGGGGAATTGCTCGAAGAATTTTAGACATCTGTCCTTCAAGCATGTCAGAAAAGAGTGTTCATTTTTGCATAGCTGACCATCTCCCTCCTGATGAAGACGTGGTCCCTATGCCTTCTTGTCTTTTGCTTCATATACTTTAATATCTTTCCAATTTTATATTTCTGATTTTACTTTTCTTCATGATTTATCTTATTTATATAGGCAAATCTTTCTTTAGCTGCTTTTGCGCTGGCTAGATTTCCTATTATGTATTGTAGTTCCAACATTATATATATTTTTAGTATTGTATTTATTACTTTATATTTATATATGTCTTTTCATTATATTATATATATATATATATATATATATATATATATATATATATATATATATATATATATATATATTCATACATATTACCTTGATTTATTGGATGTTACTTATTTCATTTAATTTATTTAAATAATATTCAAAAAAATAAAACATTAAATAAATTGAAGCATTCACCTAAAAGTCTTTTATTTATTGATGAATTTGCACTTTTTTAAAAATGTAATAAAGATAAAGTAATAAAAGACAGAATGGAATTTCTGTATAATCATTACTAATGCAGAATATTTGAGCTCTTTCATTAAATTCCTATATTATATTTAAATTAAATTAAAATACGTTATTGAAAAGCTGTTTTAAGTGAATAAAATTCTTTCAATGAAATTTATTAAAAATTCTTTGCAAATAAAAATCGATTCTGAGCTTGAGAACTCAGTAAAAAATTATTTTTACCTATTTCTTACTTTTTAATACTCCATAACTGCATTCTTAATTTTTTGCGGAACACCTGTGCACAGTCCTTTCTGATTCCCAATTTAAATTGATGAAAATAAAAAGAAATTGAATAGTAAATTATAGATTTATTTAATTAAGTTTCATCATCTTCAATTTCTATTTAATCCATTCTATTTGACTTGCACACATGCCATTTGGGTGCAATTTAATGATATTTAATTTTTGTAAAATATGTATGAAACGAATTATATGTATACATTATACAATGATAAATAATTATAAAATATATGTTATTTTAAATTATTTTCCTCTAATAAATTCTATGATATGATATTTAAAATGCAAAATCCATCTTATAGCGTGAACTCAAGGTAATAAGTATCTTATAGTGGAGAGTGGAGGATACATGAATTAAATATTCTGAATATTTAGAATAGTTTCTGGGATTCCTCTTGGTCGTATGTGACTTCATTTTGTGGAATATAGACGGAAAGCTCTTTGTTCTTTGAGTATAGCTATTAGACATTCATCTTATCTGGAAAACGGTGGACTCACTTGCGACGAGACTAATAATAAAATACCAGTATTCAGAGCTATAATTTCATTGTTACAGTCCATCCATTTTTGAAAAGCAGGCGATGGATATTATCTTCTGAATTCACACTTGTTGGGTGAGTGCTTGTTTTTTTCTAAATTAACAGTTGTTTGTTTTTTTCTTGTTTTTTTCTATTTCCTTTTTTATGATATATGAATAATATTCTATATTTTAACGTCCCCGTAATTGAAACCCCTCAAGTTACTCTAGACTTTCAATGGACGTTAACACCTTTGCAGCTGTCAACGAGATTCATTTCCCATGTTTTAATTCCAGGAACAACACAGTACCCAAAGACAGTCAATTAGTTCTGATTGGAAGATGATGTGGGAACTGCAAACAGGATTCGTGAAGGGCCATTAAGTCCTTCATGACAAATATAATTTTTCAAATTGAACTGGAATCACCTGGTGAATGGGCCAGGTGCTTTCGAAGAATTTATTGTCTCTTCACTCTTTTTGGTTGGAATCGGCTGACTGGTTGGAAATAAAGGTCAAAAGATGACATAAGAAGATGGATCTAGAGATTAACTGAAGGCCACATGTTGGGGGAACGTTTGTATATAAATAGCAGGCCCTTGTGGGGGTGGAGCAGAGATTCGACTTACGTGTTGTGTTCCTGATACTTCCCTCAAACAGGTTCCGGAGCGGACAAGTCCCATGACGATGAGAGTGAACCACCTCGAAATCATGAGATAGACGCCAAATTGAATCTGAGACAAAATCGAGATCACAGAGACTGACCCAGGCTTCGAGTTTTGACTACCCTGATGCTCCAGTGCTGTCCGGAGAGGATCGTCGACCTTATCGAGTGACTGTCCGAGACTATGTTCCCGAGTATGGAATTTAGGAGTCTGGTCCCCAGTAGCAACGAAGAGATTTTCCTCGACCGAATGTGCAGTGAACGTTCTAGAAAATGAGAAATTCATCAGTTTTCCTGGAGCCTACAATTTATGATAGTTCTTGTACATAATCCTGTTAATTTGTAAATAAATATTTAGTCAAGAATATATTAAATTACGTGAGCCTGATTCCTGAACGGCCCTTGCCTACCTAGAGGACAGCATATCCAGACTGAGTACCTTATAATATGAAATCTGCTGGAGAGCATTTTATACCGTGGATACTAACATGCCTTACTAATATGATGATAATAAATCCTTTCTCTGATTCTGTAACCTTCTTGTTACCTGTAACACATGTGACAAACAACTAAAATACATTACAATAACTTTTACCTGTTATGCATATTAATACAACATTTATGTTGTATAAAGTATGGTAAGGAAGCAAATCTTGTATAAACACGTGGATTGTTTATATTATATGCACATGGATTGTTTATATGTTATTACTTATGACCACGTTCTGAACCACAGTCCAATTATTTAAATATATAATAAGCTGCAGAACTTAATTATTAAAGGTCAACTTTTGCGAATACTTACAAGGAAATAGACAAGAGTGATATTTTTAACTTCACATGTTGATGATGTTACTCATGGCTTTACTGGCAGGATCATTATAAATATAGAAAACAGCTCAAGAATCAAGCGAAAACAATGATATACAATAAAATAAACAAACAGTTAAACTAAGAACAACAACAAATTAACATGAGTACATAATTAAAAATCTAAAATTACAGAATACTATAAAAAAAACACAAGATATGTGGTCTTCAAAGGAGGTCCTGATGATTCTGGCGTTCCAGTATAATTAATAAATATAATAAAGTATAATTTTAACTTCATATGTTTCATATAAAATTAAAGGATGATCAAATATATTTCATTTGACTAAATTTCACCTCATAATGAAATTGTAAACTAATATAATGCAAAAATGGTATATCTGATTACAGTATATAATCCAAAAATGTTGCATCTGATTACTTAATAAATGATTTATGAAAGGCAGTTAAATATTTCCTACTGCTTATTTCATCAGACAGTAGTCATAAATTGCAACAGGTGATCGTTTTTGAGTCAATGTTAAGTAACATCTAAAACTGTAAAAAGTATATGATGTACATAAAGTTTGCTAACAGTAAATAATGTATATAAAATTTGCTAAAAGTATATAATGTTTATGCTTGTCAGTGGCGTCACTAAATTGCAATATTTCGACATGCTTTCGTTCCGCAGAAATAATCGTCTTGACTATTCATCACTCGTACATTGATTGCAGTAAGCGTAAAATAAATTTAAAATTTATATAGTTAAATATCATAATTCTTATGCTTGATAGTAAGGTGACTAAAATGCAATATTTCAACATGTTTTCTTTCCGTGGAAACTGTGTTGATGCATGTATTCATCATTCACGATATTACATAGAAAACCTTATTGTAATGGTTTTCTCAAACATTGAAGAATTCTATATTTCATTCATGTATACTTATATCAATTACGAGAAACATAAAATTCTTTGATTTAAGAGTACTAAATTTAGCATTTAATGTATTTCCTTTATAAATGATAACTTATTTATTAAATAGGATATTTTAGAATTACCTTGTGAGAGATGCGATAAAATATGAATACTTAGATCTACTGACGAACGTCAAGTCACAAAACTGATCTTGCCAGTTATTGAAATGAGAGTTGCTTGTTAGAAACATATATATATATATATATATATATATATATATATATATATATATATATATATATATATATATATATATATATATATATATATATATATATATATATACACACACACACACATACACACACACACACACATATATATATATATATATATATATATATATTATTATTATTATTATTATTAATCAAAAATATTATTTTCAAAATCATGAAAAGCTTCTCTGCATTAGGAGAAATTTGGATCAGTTTCAGCTATAAAATTAAAAAAAAAGTATCCTTTTCCCAAATGACAATACAGATAGTATTTAGTTTAATTTAAAATACGTCATTTATTTTGAAATGCAGTAATATTATTTTTAATTTATAAGTAAATTTTTTACTAAAATAATTATAAAATTATTAAATTTTATTTCAAAGCAAATGGTAATCAAGTTATTTCATTGAAAACACTCACACTATATATTATTATAGTTTATAATACATAAATGTTACATTTACGTCAACGTATAATGTAATTTAAGAATTTAAGGATTGAAATTTTTTTTAATTTTTTTGCTGATGATCATTTATATTTCAGAAATCAAAAAACTTATATAAAATATTTAGTAATTTTAATGAATATTAAGCAACGAGCTTAAGCTTAATATATGCATTAACATATTATTTTTTATATATTTTAACTTGATTTAACTGAAATATACTATAATATACTAAAAAATAATGTGAATCTTTTTCCTCATCATTAATTCCTTTTCCTCATCATGATTACTAATTTTTGAGTCGGAAATAGAGCCTGTTATTCTCAGGGCAAAAAAATTATATCTCTTCCCAATAAATTATCTCGGCCTCATTTAGTAATTTTATTCTAAAATAATAATTATCAATTAAAATTATTTATTCATATTGAAGAATATAAATGCATTGTTTTTAAAATAGGCACAATTTACATATTTTATTTTTTATATGCATTTAACACAAATCAATAAATTGAGTAAGCATTTTTAATTCTTGGTTTGAAACAATAAGAAACATTAAGTCTAACTAAGAAGTCCTAATATAATCTTTAACAACATTTTATAATAAATTCCTTATATTAATTGTTTTTCTTCAAGTTGTAGAATTCTAGATTTGATGATTGTGTACATATAAGCAGATAAAAACTTTCTTCTTTTTTTAAAAGCTATAAACGTAATATCTGTCTCTTTTTCTATTAAATGGCAGCTTAATGGCAGATGACCTTTTTAGCTGACACACCCATATCCGAGCAAAAATGCCCCTCTTTTCAAGATCTATTGAAATCAGAGCTGTAGTGTTAATGACTTTTACCCATCCATCTGAAGGAGATTCTCTTTGTTGTCCTTAAAAGAAGCATATTCTGAAAGGTAATGTGGAATTACATTTCCCTTTTAACGTTATTCGCCTTTATTAGAGAAAATGTATTGCACTTAAGCTATTAAACAAAATATATATTCCAAGATTGAAACTAAAATAACTTTGACATTCAATGAAATAAAAGATTCATATTTTCAATTAATTAAGTTAGATAAATCTAATTATGTCAAAAGTTAAGAGAGATATTGAAAAATAATTGGAAAAGAACTTACATAAAATTATGAGGATTTATATTTTAGCTCTCATGTTATAATTGTGAATTATCCTTTTTGTTAATGGCAAGAATGTTTATATTTACTATAATTCCTAAAAGAATATTTGTCCTTTATTGTTAAAACTGCATTTGCCATTTAGAAATTGATTAACGTTTAACAAAAGTAAATATGAAAGTGATTTTCACTCTTTACTAACGTTTAAGGTCATTGCTTTTTTTAAAAATTATGATTCAAAATCTTAAAATATTTTGCCAAAATATTGCCATTTTATATTTTTAATCAATAATTTTAATCATGCAAGATTAATTCATAGCGGATAGAGATGAATTAATTTTGTTTTATATGTATTTTCACTTTTAATGACTATGTAAGTAGATCAAGATGTTGAAAACTTTGGAACTGGGATAACATTAAAATTATACTCTTAATACTGTGAAAAAGAAGATTGATTTTAAATCTAAATTATGTATTGTTCATACTATTTAGTCTTATTAAAATACATGACATTCCAAATACAAATTATTACCTATTTTTACATCCATTAAAATAAAAACGATAAAAGAATGTTTTTGTCAAGTCTCAGCTGTAGGAAGTTTATTTCCAGATAATGCTTAATAGTTTAAATATTAAAGTGTATACATTTAAAAAAAATTTATATTTTTACATTTAATTCCGGCTTTACTTAGTATTGGTTATTTCATAACTCACGCTTTAAAAAAGACTGTAACTTTAATCATTTGATATTTCCGTCAAAATTTATTTAGCAGACGTTTATGGTATTTCCTGATGTTGTATTTTGAGTCATAAAATCGATTTCAATTGAAAAATTACTTTTGCTTATATTCATTTTAAATTTCTATATATTTATATCTATGTTTATTAGCCCACAAATGTGAATAGATTTAAAAAGAAAGCTCTAATATGGTGAATATAATTTAATAATACATATTATGCTATAACAAACGTTAGTAAATCATTGTCATGGAATTTCAATAAAGTAAAATATCTCTTCTTAATTCCCAGGTATAGTGAATATTTATTTAATATTATTAAAATGCTTTAGATAAAATTATAATATTTCCTTTGGTAACGATGGATAATTATATATTATGACAAAAATAGTTAAGCAACTATCAAAATTTACTAAATGTGTTAAAGTATAACAATTATGAAGAATTATTCAACAATTTTGCAATTTTAATATTTATTTATAATATATAGAAAAAGAGAAAATCTCAAGTTTTTATGAAAAAAACTGATATAAATTATTTTGAAATCATAAAATCACTGAGAATAATATATTTTCTAAAGACATATTGCATATTGAGCAATAATAAATTTTTAACATCAAAAAAATTTACAAAAACATTAGCATCGTATTAAAATTAACCCTTAGCAATTGTTCATAAGATGTTTTGATACCTACACCATGCTTTAATGCATGTAATATACAATAAAATATACTTTTGTTGAAAATCAGAGTATTCTGATTTTTTACATCGTAATTTAAGAAAAATTGATAAATATATGATTTTTTAAATTTAATCTATGCAACTTTAATGTGAAACATTGAAACTCGGGCAAATAAATGATTTTTTTTAAATAGGATGGATTTTTGATGTTAATGATACTGGTTATAAATGCTTTTGAATATTGAATAACTATTTTTTTAATTAATAATAACAGTTTTTCTTTAAATTAAAATTTTTAAATTCTTTTTTTCATTCCATAAATTTATCGAAAAATAATATTCTATAACTAGAAAACAAAAAAATTCAAGAAATATTTCGTTCATTTTATTAAAACAACAGTTATTTTTAAAATCAAAAATTTATGGTAAATGAATAATTTCATTCAAAACGGTGCATCATAATCTGAAATTAAAATAAATCTGAAATTGTTTTCATTTCAGAATATCATTCACCTCGATTTCAGGCATCAGAATATGATGTCTAAAATTGAGGTATATACATTTTTTAATTAAAATAATTTTAAAAAATATACCTCAATTTCAAATATTGTATTTTTTTTAAAAATAACAATATTTAACAATAGGGTTGTATTACGTTCATAAGAGATACAACGATACCTTCACAAAGATAAGACGACATGTGTCCCTTAGCTGATGATCATTAAAAGATAAATGTCATGGTTAAAGATGATATCAAGTTATAAGGGCATTAAGGAATAGTAGTATTTAATTTATCGCTTTCATTAAGATTTATTGCATAATGTTCAGCATATTGAATTAGTTAATAAGCTTTCATAAATCTTCGTCAGCATGTACTAATTTAAATCATGAATATTTATTAGTGATGATAAGGAAACAATTTATAACTGTTTTCTTTGCGAATAATAATGTATTGCCATTACTTGCACTAGATTGCATTTTAGATAAATGCAAAATAAGGCTTGGTTCTTATTTTTTATTTGTTTTTTATACCATTTTGTAAATTTCTTAACAGCATAATGCTGTAGTCAGGCAGCTCAATGATAAATCAGAAATTGCATTTCGTGAAGACTTTTCTTAGATAGTGAGCCTTAATGATGTGTCACAGGGAGGAAGACTGGAAAAACTCCCAAGCACCCAACTAGATAGATATGCATGACTAAGGCAGAAACGAAGCACATCCATTTTTCACTGTTCAATAGTGGGTAGTATTGAACCTTGAACCTTTCTTTCTCAAGATCAATGTCCCAACCATTAGGTCACAGCTTCATAAACAAAGCTTAATTTATAATGCTTGTTGTTACATTTATCACAACTCTTTGAATTGTTTGAAAAATAGAATGAAGAATTTAAGAATGGAGACTATTAAATGCCTTATTTAACAAAATTATTTTCGACAATTATGTGGGAACAAGGAATTAAAATTTACCTCGTTTATTATAATATCTACATTTCTCAGTTTTGAATGAATTATAATAAATTTCATATTATAGTATTTGAAAAGCGAAAGAAAAGAATAAAAATTCAAAAATATTCAAGCAAGTCTCGTTTATTTTCTTTTTAATAGTCTTAACATGACGGATACAGTAAGTGAAATTATTAAGTCTAAGCAGATAGCATAATTTAAAGACTACTAAAATAGAATGATAGTTAGAAACAGCAATAAGGATAAAATCAAGAGCTCTCGAAATGTAAAAACGAATTAACCAGTTTTCGACAAAAATTTCAAAAATGGAGCATGACTCTACAGCATTTAAAGTTTAAACAGCTCTTACACGGAATTTTATAAGCACCTGAAGTTAATTGAGTATGAACGTGCACTTTTAATGATATCCACGCTTAATTACTCGTTTTATTAATTTGTTTGCATTTCAAATTGAAAAGTGTCACCATTTCTATGCTGTTTTAGAATAGAAAGAGATTAATATGTGGCTGAATGTTTTATCTTTAAATTTGTGTGAATGAAACATTTAATTTAAGCACCACAACCTACTACGTATTAATGATTTATACAATAATACCAATCAATTTTTAGAATTCTTCTAACAATAAATTAATTATGACTTTTCGTATACATATATATATATATATATATATATATATATATATATATATATATATATATATATATATATATATATATATATATATATATATATATATATATATAATCTAACAATCTATATTATAACAGATAAATATGATTAATTACATTCTAATTATTTTTACAATTACCATGATAAAAATGTGTAAATTTTCTTCAAACCAGACTTTTAAAATTAATGTCAATGGTTATCAACTCAATGATTAACAGTCGCCTTTAACAAAAGTTATTTCATTCGACAGTAACTTTTGTCTTTAAAATATAAAAAATTTGAATCTATGAATTCGGGAATGGGAAGAAAATATGGTTGTAGTAAATTTCGATATCCGTAATTGTTATATAAAGCTATACCAATTATATGCAATATCCAGTGGATCACATTCATCTTCATAAAATGTCAGTTAGATGTTGGAGTATGAGAAATTTTTGGAGATGAATTTCGAATTCCTTGAATTTCGAACGTATGGTTGCGTGCATTCTAAAATACAATATCGATGTAGGAAATTCCTCATCAGACTATTGCATTTTACAAAACGAGATATTTTTATCATTTAAATGGCACATCAATACTTTCGCAAATTAAGTATTGATTTTTTATGTAAAGTGAAGAACAAGTTCACTTTAAAAAGTAAGTCATTACAAATCTGAAAACATGTTTTTATTGAACATCATAAGAATGAGTCATTTAATTTCTAAAGCAAACTGAAGTATTCAATACATTTCATATAGTAAATTATTATAATATTGATATTCTACTGGAAATATTTATCAAAAATTATATTGTGTCTTACATGATGCGTATACCTTTATTATTTTTTTCGATATACCTTTATTCGATTTAGAGTACATTTTATTATGTCAATTTGATTGGTCAGTTTTGAGAAACAAAATAAGAGGATTTTTGTTTAAAATGTGAATATTAAAAATTTCGCTTATTTAATTTGTACGTAAATAAATATTTGATAGTTCAATTATCTTTAAAAGATTAGAAAATATTAATCATTATTTAGAATTCTGCTTAACTTGTATATTTAGAAATTATTTTTTAGATGTTTTAGGAAATAGAAAAAAAATCAGAAGAAAAATAGAAAGAGTATTTTAAAATTTTGTAAATTGAAATAGTATTAAATATATTTATGTTCAAATTGATTGATTAATATCACACAAATTATCTCCTATTTTAACCTACATAATATATTTTCGTAATAAAAGGACTATCTTTTATATTGAAACTAAGCACCACTGAATTATTTTTTATTTAATGACAAATTAATCAATGAATTAAAAAATATTTTTTTCAATGCTAAGAAATTTACAAAAAAGTTAAATTAAGATTTTTAAAAAATGTTTTTGTAGACTTAAACTTATTAAATACTGATCAAATTTGCAAGGATTTATAAAATATGATATTATAAATTATATTTAGATACATAACAACTGATACTAAAAAACCTTAAAATCAAATTTAAAATGTTGTAATACATTTTTCGAAATAAATAAATATTCTAAAATTTAAAACTCTTATTACTGATTTTATTGAGATATATAACTTATTAGTGAGGTATATTGAAAAACAAAAAATAACACTGACACTTAATAATAACCTGACACTTAGAAACTTAATATAAATTATTTTAAATTAAAATATTTTAAATATTTTTAGATTTTTTTTATTTTTTAAAAATTTAATCAATAAATATGATTTTAATATTTTTAGCTCTTTACACAATATTGCTTTTTTAAAATTATGTGTTTAGAACAATAATACTATTAAAAATAAGGAATTGCAAAAGAAGTTATAATTTAACTGTGAACCAGAATTTCATTGATTAAATTTATATTTATTCAATATTAATTTTTATTATAAATGGTAATATTTTTTAAAGATTCTAAGACACAAATTTTCTCTTTTCCTTAAATTTGATGTTTGACTCTTTGAGAGTATAAAAGATTAATGCACCGTTCTTCGTATTTCTTCACTATTCACAACTTATGATTTTTCATAGTAATGATTTCTTATTTTATCAGAATAAATGAATCTAATGTGGAAAACAATTTATTGTTACTATTTAAATAGCAACATGTAACATTGTGTACAACATTCCATGTTTTGGTGTAAAAGCACACGTGTGTGTGACTGATATTTTTTACATATTCTAAATAATTGTTATTTACTATGCGAAACATTTGTTTGCGATTAACTAACTTCTGATTTGCGTAGAATGAAGATATAGCTCCAATTGAAAGTTGAAGTATTGTAGACGAACCTTTTCAATTCAACCAGTTTTTCAATATAAGTGCTAATTAATTTGTGTGAGAATAATACATAGACAACTTTGTACACAATGATAATAAGCTCGCTTTTATGCATAATATTGATAGAATTCAAGAGCGCAAACATTTTATTTTTATTTTCCTTTAATTCTTCAAATGTAAATCTGAATTTAGAATTCAAACAATAAACAAATAAGTTTAGCATTCTACATTTATAGATTAAACACAAAATACACAAACTATTCCTATACTATAAAAAAAATATTTATTACTAAATAAAAGTGGAAAAAAATATAATTGGTAAAGGGCTTTTTTAAAAAGTATAAATATTAAATTCTTTATGAATGCTGCTAATCACATTAACGATTAATATACAAATAAGAATAAGTAATTTATTCAAAATAAACATAAAGACGTTATTAAAACAGCCAACAACATGTAATTATTATGTGTGTTATTGTAAAAAAGAATAAAACATTTATTTCCAATATTCTGCATTGGAATAAGTTTTTAAAATTGCTGAAAAGAGTTTTATGAAATTACTTTTTTTAATTTCAAATTTATTTTTCAATAATATGCATGTAAATAATATTAAATAATAAATTTGAAGTAAAAGAGTAGTTAATAATATTGCAAAATTAATTATACGTAATGGTAGGTTCAGTTAATTTAATAAAATTAAAATATATAAAAAATGTTTGTGTGTGAAAAATAAAAAATATCAACAATCAGTGTTTCAATATAAATTGCACTCAAGTTTATGTAACTTTCTTAAGAGATTTCACACTAAGTGAGTTATACAGAAATCCCATGATAAATATGATTTTGTTGATAAAATGAATGCTTAAATTGTACAAAACTGAATACATGCTTTATCATAATCAGATATTATTTTAATAATCTGTTTAATAATCGTAATGAAAAAATGCAATGAAAATACCATCTATATTTGAACTACCTGAGATATAAATAATATTCCTATTGCAGTTATAAAGATTTTACAAATAAATAAATCCAATAAATTTCCTAAATATCAATAATTTTGATTCATTTAATGATATATAAGTAACAATAAATGAAAGCAAATGGAAAAATTATGTCATTCCATTCAGAAAGATTAAAAATTTCACAATTATTCTTATCCATTCACAGGAGCGTAATTCATTGTTATTTCAAAACATTCTATCAGTAATTTTCAATTAATGAAAACATGCATTTTGTTGAAAGCAAAACTTTCTAGAAACTACTAATATATCGATTAATATGTGAACTTGATAGGTAAAATTCGATCCCTGTGATTAATATTTCCATGGAGCAAATTTCTCTATTATAACGGGACTTCATTACTTGAAATTCAAACGAAACGAATGAAGGATTTTAAAAGATTGGAGTTCGTAGATCCAAGCAAATTTCAGTGCATTTCCATTTGAGTGAAATATTCTGAATATGCTTATCTCCCATTGATTTAGCAAAATATTTGAATGAGTGAACTGTATTTTCTCAATACATGACTTAACATTGATTTAAAATAAATTTTATTATCATTTATGAGTTTATAGAGTCAGAAAAACGTATTGTTCATAAATATCAAAAAAGTCAAATACAATTAATAATTTGCAATATCACGTCAAGCAATAGGTAGGAAAATCTTAAAATATAAGTCATGAACATTTGTCTAATTTCAGATTCTGGAATTATGGAGCTTGTCATAAATGCATCTGCTTCACAACAATATTTAATAACAACAATATTACAATATTAACAAAAATTAACTAATAATATTAAGAATATAATATAGTATTCAAATGAAGTCGGTAGTTTATAAATTTATTGAAACATTTTTATTTATTGAGATATACATATTATTTACTATCCAAATTTTAATACATAGAAATTAAATTAAAGCAAACTTATATTAACTTTTAGAGTTATTAGGTTGCTAAATTCAATTTTTTGGTTGAAAAGTAATGTAAGATTTTTTTAAATTTATGCTGAATTTATTTTTAATTACTTATACTTAATTATTCAAATATTCTGAAACACCAATATTAATGTCAACAGTTAAAAATTAAATTTATGTAACATCAAATCATCATTGGTCTATTAATTTTTGCTAAATTCAATTTTTTGGTTGAAATGTAATGTAAGATTTTTTTAATTTATGCTGAATTTATTTTTAATTACTTATACTTAATTATTCAAATATTCTGAAACACCAATATTAATGTCAACAGTTAAAAATTAAATTTATGTAACATCAAATCATCATTGGTCTATTAATCTTAAATTAAATAACATCTCTAAGATATTTTTCGAATTTCATGAAAATGACATGATTATACTTGATAAACTAAATCATTCACAATTCAATGCTTTTTGTAGCACAAGAAAAAGTGACTCGGATTCGTCAATCAAGAAGTAGGCAAATTTCACGCATCACAACGTTTAATTTATATATAACCATATACGCATTTCCAAAGCACAATATACTTATTTGGTAGCATAATTAATTATATAACACTTATTTGTAACACAATACTTTTCTCATATGTAACAATTTCAATATTGTACGTAGCATTAATCATTTTGTAGCAATTAACATTTTTGTTGCAGACTGGTCATAACAAGACCTTTTTAGTCGGTGGTTCTTTTCACACTAACTTACCACGCCACCTACTGGCGTAAACAGATCGGAGTCAGCATTCTTTACACTTGATAATGAAAGGTTTGCATTGCGAAAATATTCCTGCACTAGAAATACTTTCTCACAATGAAACCTTCATCACATTCAGAACCTAGAAATATTTTTGCGTTTCTTGACTTCAACACTCAATTTAGACGATTGAAATATGAATAAATTACATTTTAGGTTTTATAAAGATATAATATAGTTAATTACATGGTTAATGGTTTTATTATTGTTAAAAGAAGAAAGAGAGAGTAAAAGGAAACATCTTTGTGCATTAATGGGATGTAAGGCAATTATTTCCAAAATTAAGTAATTGTGCCACAGAGTTCAAGCTTACATGAATATCTGCATATAACAAAAACATAATACACAAAACTAAAGGTTGTTCTCTCATAAAATTAGTGAACATGATGAGGTCATTTGTTGGATTCATGTCTTAAATCAAGCTCAAATGCTCAAATGCTCAAAATGCTCTACATTTTATCAATAACGAGAATGGGATTTACAAACACGTCTGAACCACTGTGATATTTGTAGAGTTTGATTTTAGTTTCCTAGATAATCAGTCTATTTCTGCACATCAGGAGACAATGTGACAGGATTTTTCATATTAAGGCTTTAATTTTATATGTACTACAATGGTTGTTGACTGAACCCAAAAATTCCAGGATGTCCATTGGTGGATTATGGAAATGTGACTATTCATGTTATGAACATGATGCTGCAAAATTTATGATCTATTTGTGTGGTTCATTTGTTTATACTGTTAATTCAAATTTTAACAAGTGATTTCACCGCCATTAAAGTCTCGAATAACTTAATGCATTCTCGCTACAACCATTAAATAATAATTAATGATATTGTGATGCATCTTTTGCTTATGGACAAATTTGATTTTAATAAACGTCCACACTGGTCACTTTTCAAAAATATAGTTTAGAATTATTGAAATGTCACTACAAAAATTAATGCCATGCAACATCAATCCAGGATGTTATTAAAACATTTGTTTTCGTCAACAATGTCACTTTAATGTTCTGATATTATGTTTTCACAAATCAGAAGTACTTCGATTCCCATTGCTACATTGTCATTACTTTATTTTAAACAATAGTAATTTATTCTCCTTGGACATAAGATGATTTATTTAAAATATAGATTTGTATAAAAATGTTTATAGTTGTATATATATAAAGCAAAAAATAGTATTACGTTAATGAAGTTGCTTATCATAAATATTATTTTTTATATTTTTTGAAAAAATTTATTGTTTATCATATTTTATTTTTATGTACATTTTATTTTTAATTTAATACAATTAAACTATTTAAGGAAACAAATATTGCTCTTTTTAAAATATATTTATTTAAAATCAAAATCTATTGTCTTTATTTGCTTAGCTATGAAGTGATTCCTTTTTGTTTTTTATATTCTCAAAATGAGTTATTAAAAATTACAAAAAAATTTTATTATATATATATATATATATATATATATATATATATATATATATATATATATATATATATATATATATATATATATATATATATATATATATATATATATATATATATATATATATATATATATATATATATACTTTTAATATTCAAAAAATATTAATAATGTTTTAATATTCTAAAAATTTCTGAACATATTTGATCCTTAATTAATAAATAAAGGTTAATAAAGTCAATTTATCACTCACAAAACGCATTTTGCTCATATTACAGTGCTTAAACTTATAGGCATCAAGTTAATAGGTTCTGAAAGGCATTTACATCCAAAGGATATCATGCATTGTATATGCAACTTTTTGCATTTTGAAAATTGTATAGTAGAGGCGAGTATTGCCGAATGCGACCTTCACCATGTCCAGCAATTTTTCGATAGGGCTTAGAACCGGGATCTGTGATGTCTAGGAAAATGTTAACTTTGGCAGCTTGGCTTTATCGAACCATCTTTGAACGATTCCTCAATGATAATGCAACATATATTTTCATTATCATTGATCATGTATGAATCATTAGCAAAGCAATATTAAATATTGAAGATTGCATGTGATTCGGCAGTATATCATGAATGTTATTTACCCTTGAGAAATACAAAGTATCATTTCCAAGCCAACAGATGATGTTACTCTCACTAAATTCATGTAGAGTGTGAGTTAGAAAATAATGCCTTATAGATTCGTGTTTTTGTTGGGGGGTGAATTGGATGTTCAGCCTCAGAAAAATGAGGTCTAGTATAATTCATCCGACAATTGTATCTGTTTCCTATTTTCTTTTATTTTTGTTTGATGTTTTTTTTCAACACGACAGCAAATGAATGTTTAAATTTTGTGCCGAAATCAGTGGCTTTCTCACAAGCATTTCATTATGCATTTTTATTCCCTGCAATCCTTTGATCTTATCTTTTCCAACCTTTGATCTTATCCTTATAATCTTATATCATGTATGTAGTTTAAGGTGAATTCTTAAGGGAAGAGACTTAGTTGATGATTTCTTTCATTCGAATCTCACTAAGTTCCTGCTTTACCACATGAATATTCAGGCCAATCATGCTCTTGGAAAGCTGTAAATTACGTCTTTTCAAAAAGGAATTACATATTCTGGTCAAGGACTGCATATTCTGATTCTCTTTTTGGGAAAACTATTGATATGACTGTTTTTGTGAATCAATAAGTTTTGCCGTCTTTAAGATAAAGACCTTTGATAAATGGGCATCGATAGTAATACCGTTTTCAAATTTTGAATTATATGTCCTTTTTTGCAATTTACTTCATTCATCATGGTGATTTCGCTTACACTTTACTTATCCAAATTTTCTGAAGACGCGTAACTGAATTCTTAAAACAAGGGCATATTTCATCCATATCAAGCATTTAAAGAAAAATGTAAACAGTTTCTGAAACATCTACCAGTGTGTGTGTTAGTGTGTTATATTAATATTATATCATGTATGGCATGTTTTCTATGCTGTAAGCAAGATTGATAATTATTCATGAAATACGAGAAGCATGTATAACTTATTGTCAAAAGAAAAAATCCACAAAATTTGATCTTCATTTTTATAACAAAAATTAACAAATTCCACACATAAGCTAATTAAAATCATTTGTTTAGTATATTTGCAGAGACATTGATTTTTATTCTCTTCACTAATCTTACATTTTAAAATTTTAATGGAACATTATTAAAATAAATAAATATGAAACCTACTGCTCCAGAAAATACTTATATATTTAAATACAGCCGTTTTATAAATATCTAATTTAAAAAATCTGAATAATTCCTTCATTTTACCTATTACTTTTTCAATAAAAATCTAAGATTCATTTTATCAAGAAATACGAATTGATTGTGAAAATTTTTCTTGAAAGTTTAAGTTTCTTCAATTTAAAAGAAATTTAATTAAATTTCTTAATATGTTTAAGATATTATATTGTTGATGCCACGCTTATTTTTCAATAAACGCTAGTAAAAAGTTAATTTAAGAAGAAGTCTTAGTAACTATATATTTGTTATAAAATTATCTAATGCATTTTTTGTCCAATGCTAAAAGGTAAATGTATTTTGCTTTATTTTTTCAATCATATAATGTAAACGTTTTATTTAAAAGGAGAAAAATTCTTATTTTTTCTGGTAATATCTATAAGCATTTAATTCCACTTCATTGATTAGAATTTGAATTAATTTTATATAATAATTTAAAAAAACATTTTAAAAACGTAACCTTCCTTAGCTATTCAGGATATTTTTTATTCAGAGTTCCTTTTAAAGATAACGTGTTTTAAAGAAATACATTTTTAAATTTATTTTGCTTTAACTGAAGCTCTTGAAAAGTAAATGAATTCCGTAAAGGTGAAAAAAGTATCCATTGATGAAAGCATCTTTCCACACAAAAGAAACCTAATATTGCTTAGTCTAAGGTAATTAATGTTTGAGAGCACATTCATACTGCTTTTGAAAACTTTCTTTTTAATTCAATATATTTTATGATCTTTATGATTAAAAATCACCAAGTAAACTATAAAAATGACAAAAAGTAAAACATTTCAATAATTTCAGCTTTTTGTTTCAAATAAGATGTTAATATGTTTACATGGATATACTTCTTTATTGAAAAGCATTGGCTAACTTACTAAAATTGTTATCAATGAAGAAGATTTACTGCAGTTTCAAGTAGTCAAGTATTACAGTCAAATATTTCTTGAAAGATATATTTACATATAATTGTTGTTTCCTAAATCTTTAAGAAAAAATATATTCATTAAAATTTCATACTTCTTCGAGAAAAAATAGTTCATTTCAATATAAATTTCATCAAAAATTAAAACTATTTACTTAAAAAAGAAAGCAAATATATACATACATACATACATACATATATATATATATATATATATATATATATATATATATATATATATATATATATATATATATATATATATATATATATATATATATATATATATATATATATATATATATATATATATATATATATATATATATATATATATATATATATATATATATATATATATATATATATATATATATATATATATATATATATATATATATATATATATATATATATATATATATATATGTCAGCACGTGGTAATGCACCAGCATATTTCCCTGTACTTAACCTAAATTTGGGATTTATCAGTTTGTAGAAGATGCCATTGCAAATCTTTGTAATTTAGGAGAAAAGAACAAACTCAATACCATCTAATACTTCATTTGTCACCCCATTATTTTACTTAGAGGACATTGTGACCATGTATAAAAGCTGCCGTTTTTGAACACAATGGATCTTTGGTTAACTTTACATTCAAAATCCCTAACTTCCGATAGTAAAATAGACACACTATGGAAGCAGGCCATAAGTCTCCATGAGTAGATGTTATAAATGCTTATCTATATTCATGCAATGAAGGGATAAAAATTCATAAGTGTAAAAGAAAAGTGTCTTTAAAGTTATCGGTTTAAAATTTTAAATTTAATGATTATAAATTTATTTTAATTTAACAATTTTAATTGTATGGATCATTCTCGTATACATAAATTTGGCTGATCGAAGGAATTTTTTTATAAATTATTAATAGTTCTTATTTAAATTATATAATAAAATTATATTTCTAATGCAATTATAGAAGGTATGCGTAATCCTAAAATTTTTTAATTAATTTCTCAGCATTATTAAGAGCTTTATCAAAATATATATTTTGAATACACTAATAGATGAGCTAAAACTAAATCTCTAATTATTTCTTGCAAGGAACAAAATATTTAGAATGAATCCTGAATGAACTAAAGCTCCATTCAAAGCAATTTGTGGTTTTAAATAACTTCCACTAAAAAACATATGCTTTTCAAAGCTGATGAAGAAATATCAGCTACATATTCTCTCTATATATTTTTTTAATTTCAAAACTTGTTTTAAAAAACTCAAATTATAAGTCTAAATTAAAAATTAAAGTTCTGATAAGAGAACTGAGTTAAATCTTAAACTACAATAAAACGCGGGAAATTTAAAATTAAATTATTCAGAAATTTTTTTTATATAATTTTAAATACATTAATACATAAGGCATTAAGAATAACTAATAAAACATACTAAAGCTTAAAATAAATCAAAGCTTTTCGTGAATAATTTTATTAATTAATCAGATTATATTTCTAGTTAATATTATAGGGAATAGCTGTATCATTCAGATAGTAATATTTTCCAGTTTATTATATTTAGATGATTGAATTTTTTCACCTTTTCAAACGCAGGTACTGTTAGACTCGAAGTTTATAAATAATTTATCAGATAAAGCATAAAAAATTATGTGATGGACTTCTGCAATTTAATTATTCATTCAAGTTTAACATGACAAAGTAACTTCAATCAAAAGGTTGCAAATAAAAAAATAAGAATAATGAGATGCAAGAAATTTCATATTGAAGTTATAAGCTTTTTTTTCTAATATATATCTCTTTCAATATGAATTTTTCTTGATTAAACGATTAGAATAAGAAACCACTATATAAAAAGTTTTCACAATTTGTTTCTTAACAATATATTTTGCATACTTAATGTCTTTTTTTGTATAAAGATGCATACTGTTTCTAAATATTCTTATTCATATCGCAACGTTCAATAAAATATAATAGTTCAATTTCAAATTTAAAACCTTCTAAAAACTAGATGCAAATAAATAACATTCCTTTTATTCAAATATGTTTCCATAATATCTATCCTTAAATTTTAAAATGATTTTTAGTTTTGTGATATTAAACAAGAATGTTTGAATCATCTTTTGCCTTATTTAAAATTTGATTGTATCTGATAAATATTAACCATTGATTTATTGCATTATATACGTATTTATTTGCTTAGAACTTTACTGCAACTGATTATTAAATTGTGATACAATATTAAGACTTCTATTCTATTTATTAAATAGTCATTACTCACATATAATTTAAAAATAATAGAGAACTAAAACAAATCTGTTCATGTAGGTATTACTCAAATGTATAGCAAGTGGTCCCAATAGATGATAATAATATCTTAAGAAAATAATATCTATATATTCAACAACCCTGTTAAAATATTGTAAGTGATGCCTAGATTTTATTTTTAAAATTATAAATTTTGCTATGTGATTGTTTTATTTTTCTTATTATCATTTAATGCTATTTAGAAAGTAGCTGATAAAATATTTCAAAGTTGAACAATAAAAACTATTATTTTTATGTATTTCTAAAAAATTCTTTCCATGTACTTTTAATTATATATTAGAAAAAACTCTATATATATTTTTAGTCATTCAAAATTTTCTAAATAAATAGATACACAAGATAACTAAGAAATAAATAATTTTTATGTCGCATATATTAAAGTAACTATTTTTCTATGTTTTTTAAAACATACATCCTTACGATTTTCAATTTACTTTTTATTACAAAGCAAGCATAGTAAAATTTAGAAAAATTGAGATATAATTGGCAAATAAATGATGACTTCTATTTTCTAAACCAATGAAACTTTTAAGCATCAGCTTAATTAGGGTGATTTTTGAATATAATGAATTAGAAAGAATTTATTTACTAAGCAAAGAAAATTTCCGTTAATAAAATTTACACACACACACAACTCTTTTATTTTTAAAAAAAGTATTTTCCTCCTTCGCTAGAGTTTACATAGGAATAAAAATATTTTTATTAGAAAAACATAATTTCAAAACAATTATTTTTTTATTAAATTTAATGACAAATTTATTTACGTATA